>JACDOX010000124.1:638065-708279 GCA_014549065.1 Cardinalis cardinalis | reverse complement strand
AAACAAAACTAAAACAAAACAAAACAGAAAAAACAAAACAGATGAACCTACAGCAACAAAAAACCAAAAAACTCAACCCCCCAAAAAAACCAAAAAACCATCCATCAAACCTTCCCCCGCAAACCCAAGTAACAAATTCAGGGAGAAAAAATGCCTACTTTGGCACTATTAAATTCAATCTTTATTTATAGATCATATCTTTTAAGTTGTTGGAGCACACTATCTTTTTATGTCTGAAGTTGCCAATACGGAAATCATGAATTGGTCTTTTAGCCTCATGCTTTAACTAGCATCTTTCAAGGAGTGTAATGAGTTCACCTTTTATTTAAATATAATTAAGAACATGGAAAAATTATTGCTGTCATCACTCAGAATATTGTGAAATAAAGAGATGTGACTGTGTAAATTCCAAGATTCAGTGTTTAATAGGAGCCCAAAGAGATGCCATTGTTTTCTCACAATTAACTAATGCACAATTTCAAGGTCAATGCGTTAAATTTTGCTGTCTAATATTGTGACATTTCTTCATAAATGTTAAGTTCAGCTCCTATTTAGGACTTGAGTACCCAAAAATTAGGAAGATTCTATCTAGAATCTGAATTGGAGAGAGATTTCCATTCCCAAAATTACACACTAGATCAGTTACACATTTGTAGAATTCTCAAAGATGCCCACATGAAACTTAATAAAGCAGTAGCAAGAAAATTCAATCCAAAATTWCTTTAAATTATCTATAAATCTACATGCTGAAATTCTTTAATGAACATTTTTGTTTATTTTTTTCATAGCCACTTGTGTTTTCATTCAAGTCTTTGGCATTTAAATGCTGGAAAACATTCTAAAAAAAAAGATAAAGAACCCCAAAATTTATTTCCCTTCCATCTGAAAAGCTTATTTTCAGTTTTGGTGATTGTACTGATACCAGAGGAAAATGTGGAAAGCAGAAAAATCCTCATGGGTTTCTTCTAACTTGARATATTTTATGATAAGAAATCCCCCMAATACTCAGGAGATTCAAACAAACAGYTTTTCTGCTGAAAGTGCCCTGTAAGGCACTTTATTCTGGCTCAAATTCACTATTTTGTGAATTTCACCATCATTACTAATTTATTTTGATGCCACTGTTGGACAATAGATAATAAAGCTAATTAATAAATAAAGAACTACATTACAAACAGGAATGCTGTGTGACTTTCCATCCGTAACAATGCTTCAAGTGGATGCAGGAACTTATTCAGAAACACCCTAGGTGGACTGCAGCTTTATTGCACTCTTGTGAGAACAACTGCACAATGAATCTTTCTTCAATTAATGAAACGGGACTCTTAAACTACAATGACCTGATTTATTTGGCACTGGAAAATTTAATGTGTTTCAGAGATAGTGCMCTAATGGAGTCCTCTGTATCAAAGCATCATCAACTATGCATTCTTTGTACTTATTTTTATACATCAGCTTGCATATGTTAGCCATAAACAGGAACATAGTGCACACTTTTTCATTCATTTGCTAAAGATAAACATTTTTACATTCTCTTGTTCATCATTTAATCATATGAAAGACCAAAATTTGCTGGAAACAAGAATAGTCAGGAAAGTAGGTGAAGATCAGACAATAAGCAGTGATCTTTGGGGYGTGTTGACATTTATAAGTGAGTAARAGACAACAATACAAGTGTAATTTCTCCATGTGGGTCATTAGACCATCTGTTTTTTTCAACCCATTTCTGCATGTGAAAAGCTAATTAAACCTAAGACAGAACTCTATATAGGGGTAATTGTGTTAAGCATTTAGTTGCCAGTTCCATTCAAGTAAGAAAACCAAGGAATTTATAGTGACACCAAATAAAGGATCAAAACATGAGGAGTGTCTGCTTCTTTTGGCTATATGATCATCTACCAAGAACATTGAAGGTGTCTGTGGGTTTTTTCATGCTTTTTTCATATATTTTAGATTCAAATCATTAATTTTATAGAATTACACCATGRAAAAACAGACTTCAAAGGGATCTTTGAAAGTTGATTCCAAATTCTTCACTCCCAAAACCCATTAAACCAGATGTTGGTATAGGTACTTAAATCTCCTGAATGCTCTTGCCAGCTCTGTAATTGGGAGATTGTGACCTTGGAGACAAATTAAAACATTAGTTTTCATCAGTGCCCTAGTTGCTTTACTTTTCAGAAGGCAGGGCACTTACTTGACTCAATATAGCAAGGTAAAACTTAAATTAATAATTTCCTGTGATGTGCCAATAAGGTAAAGATCAGAGTAATTCCCAGTTAATGATGAAACATTAACTGACTTGAGCAAATTGTATCTTTTACATGGAGAAAAAAAAAATTAAAACTAATTCTGGGTATCATCAACCTGAAAGGACACAGATGTGAAGGTTTTAAATATAAAAAAAAGACAATTTGTAATCCTGGCCTAATTGTTATGCGTGTGGGCACAGAGAGGTCAGCATAAAGAGCACAGAAATGTCTGTCTCTTGTGAAGAAATATTGTCTAGGGATGTCATGGGAAGGCATATGATTGCAGAGGAAGAAACTCAATAGCATGCAAAGACCTGAAGAATTGCTATGAAATAAAATTGGGGCATGAATGTATTCTTTCCTGTATGCTTTGCAAATTTCTAAACATTTCAAGCCCTCACCATTATCCTGCCTTATCAAGTGTTCCTTTTCTTCCCTGTGCCTCTTTGTGGGTAAAAAATGTTTTCACACAAGATGTGAGGAATTGATCCACWGTCAAATATATTCTAAATGGCCAAATGTCTATGCCTAAAACTGGAGTACTTACTAGGGTTTAGTGGAGGTAGGATGGGGTATAGAAATGTGTGATTGGTAGTTCCAGCCCTGCCTAGTTCCATGCAGGGATGCTGAATAGATGCTGGGAAGTTTATTCTTAAAGAAGCATAATGCTAGTGGCTATGAAATGTTGAAAAGAGGATCAAACCAAGACCAGATAAGTAAAGAAGTGGATTTGGATTGTGGGGAGAGGTTGCGTCTTGAGTGGTGCCCTTCAATGCTATAATCCAGCAACAGGTGCAAGGGAATATAGTCCTTTATCTAAGATAAAAACATGAATGTGCTAATCATTATTTTGTTTTAATCCAAAGCAGATAAAAATAGTAGATAACAGTCAGACAGCAGCTGTGGACAGAGAAGAGTCCATGYAGGTGATTCCAGTAGACCACTGAGCAGTCTTGAATTTGTACAAAACATCTTGGACCTGAAAATGTCTCAGCTGCCCAAACAAGCCTCTACAGGGTAAGAAGATTTTCAACTTGACTTATAATTTTCAAATACCTTGCACATATAACTTATTCCCTTTAAAGACACCTAAAAAGTAGTGAACTTTTTTCTATATTCATTGMATTACAGGTTTTTGTACTCTTTCAAGTGAACTGCTCTGAATATGCTGGSTTTTGAACTGTGCCTAATCCGTATTGTTGCTTCTGCTGTTTGGTTACCATCTGGACAATTGTTCTGTTTCAAATTTTACCCCTTGCCATTCATCCACATTCAGCTTGCATGCCTTCCCCCTCCCATTCTGCGCTAGTGCAGGTGTGATAATGCCATGATGTGAGGTCTGAGATTGTACTAGGTCAGTGCTAAAAGCTTTACAACCTTTTCCTTTCATATTTAGCAGTCTCTGAACTTCCTGCTGCAGTTCAGCTGGAGAATTTGATTTTTCCATTGAGCTGACAGAAGCTATTGATGGTTGGTGTGCATGCTATTCCCCTGTCTGTTCGAAGAGCTTTAAGTTGAATGAGATGACTGGTGATGTTTTGTGCRCCATGAATAATTTTTGGGGGTTTCTGGCTCACCTGAAAATAGGAGATAGATGAATGATTACAGTAGCAGATGTGAATTGTGACGTCAATGCTATTTTTGGCCCACTTAATGGAATAATCTATCAGAGGGAAAGCATAATGACAGGCAAGTGATGTATGAACAAACAACTCTTGTGATGTCAGTCCAACTTCTCTTGGTCTGTACCAGGTAAAGGTTACCATGTCAATGAGTGACTCACTTCTGTCCTGTCATTAGCCTCATTCAGTAGTAAAGGCTTCTTGAGTAGCTTCAAACAACATAGGTAGTCCTGACTGTCTTCTCATATAGGAAATTGTGAGATTAATATCATAATATCTTGAGAGGGACTTATAAACTCCACCTGCAGTACCTCTAGAATAAGAAGTCTAAGGGTATTTTGCATGACATATCCCTCCTGCAGGTGATCATTTTGTAGTTTAAAATTTTCCTTTAATACTATATATATATATATATACACACATATATATATATACATATACATATATGTATATATATATACACACATATATATACACATATATATACACACACACACATATATATATATATATATATATATATATATAAAGTTTTGGGTGAAGTTTCAGGGAGTCATGTGTGGGTTCAGCTTGTTTTCCTTAACTAGATGTTGTAGCAAGCAGCTTTAACTTTTTTGCCTGTTACAACAGGTTCTTGTATTCTACACGATTGCTTTTACATCATCTATTTGGATGTCTGGTGAAGTAAGGGATTTCCTTTCTTCAGCGTCTAGTTTGTACCTCACACATACAAATTAAAATAATTCAAGTGGCCACCACTGAACATCACTGCATTCATGCAAGTACTACACTGTTGTATCAATGATTAATTCAAGTCTGCACACCACAGATTTGAAGCAGAGAAGGCCAGTATATATAAGAAACATTGGAGGGTCTTTGATGACCTCATGTCACATTACATTGGCAGGTTTTCACCATTAGTTTTTTTTCATATAGTTCCTATTATGACTTTCTTTAAGACCTTTAAATTAGCRCAGGCATTGACATACAAGTCATGCCTGTTTTTACTGTGGATTTCTAAAGCTGAGATGAAGATAATGCTTTAAATTCCCCATTTTATTATTGTTTATTAATACAGATATTTTCAGTCCAGTACTCATTGCATTTTGAAGAAGACATTCAAGGTMAATGAGATAAGATGCTCAAAAAGTTCCCATTTATCTCTTCTGTTTACAAGGAAAATCCAAGGCAATCGTACTTACACGACAAATGTTTTAGGTAATATGACGTGAGCCTTGTTTTGTGGGTCATTTCCAGTCATTTGTGGTGACTTGCACTGGAACCTGATCAGAGGGACATATCTATCTCCTTATTGACATTCTAGATTATATTTTCAGCTCCTGGTCACTCAGCTTCTCTCAGTGAAAATGGCTGGTGGTTTACATCAGCTCAGGTTTYGTTATCACAGGATTTCCCCCATCCAAGGGGTGTTCTGTCATTTGAAGGTCTGAACTGGGAGGATGCATGGCAGCAATGTGTTCAATGTCTGAGGAGTGTRACCTCCCTGAATGTCCCCTTCAGCAAACATGTCTCTGCCTGGCACTGTGACACGTGCCACGCAGGCTTCAGCAGGTAAGGATGTCAAACTCGCACAGATGCAACCAGACAGAAAAACTGGATTCTGCTGTAACTGACAGCACAACTATAACAATTTGACATTGTTCTGTTCTGGTTTAATGGATCTACTTCTTGCTGCGTTTGAAATAAGGAAAAGAAGTATACTGCCAAGAGCAAGCAAGAAAGGAAGAAATTTTTCACTTATCACTGACACTGCTTAACCACTCTGACTGTAGTAAATGTTGCAACAACTTAAAAACATTCACTCTGTCAGTTTATTAATATTTAATGTTTGATGCAGAATATATTCAGACTTCAAACTAGCAGTCAGAATCATCTCACATAACTTGAGACACTCAGCTGAGCAATGCAAGCTGTTTCTTTATGCTTTCTCCATATCTGTTCATGAGGGAAAGAGAAAGTACAGATGGAAACTTGGATAAAGTTAAAAGTTGGTCTTAGGTCATGGTCTGTCTGTCTTGATTATAAAACACAACTGTGATCCATGTTGTGATGAAACATCTWAGCCTCTATATTCGTGGCACATTTCTGCACTAATAGTTTTAATTCTTTCCTTCAGCCAGAGGCTTTAGTGCACACAAACAGGATAGAGGTATCTCTAATAATCATAATATCTTAATAAGTATCTTAACACCAGGTATGAGGGAAAGAGGAGAGGAAAAAGAAAAGGTAAAAACATGATAAAAAATATACCAGTAGTTGCTATCAAAGCACTTTGAATTCAAAGCTCCTAATTCTTTTGTCGAGTGGCTATAAATAATAAAGAAGTCCAGATTCATGCATGAAATATTTTGTCTTGATCTTTTCATTGCTCTTTTCTGGTCCCACCATTTGATATTTAATGCTGCAGATGCAAATTATTTTTAAGGTTCCCTGAGCAATCCAATGACTGTATGTGTGCTTGCCTTTAGCACGAAACAATTTCCTGGTCACTCTTTTGTCTATACTGGCCAAGACCTCCTTGCGTGTAATGTGCTTCCTATTTTGGGTACATGACTTCATCCCTTTTGCAGGTACTAGTCAATGGGGAAAATTATGCCAGGTCAAATCCAGAATTTCTGCAACACATAGATAGGGTGCAGAAAAYAYGTGCATTCAACCAGAAAATTCCAAATCAAGCTGCTACTCCTGATTTAAGCACAAGTTTTGTGATGCCATATAGAGTAAAAAACTTCTGAACTTATATATGTGGATTTCTAYGTGTGTCAGTTATCCTTAATTAAAATAATATTGTTCATCATATCRGCCCATACTGTTTAGATGACCTTGGTCAGGCTTCTTCAGTTTTGAAACAAAACCCTAGAAAAAGAGCATAGAGGCGCTGTGCTTGTTTGGTAAACCACATAGTCTCAGATCCTGAAATAAGAGGAAAAACAGTAACTTTAAAACTTCCCTGCAATGTTGGAGTGATGGCACAACTTGTATCTCTCAAAAATGTCCTTTTGTAATGCTTCAAACCCCTAAAACAATGTTCTTTTTAATGCTTCTTCTCTGAGATTTTTTGAAAATACTACTTTTTTGAAAAGAATAATATAGAGAAATTTTCTCAGATACTGTTTAATGTTCTAGGGCAGATCTCTTCAGTCAGTTCGGCACTCCTCAAGGCAGAAGACAAGACTGCTTTCCCCACTAATACCTCTACTTTCAGTACGGAGTAATATATTAACATACTAAAATCTTATCAGAAGATCATAACCTATTCCCTGGGTGTCTCTGATTCATAAAGCAAAATTATAACACCCCCATCCCCTCCCCCTTTCTCARGTTATGCAATCTTTGACCAGGGATTTGAGAGTCAGCAGGCAGGAAATTCTTGCCCCTGATGTAGGCCTTTAGATCATATTAATTTGTGTTACATAAAATAAGTATTTTCCCTTTCCTTAAAATCTTCAGAGCTACTGAGTGTTCTTCAACCGAAAAAACAAACCTAAGAAATAAATGTTTATTGATTTCAAAATATCCACTTGAAATCCAGAACTGAAAACCCAGATGATTAAACTAAATTTTGATAGTACATTCAAAATAATGAATTCACTTCTTTACATTTACGTCTCTATTTCTAAAGTTTGAACCTTAATATTTTTGAAAGTTATACATTCAAACATATATGGCTTAGTGGGTTTTGTTTTACCAAAAGAGAGTGAAAATGTTATTTAGAGTTAAATTAAACACATCTTTCTCAGATCAATAGAGAGTAGCAAACCTACATGGCATGCAAATGTTTTGCTGCACTGACTCATTTGCAAAATCTTCACAGACCAAAATTAATATTAATGTTAAAAGTTAAAAATTCTCTTTGTTTGACTTTTTGGACAAGGAAGGGCTTTCTATCATGAAAACAGGCACTTATTTCATTTCAATRCTTGATTTTATTTTTATCCTTCCTCAATTCCTTCAGTGCCACTCCCGTTAGATATTGCGGAGGGTGAGCATTGGATCCATGAGAAGAAAATGTCAACATTTCCTTAGAGATGGTGAGACTTTTCTGTTTAAATCTTCCTTTACCTCCTCTGTTACCAATTTTTAGACAAGTTTGGAATAGCCACAGGACATATTGAAAAGTTGACTTSATCCTCATCCTCACTGCTCCATTTCCCTGCCATCTCTAAGCCACGCCACATTTCAGCAGCACATTGCRATTTCTCATGCTTCTGACACTCTGTGAAATAAAACCAAAAGCATAATAATACCACCATGTTTACAAGGGTCCTAAAAATGTCAGGAAATTACAAGTTTCCATGTGAATAATCAGTGAAAACATATTCAAGAAAGACCTTTGCATTACATGAGCCATTCAATTATGTTGTTCATCGACTTTAAATGGATTACTGCCATGATGTGGTAAATAGAAACTGCATAAAGTATTTATATTTTATTTAAATGTCAGTTGCTTAATTTATTTTCTCATTATACATTTGAGTAATGATCATCCTGTTTATTAGTGTTACATGTTTCACGGGGTTCACAACACTGTGTAACTTGGAACAAATTAATAGAGGTCACTATGTTACCCATTGTGTGAGATGGCATCAGCAGCAGTGACAGAGAGAAAATAAGAGTAAAGTCATCATGGAAAGGAGACACCAGGATGATATAATCTCTCTGAGGAACCACTGTGCTATACCTCAGTGGCTCATTTAAAAAAAAAATAATAATGGCACCATAATGATTATTACTTATATTTACAGACCATGCATCTAGAAATGTCTTAAAGCCATTCCCAAATGCATTTTCAACCCATATGCAGAATAAAAAAAAAAATTGTGTACTATCAGAATACAAATAACTCTGTGATGAAATGTGATAGCAGTTTAAACAGAAAACAYGAATACTATAGCAGTTTAGAAAAGAACAGTGATCTATGATGCAATATCACAAAGAAATACAGTCTGAAATTTTAAAATMTAAATTAAATTTGAGCTGAGATTGATAAAAATAATTAGATAGGAAGCTAATATACAGGCACAAGTAACCTACCCAAGTGCAAATTATCTCAGACTTTCATGAAATTCCTGCTTTCAGGCAAATAAGATTTGCACAAGACATTTCAAATACAGTATTGAATTTTCAAGACCCACAATCTTTTCAATAGTTCTTTCAATTAGTTCAAGATGGAAACTAAAAAAGAGAAAAACACAACCAAAAAAAACCACAAAAMTTTGTGAAGCACTTGCTGAAAYGTTGATGGTCACTAGCACTGYTGYAAGAGAGTACATTTTGTATGCGACTGAGAGCCAAACAAGTCTTAATGACATAAACAGCTATTTTTATAAAATTAATCAACAAAAATATACTGAGATTTATACCCAATCTCCTGGAAAACTTTGATTTTCCTGACTGCTCTAGAGAAGTTACCTACTCATTGCAAGCATTTAAAGTGAAAGACATCTCATGGGTCATTGATTTTAATTTCTTATTGTTACATGGAATCCCAGTGTTTGCCTTTTTTACACACTCGTTCCAAGGCTGTTTTTAAAATAGACAGGTTTTCTGGGTGATTAGCTTTGGGTTTTTTCACCTCCAGCATTTCAGTCACTCACACAGGGAAGCTAACTAACATCATGGAGAAATAGGAATGCCTAAAGCCCCAAATGCTGTTGTTTCAATGACTATGAAAATCTAAGGTAACATACAAATTTTGTTTTTCACTCCAAATTACATTRCCCTTGAGAGACAATTTCAATTTCAAGAATGAAAACACAAATAGAGCTTTATGTCTGATATCTTGTGTTTGTGTCTTGGAAAGCTGGAGAAGGGGGCGYGTTAAAGAGTAATAATGCAGCAGAAAGAGAAGGCAACATGCACCAGATCCCTTCTCACCAGATCCCTTCTCAGTTCAGTTATGAGCTGAGCTCTTCAAGATTTCCCTGTGTCTCTGCAAACTCACTTCCAAAAATTGTTCATCTTTTTCTTAAAAAAATGAGGATTTTCTCTTAAAATGAGGATTGATAATCACTGCACCTGTTGTCTCCCTGCACTCAGTTCTTCTTCACCCATTTCTTCTCTGCACTCTATCAGGGAAGAACTCACAAAGAGTAAYGGCCATCAAATTGGGATTCAACAAATCCTCTCAAATTTGTCATGATACACCAAAAAAAAAGACCAGAAAAGGGGATATTGGAAGAATTTCTTAGCCGAACAGCAGAAAAAGAGTAAAAAAATTGAATGAATATTAGAAATGCAAAGGAGATTGGCTCCCAATCTGATGGCTTGCTTTGTTTCTTCAGCATTGTACAGGTGGAATACAGGTGGAATAATCAGCAAGAGTAGAAAACCTTGGTATTGCATCCCCAAACGTCCTTTTAACTTTGATTCAGGGCTTTGGAGCAACTTGTAAACCCTACCATTTTTCTCCTCTGAGTATTTGTAGGATGTGTAGTAAAAAATGACCAAAACAAAGTGTTCCCTGAGGACAAGAGAGACACTGAGGGGCTGCAGCGTGTCCAGGGCAGGGAACGGAGCTGGGAAGGGGCTGGAGCCCCAGGAGAGGCTGAGGGAGCTGGGAAGGGGCTGAGCCTGGAGCAAAGGAGGCTCAGGGGGGCCCTTGTGGCTCTGCACAGCTCCTGCCAGCAGGGGACAGCCGGGGGGGGTCGGGCTGTGCTCCAGGGAACAGGGACAGGAGCAGAGGGAACGGCCTCAGGCTGGGCATGGGGAGCTTAGATAGAATATTAGGGAAAATTTCTGCACTGGAAAGGTGGTCAGGCATTGGAATAAGCTGCCCTGAGAACTGGTGGACTCACCATCCCTAAAAGTGTTGAAAAAACGTGCAGATGTAGCACGCAGGGGTGTGGTTTATTGCTGGACCCCTCAGGGTTAGGTCAATGGCTGGGCTCAGTGATCTCGAAGCTCTTTTCTGGCCTTAATGATTCTATGATTCTGYGATTCTAAACTGTAAAATGAGGCAATCCCAGACAGAATCCCTGGTTTGCAGACAGCTGTGCAACTAAAAGATGTACCAAGATTCCAACTAGGRACTTCAGATTTTGGTCGTATCCAAGGCAAGCTAAGTAAAGCACGCCTGCTTGAAATGGAGAAGAAATGGCTTCTAACATCTAACAGGATGTTGTAAATATTTTCTCAGTGGAAAATATCGCAGTTGTGTCTGATACATCTGATAATATAAGCAGGAATTTCTGTAGGCCTGCAGAGTTTGCTTAGTGTGGATTATGGTCTACAGAGTGCCACTTCTTTTGTRCTCTGGGTCTTTTTCAAAGCCATTTAGCTGATTAGATTTTCAGTCATGGTCACCCTTAATACAAATCTGATGTGACAAGGCAAAATGACAAACWCATATTTAAAGGATCTTCTGAATTTTCCCCAGCTCAGAGTATTGCTACAATTCTTTTTTCCTTAATTTTTTTAAATACTTTCACCAGACAAAAAAGTCTTATTTATTTCTGTTTTGAGAGCAGAGTAATGCTCTTTGCTACTAAACCTCAAGCTGAGAACTCCCAAGCATTGCCTTTGGGCTCCTGCAAGGATGTGTTGATTTTTACCAGAGATTCTTCTGGACAAAGCTTCTTGTGTAAACACCTGGTGAGTTTTAGATGTCATCTACAGGAGATGAGATGAATCATATTTCAGATTATAAAGGGAGCCTTGGTGGCTGTTCCAGGCTTCAATACCTGTGCTGCTGCCACAGTTTACTCGATTTCACACACATATTTCATTTCACACACCACGGCCTCTGTGCTGCTGCACAGCCAAGGGAGCACAGCCAGCTCGTTCTGATTATTTGGAACATGAKTTTCATGGGCTGCTTGAGCTGTATTTGTTGCACAGAATTTATTTRTTGTCTGCAAAACAAGGGCAATCTCATCCCCTTAGACAAGAGCGCTCTTTCCATGCATCAAGGTCCCTTGATACTATTTTAATTGTCTACTACAGGTTATGCAGCACAAATAAATTTAGTACAAGRTAGTGGAATGRATATTTTAAATTTCAAATGTTGTGSTATTCTCCTGTCAGCTAAAGTAGATTTTTTTTTTTCTGCTGTAGGCACTGATGGTTTTATCCAAATTCTAGTTATAAAAATAGATTAAATAAACTAATTAACTGAAGTTATAAACCAATAAACTCTAATGGATTTTACCAGATGTCATCTCCTGATAACTCTGTACAGCTTGGGACAGATCTTTACCCTGAAAAATTCTCACAGGTACTTTAAGTTATCTTTCTTTGTAATTCAGCATCAAGTAAATCTTGCATAGATGAAGACAAGCTGTTTGAAAATAGTGATAATTTAATAATTTTACATAAGAAATCTTTTCCCTTTGATGTTTATATATCATTGGACATCTCTATCTGTCAGTGGTAATTTCCACTGAGGTATTTAATGTACTGGAGTATCAGTGCCTTGCAAAACAATCAAGTTKAACTAAAATACATGTTTTGAGAATACAGAATAGTCCTGGTTCTGTTTTATGCCCCTTTCCAATTTCAAGGTGATAACAAGACTGTGAAAATTTTAAAAAAATAACTAAAAGCAATGACAAGACTATTAAACAAAAAAAGATTTTATTTTGTTTCCTTTTAACATGAACAATGACAGATGACAGTAGTTAAATAAAATGGTGCTATACTTTGACACTGGTAATGGGGTGAACAAATTATGTTATGTCCCCCCTAATTCCGAGCGTGTTGAATGCTTAACTACAGAAATGATAAAATAAGCAGATTTTTAAAATGCAGAGAATAGTTTACTATGCACTGTCATTAGCAAGCAGGAACTTGGCATCCCCTCTCAGCCACCACGCTCCTGTCAGAAGTTATGAATGGCTGTTAGCAAGTACCTGCTGTAAACACCCCAGGACAAATTAACTCTTAATTGGTTTTCATTTACATTCTAATATTAGAAATAACAAAAAGCTCACACTTTTTACCTGACTACCTAGCATGATTCTTCTTTTTGGTTTTGGTGTCATTCGGAAACCAATACTGCTACCCTAAAAGACAACATTTTCTTTCTCTATAGTTTACTTTTGACATAAAATAATCTCCTTCCTCCTCACAGACTATACAGGTATGACCAGAAAAGACAGCATTTCCTTTGGAAAATGGTTTGTTTCTGTTAGTCCTGTCTTTGCTTGCCTTGTAAAGGATTCAAAGCTGCTGGGTATGACTTTAGGAAACAGAAGATGCATTCAATGTGCCAAGCTTTACCAAAAGTTCTGTCTGGTTGTTTGTCTGGCCTTTTTCAGAAGCTTGCAACGCTGAAAATTTGCTACACACTCACGTTTGCACACATCTCTGAAAGACTGTCTTATTTGAATTTTCACAGGGTTAAGAGCCAGGACAGCTGTGAGTGGCTTAGCAGAGCCAGTTCATCCCACTGCCAGATCTCATCCGCTTGATGCTGGCCAGGTGTCTCTTCAATGTCACCTGAAACCTCTTCTTCTCCCCTTTCAGAGGCTGTGGCTCACAGTCTGGCTTGCAGCACACAGGAGGAAGCTGGCTGTGGCAGACTGACTCCCATGAAACTGCCTGCCTGGTCTTAAAAGGSGGCACTGAAGGTCTTGTGGTCTCCACGCTCTGTTGAATTTCACTGAAAGGGCTGGACAAGCTCCTTGCCAGAGATGAGGTCTTCTTCCTTTGGGACAGGAGGATTCTAAGCTCTTCAGAATCATGCTGAAAAAAGAGAGACTCTTTTCTCCTYGTGTTGGGGCTTTCTCCCAGTGTGAGAAACCCATAGGGGGTAGTGATTCTGGAGAGGTGGGGCAAAGAGAAAGCAGCTCTGGTTGCCGGGTCACAATGATCTGCAGCTCTCTCCAGGTCTTCAGGGAAGGTAATTTGTTCTGTGAAGCACARGGTTCCTCTTCTGTCCAGACTCTCTCCTTTGCACATTGTTTCTTTCCTGATGTAGGATTCAGATTTGCTTCTGGTAGTTCTGCGCTTCTGAACGATTTCATCAGAGACTCCTGTCTCAGGAGAATTCTCTGTGCTGTCTTCCTCTGGCTCCTGCTGGAAGGAAATGTGCTCTATGTCCAGAGAAGGGATGAAAAATTTAGGGATGCGATCAGGAGTCATGACAATATTGAAGATATTGTCCTTATTTTTCTGAGCAAGCTTTTCTTCAGGAGGTGGCTTACTGATTTTGAGACTCGTCCAAGTTATCAAGCTTTCTATAACACTTTTCAGGGACTGCTGGTGTGTACCACCAGGCACCATTGTTTCAGCCAGCAGTGCTTTCTTAAAACACACAGTGCTGCCTGCTGACTGAATTCTCACAGCGCTGATTGCAGATGGGGGACTCATTCTGCTTATAAAACAAAGCAAATGACGTAATCAGATAGGTAGATTTCATTGGCATGGTAACCAAAGATAAGAAGGCTTTTACACTCCTATTTATATGCTTAAAGCCTGATTCATGCTGCACCCTTGCATTAAACAGGCTTAAAATTTTGATTTAATTATTTTTAAATGCCACGTTTGGTGCTAGTGCCTGTTTCAGGAAAATAATGGCTACAAACATACCTGTAATTTTCAGGCTGTTCAGAATATATTCTCTGTGCTCTTACATGAAACATAATTAGGTTTTTTTTTTCTTTTAATTTTTTTTGTATATGCCTGCAAGTGTAAAAAAACTTAGTTSTCCTAAGTGTTTTAGTTTAGTTTTCATCAAATCTTGTTGTTGGGTGCATTTTTGAGTTACAAGCTGTGAGAGGAAAGGGTAGAAAATTAGTTATCAAGCAATTATTGGACTAGCACATATGTATGACTCCCAAGGGGAGATATGAGAAAAACTAAGCAGTCAGTCCTTCAGAGAATRCTCAGATTGGATGTYTGTGGCTGAAGGKATATCCTCGGGTACACACGGCAGCCTGCAACTGCTGTGTGAATTTCTGCTGATCCTTGCTTTGCTTCTTAGGCTTCTGGTGAGAGCTCCCTCCCAGCACGCTGGTCTGCTGTCACTTGTTGCAGTTTGCAGCCAGGAAAAGAACAGAACACTTCTGACCAGCATGTGGGTGGTTTCTCACGAGTATCATATCATAAAGTCCTTTATCTAACTATGCTGCAATGCCCATTTTCATGTGCTGCTTAGCTCCTCTCCTGCTTTGGTCACAATTTCTCCTCATCTTATATAGATGATACCAGAATATGAGCATTTTATCTCTGTAGACTGAGCAGTTCTGGGTTCATTTCATGCCTAGGAACCCATGTTAGGGTTGGTGATATTGAAGGCGCCTGTGGTACTGGGTACTTTGAAGGCATAAATCTTACCTGTGACAGAGCGTGAAGTTCACAAAGTCTGCTTTGGCATTTCATTTTATTTTAGTTTTGCACACTCTTACTTTTCTCTGATAATGTTTCCATTGGTCATAACTCCCTTTGCCTGTGTTTTAAAGRTAGAAGTTCAGTTAGTTCAGCCACACATTTAATTTATTCAAGAATCATGGGATCAAAGAACAGTTTATGTTGGAAGARATTTTCAAGATCATCTAGTTCCAAGCCTCATGCCATGGGCAGGGACACCTTCCTTTAGGAAGTTTTGATTTCAGGGAATCATATGACTTATCTGCATTCAGTTCTCCATTCATTTCCCTCTGACTTTGGCTRCAGAATTTGGCTGCTTGGTACACATCAGCATTTCAGAACAGCACACTTAATTCTGGATTTACTAAAGATGAAAAATTACAGTGGAAAATTTTTATTGTTATTTTTGGCAGATACAGACTAACTACCATACCCTTTTCAATGGAGTAGCTCTTGCCTAAGACCAATCTCCACACACAGTTGTTTTATAGGCACAAAATAATTGCAGAAAAAACCTTAAGCAAACATTTCTGGTTTAGATTGGATTTTGTATGAATTGGAAAAATTAAAAAAACTCAGTTAGCAGAGAAACAATAATAAAAACAAAAGTGTCTTGAAATTACCCATAAAATGGAGCACTTTTTGTTTTCTTCTGATTCTTTGAAGGAGCGTCAAAATGAGGGAAAGAGCATTAATTGTTGGGAAGAAAATCCCCTGGGGCACTGGCATTTCATGAACACTTGGTGATTTACATAGTACAATTGCTTATTTGGCTGAAAAATCTTCTAAAAAATTCCATTTCTCCTGATTGAGCTATGCATTAGAGACAGGGAAAATTCACAAATTTCAAAGTCCCTTGAGAGTTCTGCAGTATGAGCATAGTTTGATATACCCCAGAATGGAATACAGAATTTACATTACATTATTTTAACCTTGTTTGATCCACAATAAGCCTAGTATTTATTTGCAAAGCTAGTGAAAATGAATATATAGAGATGTTATTTTAATCTAAAAAAGAAAAGTGTATTAATAAAAGTGTATTGTTTGAGGGTCACATAAAGATSTTTATTCTTCCACTTGTTTTGACCACAATTATGCAGTCTGTCACCAAAACCCAGTAGCTCTGAATAATTATTATATTCCATYGGCAAGGCGTTCTATGCTTTTACAATTTAAAAGCTTTGAGACCAGTGGACTGCCCACAACCATGAGGCTGAAACAGCTCCTCATACAAGCCATTTCAAAAACATGAAAGCCAAAAACCATTCAGAAAACTTGATAACAGAATTTCCTGTAAACTTTGAGACAGAACAAGGATTAGAGACTATCCCTTAGTGCAACATTTGCATGCAGAAACAAAGACATCCAGGTATGTTTTATGGATTTTGTCACATTTTTAAGTAAATTGGAGTTAAATTTTGGTATCTCAAACATGCAAACAAATAAAAATAAAAAGCACACATCTTTAAACCTAATACATAAATTTATGTCATACATCTCATGTATAGTTTGCACATACACCCACATACGCCCGTATATATATATCTCTGTAGGTGTATTTGTATATGTGTCTGAGGCTGATCTTGATATGCATGTGTAAATGCATATTTAAGCTTTATATATCTATATATATTTGTTTAGGTGCATGTATATGCAATTTGGTGTCATTGTCCTGATAATAAACCAAATGCCCATTCCAGAGTAATTTCTGAAACAATAAAATAATGGAAGGTGCATTCCCAGTCTATTTATTTTTGCACTGACAAAAACACGTTTTATGGGGTTGCAGTACAAAATAAGTTTGATGTTATCTCCATCACTTCACACAGTGGTATAGTTTAGTATTTATATTTAATTCTGTTACTTCTCTTTGATCTGTAAAAAATGTTCAAATACTCTCATTTTGCTCCTGGCAAAATATYGTTTTAATCACAAACTGCAATGAGTAAAATGTTAGAATACCTACACTAAGGTTTAGATCAAGACCTACTACACAAAATGAACAGTACAAAATAAGATAAATGGCAGAATCCTGGGGGAAAATATGAGGTATAAATATCTTAAATACTCTTTGGATTATAAACTCCAAGTAGAACATTTACCTCCCCTCATTTCCACTGTAATCTCACTAAAGAACATAAATCATCTTTTCTTTCTTCTCTTCTAGTGGAATCAGCAGGTTTTCAATAATTCCTTCATCCAGGCTCCAAAACAAAAATARGCTTTTAGGGTGTCTTATACAATATTTTCTCTAAATAGTTCAACTACTAACAAGTAATTTTGCAGACTTTTTCTGTAATAAGGATTTCACCTCTGGAAATTGGACACAGCTAGAAAACCTTTTAATGTTTCCTGTGGCGAATGCTTATTTCTGGTGTCTGTGAATACGCAAATGCTTAGCTCTTACACTGAGCTTTCATCTTTGACATGCAATGAGAACATTAACTAATTAATCTTCACAACCCCCTGAGGGATAAGTAAGCATTATCCCTGWGATGTTTGCTGTGCACACAATAAGGAGAGAAGAATGAAAATCGCTTGTGTTCATGTTCAAAATGAGAAAAAAAATAGTTGTAGAGTTGAAGAACAGAATTCTTCACTTTTCTAGAGTGCAGAGTTACCTGTTTTAAAGTACCTACTTACTTTGTCTGGCCTTTTACTTGGTTTTGGCCCATCACTGTACTATTTTCCCATGTACAATTTCAAGACAAGCCCTGCAATTTAGGCATGTAGTTTTTGTTAGCTTTTTTTTTTTTTTAAGAATGTGGCAGGAAAAAACACTGTTCAGCAGTCCTTGGCAGTGGATTTTATCCGGGTACCAGATGCTAGAGCTGTGAACATCTCAGATGCTGTTTTTCTTCTTTTAGTATTGAAGTTTATGTTCTGTTAGAGAGTATCTCCATTTTTCAGAACTTTCCTGAGGCTTAAATGCTTTCAGTTGCCTACAATTCTTTCCACTAAATCATGATGACAAACAAAAGCTGCCCTTAGTGTCCAGCCTTGTTTGCTTTGAGATTGTGTAAGAGTATCACTATTTATAGACACCTCCTGTGATACCTCTCCAGATTTCAGTCCTTCATATTTGGTTAAGGACACCTCCTGGTAATGGCATATTTTTGACAATTTAACTGAGGTTAAAGTAATTCACTGTCTTGTCATTTGAGGATTTGGCACTKCTCTCACCTTTTAAGTAAATTACCTTATCCTACTAACCACGGGAAACCATATAAACATAGACCATCTCAGGTTGGAAGGGATCCATAAGAATCATTGAGTCCAACTCCCTGAAATGCTCCCTAAATGCTTTCCRTAAGATATTACATGGATATACTCTATATGGTCACGCTAGCCGAGAGCAGGGAAGGAGTATATTCCTGCTTACTCAATTTATTTGGGATTTAAGAGTCAGTTGGCGAGATAATTCCCCACCTGAGTGGCAGAGTCTAGCAGAAAAGTAACTGGGGATGAGTTAGAGCCCTTAGCTAAAATTTTCAAGCTGTGTATAACAACTTCATACATCTCAGCTGCCTACAGAGACAGAGGACAGAACTTCATCCAAGCTGCAGTCACTGGTTGTTGTAAATGTTACATAAGGACATAAATACTACAGAAAAAAAAATTTAAAATTTTTTTGAGAGAAGTTTTACTATGCAATTTTAACCAAGACTATCTGTTCCACACCTCTCACAGAATTAGCTCTTGTTTCCTGRCATAAGTGGCTACAGCAAAAAAATGCTACTATATCCCATCGTGCATGTGTAGATCCAGTGAAGCAATCTAGCTGGCAGMAATTTTTCACATCCAAGTCATGTGTACTTGAAATTGAGATTACACAAGGTTTTAAGGAAATGCAAGGAATTAGTTTCCTTTATTGACTAAGAAGTTAATGTGAAAACCAGGGGGAGGAAAAAATAATAAATTAATTTAGAGGTTGAACTCCAGACTCCTATGATCAAAAACCTTGACTCACAGCTTGTGTTTTTACTGTGGTAAGCATCATCAGCCAGTCACTTTTTACAGTAAACTTTTAGACATGTTGTTAGACAGAGGACAATTCAAACAATAGTAGTTGATAAGTATCCAACCAAGCACTCAGATTAGGTGCTACTGGAACCGTTTTCTCCTGTAGCTAGGTTTAACAGCACTCCCCAGCACAAGCAAAGAAGCCCAAAGCTGTGCAAGGGTGCTATTTCAACAGCCCTTGCTTTGTTGCTCCAAGTCATTTTCAGTCATTTCTGACTGTATATTTAATAGCAAGGAGGCAGCAGACAGTAGCTTCCCTAAATTATTCATTTCAGCACGGCAAAATATCTCTCAAGATTTCAGTGCTTCTGTTTTGTGGTGTTAATAATTCAGAGCTGCTGGAGAAGCAAAGCTTGCCAATTTAGTGCTTATCTTTTTTTCCTCAAAAATATTACACTTCTCAGTCTTGTCCTGATAGCTTATATGATCCAAACCTCAGCTTTCTCACATTCTTACCAACAGAAGTAGGTGACACTTGACAGAGAGGAATTCTAGTGTTCACTTACACCCTTTTGGATTCAGCATCCAAAGCGTCCCATTATTTCCAAATATTGGAAAATAAATAAATACTACCCTCTGGTGTTTTCTATTTGTAAATATTGTTATGGTATCTATCTTTATGTTTATTTGCTTTCCTTCCTAAGTGTTAAAATTCACTTATTGCTGAGGATCGTTGATTTTTATTCAATCTTGAAACAGTTAGAGCAAGGACATAAAACAGAAACACGAACTGCAGTGTGCTGAATGCAAAGCATCTCAAATTCACACAAAAAACCCCACCCTTACTAAATGCAATCATATTTCTAAACTGCTTTTAAATGTTGTCTATAAATAATATATTTATTCTGCAGTAATATTATGTTAATTCTTCCATATTTGAAACATGTGGGGCTTCCACTGGTCACAGATATTGAAGGAATATGTTATGCGCTCATGTTCTCTGATTTGTCATGTGTAACATATATTGGAGCCTAATGCACTATTAAAAAGGGAAGATCTTGGCTCCCTTAGCACCACCCTATATAAATGTTGGATGAACCACTGAAAACAGTCCTCTGAAGAGTGGTTAGCTAAGGGCTGGGTGATCAAACCTGTGTCTCAAACCACAGCCTTGTAGCTGCAAACAGAAAAAGTGGGGTKTGCACACACGTGCACATACTGGAGTGTAGCATTATCTTTTATGTAACATTAAGGGTGTTTTGGTTTGAAATTTTTAAATTGATGACATGCAATAACACCTCTGTGCAGAGAGCTCTGAACTCATCAGCTGATGAAATCCAATGGGAGCTGCTGATGTGTTGTTTCCTAACATCAGCAATGTGTACCTGATCTAAAGAACATCTTTCCAGAAGTGTATGAAGTCTCACTCTAAAGACTCTGAGTGGAAACATCTGCATTCTTCTGTAAACAGTTCCACTCTTATTTGCCACCATGAAGAGGAATTATTTTCCTTTTTGATGTCATTTTACTCTTCCAGCTTTTGAACTTCTCCTTTTGTGAACCTAGCCATCAGAACAGATTTTTTTCTTCCTGACAATCTCTTTTGTCATTGCAGATATTTAATAGAATTAACATATTTAACAGAATTAACATGTGACTTTGATTTTTGATCATCACACTCAGCACACAGAGGGAGACAAATGAAATAAGAAATGTAAAATAAAGCTAATTAGAGCAGAGTCTTTCTTGCTTGAGGTAGAATTTGATCAATATGTCAAAAATTTCTAATGTCTTTTTCCCAGTAGGAAATTTGGACTTTATATTCCACTGATGTGAAGTTACCATTCTTTGTCTTGTGAAATACAAACCTTGAACTTTATTTACATCATCTCTACAGCAAAACATCAAAGATTCAGATTCCTTAAAAAGGCTTGAGATTAATTTGGAGAACAATGAGAAAAACTTCCTTATGATAAAAAATTACCTTATTTATATTTGCTTAGCTTCCAGTTTCCAGATCCTCCATGTTCCTCTCTTGACTGTTTCCTGGCTTTGCCATGGTATTGTATTTGTAAATTCCATTAAAAATAGTAGTATTCTGAATCTGGATTCTCATATTATTTTAAAGAAAAAACACATAATATCATAAGATGTAAGAAAGCTGTCAACATAAGGATGTTTTCCAAGATTTCTCATCAAGGCATCTGTTGAAGACAGCTGGATTTAAGACTTCAACTTAAAAAAGAAAAAAAAAAAAAAACAAAAGGAAACTGAATAAAAATACAGACATTCTTTCCTCAAAACTAGATTATTTTTTCCAAATTCTAATTTTAAAATTTTACATGCCTGAAACCACATGTAAAATTAGTTTAGACAAATACACAGATGCATAGTTTTTGCACAGATTGCTTACATGCACAAAGCCTGTTTCACATGGCACAGCTGAAGTACGAAATCATTTGCAGCACTATCACAGCTAAACATGATCACCAGAGACAGTCATGGAGAGTCATCAATTTTCCTCTCTCTTGATGTGTCTTGGTGACACTTTCAGGCTGCTAAATATATTTTAGGAAGATAAAGTAAGATGGATGACACTCCGTGCAACTTCTCAAAGGGCAGCATGTTGGAAGCAGTGGTAGAGAAGGGCCTGGGCTCCCCAGCACTCTCCCTCTCATCCTGTCAGCTCACATCCACACCAGTGATGTCTTCTGTCTGGCAAACCCTTGCTGTAGGCCTGGATGCTTAGAATGGTTTCATATAGAGTCACCTGGGGAGAATGMAAATTTTGACAAGATGAAGAAAAAAGACCTGTGGAGAAGTAAATTCAGCTCCAACCTTTTAGCTACAACTGTTGAGACAATCTCATTTCAGCAGCTTTCTCCCTGGGCTGTGCACCTTGTCTGATGCCTCTAATTCATACTCCCCATGCTGTCCCAGTACCTCTTGGAGTCATGGAGAACATTCCCAGCAAATTTCAGCAGTGAGACTCTGCTGATATCAGTGGGGCCGTGGCATCCTACATCTGGGGAAGATTTGTTGTATGTAAGATATGTATGTCAGGGATAATGTAAGATCAGCAAAAGGCAAATTCAKCTGTGGCTTTTTTTCTCCTTTTAAATTTAACTATAACATCTGGTTGTTTACTTGATGATGCACACAATTAACTGTGTTTTGAAGGCTTCAGCARTGCACAAAAGGAAGCGAGTTTCCACATTCACTCTGAATTGATTTGCTGATTTTGTGTTTTACCTTTGCATTAAAAAATATTTAGGGCATATTTCCAAAGAGAGTACGARAACTTCCAAACCCTGAAGCTGATGGTTCTGTGACAAAATCCCCAGGAGGTGTGGCAGCTGTARTCATTAATGTTTTTCTCATTCATTAAGATATTTGAAAATGGAACTGTTTCCTCCTGGTTTTGCTAGGAATGYAGAAGAAAAAGGAACTTTAATTCCCTTCAAAGTAAGAGGACCAAATTCTAGGTAAAGTGTCCAGAGGTAAAAATAATGGTATGTATTCACAAACATCGTGGCAATGACCYTAGTTGTTTAAGATGCTCAGGTTCCTCAGAAGCACAAGGATTGACTTTTTCATAGACTCAATTTCATCATTATTCAGAATATACCAATGTCTAGCATCATTTTCACCACCTCTTTCCTTACAGACTTTCCAGACCCGTCACCAATATTGTCCACTTTCCTTTATGGAGATAAACTTTATGACAGGTTTAGATTTCTAGATAAATTAACCAGAATGKGCTTTATAACTGCCTAATTTCCAGGAATTTTCCAAAGAGAGCAATTCCTTTGCTTTCTGCTCCAAATGAAACTCAAACTGCATCTCAGAGTAGGTGAACATACAGCCCCATATCCTTCCCAACACCAGAAGCTAATATAAAAGAAAGTTTTACAGAGAAAGAAAAGTTTTGTTTCCAGTCTGGCAACCAAAATATATGTGATACAGGTTGTATTAAATTACATAAATGCTACAGCTATAGTGAAATTAATGTAAATTTGTAGCTAGGTAATTTTAATAAAATAAAATTGAGTGGCATGGTTATGAGACCAAGGGTAGGGAAATAAGGGAATTTTCTGAGTTTTTCTTTTATTATCAGTTTTGGTGATGACTGAGAAATAAGCAAACACACTGGAATTGACTGTTCAGTGCTGGCAAAGCTCCCACATTCAAATATTGTGAGATCATACACAARAATGAATTTTAAGCTACAGAAAAGTGGAGGTGGTGACAAGAAGGTTAATAGAGAAGGAAGGGTGAAAACATAAGCCAAATTATGGTGGAAACAGGAAGTATTTAGCAAGAATTGGAGGATAGTTGTATAATAACGCAATTAACCTGTGGAACTCCCCCACCAAAGAGGAGAAATAGGATTAATTACACCCAAACAGTAATAGCTGGCATAATTTCACAGAAGAACAAACACATAGATTAAAATCAGAAATAGGTTGAAGCACTCAGTAGGCACTAGGTGGGATAATGAAGGAATTTCTCTCTTGTTATGACAGAACATCTAGACACGTTAATAAGAGAAAGGCTATTGTAAAGAGCTTGACAAAGAAACTAATTTGACCCTCCTCACAGGAAGATAAACTACTTTTAAAGAGTTGTGTGAACCACACTGAAATGACTGGACTTTGCAGAAAAATTGGGCAAATTGAAGTTTGAAATTTCTTCATTGCAAACAAGCTTTACTGTGGCTATAACATTCACTAGTGTGAGAACTGTGCTTACTGAGGTTGAAAATAAAAATAAAGACATGGCATTTTTATAAACTGTAGTTTTAGACTCTTTGTAAGACCTACTTTTAGTTAAAAGTGCGCTGTACAGTGAAGTTTCAGCATTATAATAACTATTGTTATATAAGAACAAGTGCTGRAATACGTAGGAAAAAATGCATTTTAATCACTCGGAAGAATTGTATTCTTCTACATTGATCAGAGGTACCTARAAAACTTTTATTTAAAGTGGATTAAAGAGGAGACACATTTTTATAGAATTTTTCCTCAAGTTGGATAATGACTATTTCTGTCCTTACAAGTCCCTGTTAAACTAAGCATTTCTGTTACCATTACAGTATAACTTTGTCTCTTATTTCTCCATAGTGGAACTTGGGAATTTATCTCTTTGGTATGATTGATCCTGCCAGGAAAAGTAAGAAGTGTTAATTGGGCAGCATCTAATCTGCTGATCTAGAGAAGGATGTTTTAGAAAAATACAAGTTGCAGCTTAAGCCCTCCAAAGAATTTCCTGAAGTGTTTGATGTAAAAAATTATTTGAGAGTCTTTACAAGAAGATGTGTGGAGGGCAAGGAACAAAGTCCATGTTCTGCAGCACAGCCTGATGTCACATCACAGAAAATGGATGTTGTCATGATATAAGGGCAGTGCTGTATTTCATAATTCTGAAAACAGCTCTTTGTCATAAAAGTAACATGGTTAAAAAAAATTGTAAAAAGTTTAAAAAAAAAAGAAAGAAGAAGAAGAAGAGATAAATGGTTCCTATTTTTGAGTCTTAGCAGAAAAACTGAAACTTGAGGAATGTTGACTTCTCTGCCTCCCTATTTCATTCCATAACTGCTGGCAGCAGATTCCTGTGTGCACACAGCCAGTAGAGCAGTACCAACTTGTGTCTTTGGATGGCAGCAGCATCCTGAGGACATGATTCAACCCGAAATGCCCTGGTTTGTACCAAKTTCACACTGCCTGGGTGCCGCTGGCCTTGGTGCTGAGCTCGAGGCTGGTTGAGAACAGACCCATCTGAAATTATGATAGTGTTTGSGGGGCCTGACAGGAACATGGGGACCTCGTCTCATGAGATTCAGGAGGACAAGGAACCAAGTCTTGTCCAGTTATCAGTCTGATTCCCAGAGCACAAAAACAGTTTTGTGGTGATTTATCTTCAAAAGTGATTATCACTTTTGCAGTGATATCAATATTAGGCTCCRATCAAAATATTCCTACCACCTTCAGTTCTGCCCGGAGCATGAAATAAATGTTAGTAATAAGAGATTAAAAAAGCAAGAAGATCAAAGTACTACAAGCTATTGTTAAAGAAACAAAATTTATTGTTGAAATGTTACTAAAAAGATGTTTTCAACAGTGCCTTTTTTCCCCTTTCCCTGCTCAAATAATTGCTTTTGTAGCTTGTTTCCTTCAGGTCAAATCATCGTGTTTCTCCACTTCCACTTCACTTCTTACCTGGCATGTAACAAGAGCAGAGGTTTAGAAGATCTTCACAAAATTAGTTCTGACCTGAGTCTAACAGGAAAATAATGGTAAGCTTTTAACAGGCTTCAAGCAAACTTTGAAGAAATTTCTCCCCTTATATTTCAACCCGTGKGGTTTATAAGCTAGCTGTGGATCTGATAAAAAGCTCATTGTAAAATAAGCCTTAATAAAATTGGCTTATTCCAACACCAGGAAAATCTCAAAGTTAAAACAAAGTTTGAAAGGTCTGTCTACTTCAAATAATAATAATAAAAAATATATGTATCTGTAATTTAATGTTTAATTGGAACTTTTATGAGCAGTACATGATGGCAATGTTCTTAAAGCCTACATTTTTCAGAAGCTATTTTCTGAAGAAAGCATTTCAATGTATCATTTTTATATAGCCAGAGTGTGTTGTGTCTCATTATGGCAGAATGGAGCTTTGCTTTCATGCATTTTTAAAAGAGCTTATAGTAAACATAAAGAAGTTACAATAATATTTGTATTGGCTCTCTAAATCAAAACCAGGGTCCATAAAACTAACTCAATTCTCTGCAGCCTTTGAAGCTCCTGCAGCCTCTGAGTAAAGCTTCATGGCAAATTCTTGCTTTGTCCCACCGTGGGCTGACTCGGTCAAGCAAACACAAATGCTGTAATCTCTAAGAGGGATTATTTTATTCCTTTTAAGAACAAAATAGCAGACCTTGCTGCCAATATCCCATCTGCTATATTAATACAGATCAAAAACAAGAAGGTCAAGATCTGAGGCTTTAAATCTACCAGCAAAACAGGCTAAGAGCTCAAGGAAAAGTTCTCCCTCTGGCTCAGCCTGATGTCTTTTTGAAAACATTAAACTAGCAGCAAGAGGGAGACTATGAGGAAACAGACAAAAATTCCACTTTGAATGATGGTGAACTATGATTTAATCTCCCTRCATGGAAATAAGGCTGACTACAGAATTTACTGGTTTTTACCGTAAGACAACACTCATTTCCTCAACTTAGAGACAACTGCAAGGACAACAAATGCATTTAAACTTCAGATCACTGGTGTACAATAATTTCTCAGTTGCCATGGTGAGGAACAGATGACCTAAACAGATGAACAAGTGGTGTCAGGCAACAACTTTCAAGTAAAAAATTGAAAATTGCTGAAAGGATGCTTAAAGGCATTATCAGGAATGTTTGTGTTCCAGTGTTAATCACTGAATCTTGAATGATTTAATAGGAAATAAGGACTCCTTTAAAGAATTTTTAAACCAGATTTTGCAGAAGACAGCTGTTTGCCTTTTGATCTTTCTTTTTGAGAGAACAGTGAGTCTACCCTTTTTAAAGCTGTTTGAATGCAATGCATGTCCATAGCTTTTACAAACTTGAGCTGATCATTAAGCTGACATGTTAAAGTGTATTAGGGTAGGATTCAGAGCTAGATTAGGAGGTAAAGATAGTCATCTTCTTGAGAGGCAGTCTTAGCTCCCAATGATTTAGTGGAGATACTGTTAATGCACACATAAATGTGTTGTAATTCCAAGGTTAATCTCATCCACCAGAGCTTGATTGAGCAGCTCCTGTGGAGAATTCCAGTGGGCTTTGAGAATAAAGAAACCCAGCAAATATTTCTGATTCTTTCAGAAGGAGGCAAGCAGGTTATCTGTTATACGTCTCACTTCTCTTAGGTACACTGGACAATTTAAAACCCTCTTAGGAGTCCCCACAGCTTGGTGGGCAGATGCCCCACTGCCTGAGGGGTGTGGATCATGAAGAAGAGAGGCAGAGTTCATTGGTCCTGGCCTTGTTGGGTCCCAGCTCCCTTGTTGGACTTGGGACAACTCACAAGGGAACAATAAGAACCCACCAGAAGGAAGATCCAGTCCAAAGCAACAGGCTCTGCCACCACCTCTCTGTAAAGCATAGATTCTTACAATCATTTAGGTTAGAAAAGATGTCTAAGATTGAGTCCAACTATTAACCCAGCACTGCCAAGCCCACCATCAAACAGTGCCCCCAGGAGCCACATCCACACATTTTTTAAATCCCTGCAGAGATGGGGACTCCATCACTGCCCTGGACAGCCAGGGCTTGACAGCACTTTGGGTGAAGTAATTTTCCCTAATATCTAATGTAAACACCTCCTGGAACAACTTGAGGACATTTCTTCTTGTCCTACCCCTCTAAATAAGTGGTTGCCAGCTGGCACACAGAAGAAAAGAAAATTAATGATGTATATCTTTCTCTTTTCACACATGTACATACAAACTAAAAAAAAAAAAAAAAACTAAAACCACAAAAAAGCCAAACAAAAAATATACCATAAACCAAAACAAAGAAATAAACAAAAAAAAAACCCAACCCAACTGAAAACAAAACAAAAAAAGTCATAAAACCAGGCCCACCTCATACATAATTTTAGTCAGAGTACCCTTCTGGTTCAGTTTTATGGTYATAGTTACAAATTTTGGAGTTACCTTTTTTGGTAGTTTGGGATTTTTTAAGAGAAGTTTTTTGTTTCCCTTAATATTTTATCAGAATTCCCTCTGAAAAGTCCAACAGCACATTAGATGGACAGTGAAACAATATAACTCAATCTGTATAAAAATATGTCAAACATATGAGGAGAGCAAACTGAAGAAATGACTTTTTGAAAATACATTTTACCCCTTGGGAGAAATCCATCACCCTTGCAGGTCCTTTATGCAATGAGGCAGTGTGTGGTTCAATAAAGCTTTTTGTTATAGTAACATTTACCATGCACTGATATTTAGTACACTTTTTTTCTTTCCCTACAGGCAAACTGCTATTAATRTGACAACATTCAAATGCAAATGAATATCAAACATAGAAATAAAAAGATATAAAATTCTTCCCCTTTCCAAAGGTTTCTTAATAAAAATTTTATTTGCACACCTCCATTTAGTAGTWTAACCTAAACACCATTTAACAGGTGAGAGTTTTGGTGGGTAAGGTCCAATTAAATTTCTGTGTTATAAAAGTATAAATGTGCACTGTTGAGTTGGGGACATCAAATTATATCCTGCATAACAGTCTGCAACTTAAACATACCTCAAAACATGCTGGTGTTAGAAATAGATTGTAGTCAGTGTTATCTCATTTCAATTTACAGGTAAATAGCAATCTTTTTCTTTGCTGACATCTGCCACAAGAGGGAGAGATGAACACAAAATAAGCCATTAAATCAATTCTACAAATTTGAGATGTCTAAAATAAATGTTGTGATAGATTTAATTATAGGACATGGTGCTGTTTTGAAAGACTGACATTTAACAAAAAAAAAAAAAGGAAAGAAAGACAACATTATGGCTCTGCAAAGTGGTATTTTAAACCATCTCAAGATGAAGATGCCAAACATTATCTGAACTTGCTGTGTCCCTCTAAAAAATGAAGTGTTTTTGTCTGAGGGCACGATAATTGCATTCTCGCAGGGTGCAGGATTTAACTCAATGTCCTACCAGCACTGTTGTGGATTACACTGCAGGAAACAGAGAGGCAAATAMATTTCTTCTCTCTCTTCCTCTGGAAATTAAAGAAGGTACAGCACAGCATTTAAAGGGATGAAGCAAAATCTTAATTGACTGCATCCTGGAAGAGAGAACGGATTTGCTATTGTTGAAATATAGGTATGCTTGGAATACCAGGCTCTACCACTAGATAGAACTTGAAATAAAATACTCTGAAGTCTGAAGTTTCAGACTTTCTGAGTTAAAGGTCTAGATAATGTGAAAAAGTGTATTTCTTTATCTAAGAAGAATGAATAAATAAAAACAATTTGTGAGAAGATGCTGCGCTGTACTCTGCTCTCACGCTCTCAGACTCATTTCATACTCAGTTTACTGCAGGTAAGACCTTCTCTGGAGTTCTATGACTGAAAGTGGACAAAGCAGACTGCTCCAGAGGAGAAGAGTAGCCTTTTAGAAAGAGTTAAAAATAACTCAGGATTCTGAGAAATTGTCTGACAGAGACAACAGGAGAATCTGATAGGGAGGCTTGCCGGGTAAGGCCACAGTTTATGACCAGGCTCATGATACCTGTCCATTATAAAGCAATTTTATTCACTTTTACTGAGTTTTATCCCAGTGTTGTGATTCTCACTGTACCTGTCTTAATCAAAGTTAATCTTTTCTTCAGCCTTAGAAGACACTGGACTGAGCACCAAAAGATGGATGCTAATTGTTATTYTTTGTTATTAATTCTACATGGCAACAACACTCAAAAGTGTGGATGCATGGTAACAACGCTAAAAAACTCTCAAAAACCACTTCCATTCCAGACTAAGAACCTTCCAAATAGAAAAAGAGAACAGCTTCCGGGTTTTCTCCTGAGAACTATCATCATTCACGTAATTTGTCCAGAAATGAAGCCATGCCCTTGAGTACCTATTCTTTGACTGCAGTTATTGGTAAGCATTTTCCTAATGTGATAAACACTGTATTTCACAAAAAAAACCAAACCAAAACCAACAACAACACCACCAACAAAAAAACCCACAAAAAACAAACAAACAAAAAAAAGCCACCCAAAACACTGCTCCAAGATCTCTCTTTCTAACAAATTAATTAGTCCTGCTTTTCAGCACAAAAAAGGGAGGTCTGGACTAATTTCTGTTGTCCTCTCCAAGCCCATGGTTGGTGAAGTAAAGCATGGCAGCAGCAAGGATGTTATTCTGCTATAGTGGTTCATCTGTGACATAGCGAACTGGGAGATGGACACAAAAAAGTTGTGATTTTGCCTCTCCTTCATCAGTCACCACCAAAAGTTCCATTTTAAGGAAAAAAAGACATTTTTTTCTGAGTTTCCTATAATCCTATTTCAACAATGAACATTTCCCTTCATATTTCCTAGTCACAACAGCTTTAATTTCCATGGGCACTGATACATCTTTAAAGGAACAGTTTTACAAAATTTGTAATTCTAAAATGCATTTTTGCTTACTGAGCCTACTTTTAACTAGTATTCTGCTAAATAATTTTGTTATTTTGAATGCAAACCTCACACATATGTTGTCAAATTCTTGCCAATTGCTCTCTGTCTCTATTTTTCATCATCTTCAAATACACATTCTGCCATTTGCAGATTCCCTCATATTCTTTTATGCTACCATGAGACAGAGACTTTTTTTCCCTTGATATAATATTTTTTTTCTTCAGTGAGAATTTTTCTTAATTGGCAGCAGTAGTTCAATAGTCATCAACTAAGTGATTTTCATCACCATTTTAAATAATCTGCAGTTTTCTACAATATGTTTTTTTAAATGGATTCAGCAAAAAATTGTTAATGAGAATTGATCTTCTTGTTAAAACCAGAATTGCTTGAAACATCACATTATTCTGTCTATTCACGGCAGTTTCAAAGTCAGTCAAAGAGCTTCAGTCTTTTGATAATTTTCATTCAGTACCTATCTTTAGAAGCCCATGAGTTGTCCATATAAAAATTGAAGAGTTTAGGTGAATTCTTGTAGAAAAGGATTCAAAAATTTATTAAATGCCGTGAATTATTTCTTTCCAAAGACTTATTGAGTTAATCAAATGCACTGTCTACTAGGAGGGTAGGTAGGTTTTATCATAATCCAGGATCATAGAATATCTTGAGTTGGAAGAGATCCCCAAGGATTTTTTCTCTTTTTTTTTTCTTTTTTTTTTTCTCTGGTTTGTTTTCTCACTACAGTTTACTTAAACCCCTCATCCTACAAAATGGAGTTTGGGATAGCTCTCTGTTCTACTTTGCTTCTAATCAATATTTATTACCAATATTTTTGCTCTGATGCAGACAATAAAGAGACGTGTGTGAAACAAGTGAAAAATTATCTAATGCAGCAGTTTGGATTAGAAGATCATATAAAGATAAATACCTTTTGTATTACTGTTTACCCATGGGATTCATCTCAGTAGATGAGAAATAAAGCAGATTTTTTTTTTTTAATGAGCAATGGACTCTGTTTTATATGTGTATCTTTACACTTACTTTAAGCTACATAGAGGTATTTTACAGATATAGAAAGATTTTAATAAATAGCTACAGATTAAATTGAAGAAAAAATAAATATTTTGCTAAAAATAAAGGCAAGAAGGGAAACCTAAGACTGTTTTTTGGTGTGAGTTTTTTGTTTGTTTGTTTGTTTTGTTTAGGGGTTGGGGTTTTTTTTGTGAAGGAAATATAAGTTTATAAAATTCATTGTTTTAATTCATTGCATTAAAATCAACAGAAATTTGTCCTACAGTGAGATAAAAACATAGAAACGGATAAAGTAGGGTGGACAATATCAACTGAACACAAAGTCCTGCAAAATTTCCCATAATGTAACTATTTGTTTTATTTTTCATTTTTGGTACTAGAGGAGTTTAGAAGTTGGCCCGTGGCTGAGCAGATTTTACTTTTCCTTGAAAGGCAGAGGCTGAAGGGCTGTGCCACATTGTGAGCTTACCACAAAGTTCACTCATTGGTCCAATATCTCACAAAAAACCCCTCTGTTAACTCAGACACCCTGACTTAGACTACATAGAGACTCCCCTGAGCCACAAAAATGATATTAAAAATGCACAAAAAGAGCATCAAGCTGTAAAACATCCGCTTTGAAACAATGTATCTTATCTCTGCCAAATCTAAAGGTCTCACTTCAAGAAGGCAAAGCAGAGGTAAAGGGCAGCAGGGAGGGAGAAAATGTTTCCGTGGAAGAATAACACTGCACTGAAGGAAATTAAATGGATGATGGAATGTTGTGGGGCAGTGCGGCCCTGAAGGAGAGCACAGATTGATGTTTCCAGATTTAAACCAGAAAGTTAGCTCCTAATAGGCATACATACCCAACTACAGTTTTGAGAGTTGCTCTTTATTCCTTTCTTTTTTTATTCAAGTGTTTCAGYAACTGTGTGAGAAATGTGCCATGCTTTGAAATAACATCCCTGTGCAAAGTAAATTTCAGCTTTGGTATTTGCATAATGGCTACTTTAAATATATTAATACGCCATGGAAATCAAACTGTCAAGTGAGAGAAAAAATAGCATACAGGTGACATAAAACAGTGAACAGAGTGAAGAGGAAAGATACAGAGATTTTCCCAACAAATTAATATTTAATAAGCTACTTACATTGATTATGAATGAGTTGCAAAGTTTGCAATTTGCAAACTTACTTTTGTTTTCCAAATAAACCAAGAAAAATTAAAGTTTTCATTGCAGGGTGACATAATGTCATGGAAGAAAAAGAAGTATCTTAATAAGGATAAAAATAATATCTATATCTTCAGCACACTAGTCTTTGACAAAATGCTCATATTCCTATATTTTCTTTGTTATGGATTGTGTGGAAGTCTGCAGGAAACTCTTTCTTAAAGAGAAGTATTATTGCAATTGCTGAATATGGGCCTGCCACGTTTGTTACAAGAGCTTTGAAAGGCTCACATAATTAGTGTTTGTAAATCATGTTAGTATAATCAGAATGCAATTACAGAATTGCAAAGTGCTATTATTACTATTAATATTATTATTGCTATCACATCAACACATCCATTAAATGCATACAAGATCATATTGTAATTAAATATGAATCTTTTTGACAAATCTTTATGAACAAACTAATTCAGCTTTTTATGTTGCAATTTATTATGAGAGCTGGGATGGACAAAGAAAGGCCTGGTGGAGTATTATGATGCATATTTTTATGGAAACTTCTCCCATATTGAGTGGAATAGTGGTTACAGTTTCTTCATGCACTCTACTGATAGAAAAAAATGGTGCTATCTTCAGTTTAGGAAATAAAACTCTTGTCCATACCTATTTTAAGAGTCAAAAGCACGAGTATAATCTTATCATCCTCATATTATTTGTCTGTGTCCAATTATGTAAGTTTGTAGAAGACTACTTCACTGTGGCATTCTTAAGGACATAGAAGTTTGATGTGAGTGCCATAACACAAAACAGAGGAAAAACCAGCTTCCTTTACAACCTGGGTCTGCATTTTCCAGTTCTTGATCTTGAAGAAAAAGAGCTCTTTTTAAAAGATAATGTTTTTGGCTGGATTAAACTAATGGCAACAGCAATATTCCAGCACATCTCTGTTTGTGGTCACCAGCAGTAAAACACAATGGGATATGCATGCATCAGTGCTTGAGGCACAGAATTGATTGATATGATAGCTGTCCCCAGAGTATTCCCCTGTCCTAAGGCAAGATTGGYTATTTCTACATCATTTCTGATGGACATCTGTCTAATTTGTTTTTAAAGACACTTCATGTTGCAAAATCCAAACCCACTTTTTTATGCTGCGTTCTATTTGGGATTCTTACTACTTATGATGATGTTGCTAATTAAAAAAAAAAAAAAACAACAAAAAACTGTACTTAATACTGAAGCAAAGATACCTTTGCTGTAATTTAAGGTTGCAGCTACTTCTCTCCACCAAGGCTATCCTACGATCTGGAGTTTTATCTACAGAGCTGCTGTTTTAGTCAGTCATGATCCATCTAGTGCATATGGTGTCTTCTTCCCACCAGTCTTTCTTGAACAGCATGGTGGGGTTTTACATCAGTTTGGGAGCTGAATGGCATTATTCTCTTCTGACAGACTAACTTTTTAACTCAGTGTGATCATAGCTTTTATTATACAAACTTTGTCAGATGCATCAAGCATTTAGGCTTCCTGCGCCCAAGGGAACCTTGAAGAATTTCTCAGAAGTAACATACATTTCTTTAACTTGCTTGTTTTCAATAAATCCTTGATGGATGCTGATCACCTCCTTATTCCTTTGAGGTTTTATATGTCACTGCTTATGTACTCCATCATTTTTCTTAGAACTTAAATTACAGTGACTGAYAATGCCCAGTTTACATGTATAAGAAAAAATACATTCTTAAATAAATAGGGGTATTTGTATTTATATTTCCAGACATTCTCAGACTTAATGACAGATTAGATTTCTTAAAAAGACAGAAAGATTTCTTAAAAACTGTCTTAAATATATTTGCTTTGACTGAATAATTTAGCTTTTTCTGTCCCTTGGATATTATTCCATTGATGCTCRAGAAATGTTAGTGTTTCTTACCTTTCAATCAAAAAAATGAGAATTTTTTTCATTGCATCACAGAATCRTTAATGTTGCAAAAGAGCTCCAAGATCATCGAGTCCAACCTGTGACTGAATACCAGCTGGTCAACCTGACCAAAGCACTAAGTGACATGTCCAGTTGTTTCTTGAACACCCCTAGAGATTGTGACTCCATCAGCTCCCTGAGCAGCTCCTTTCTAACACTTAGCAACCATTTCTGTGAAGGAATTCTCATGCTGTACAACTTGAACTTCCCCTGGTTCAGCTTAAGGCCATTTCCTCTTGTCCTATTTCCAGTTGCCTGTGAGCAGACCCCAATCTCCACCTGGCTGCCCCTCCTGTCAAGGAGTTGTGCAGAGACAGAAGCTCCCCCGTGAACCTGCTTTTCTCCAGGATGAGTCTTCCCATCTCCCTCAGCCACTCCTTGTATGACTTGGTCTCTAGATCTGTGCTGGTTTAGGGCAAATTTAGTAGAGAATTCCCAAAGRAGGGGCCCCTCCAGAAAACAAACCCACAGGGCCCCTCCTCCCCCCCAACCGGTTCGGGAAGAATTCCTCAGAGAGAAGTGGAAAGAACCTGTTTATTTAACAGGCACAGCACCCCCCAGCACACAAAATGAACAATACTGGATGACACCACTCTGAAAAAAGATGACAAATTCAGAAAGTCTCTCTCGGGGGTGGTCGCTCTGTTCTCAGTCCCTCCGGCACTGGACAGCTGCTGCAGCCACAAGGTGCAAACTCTCGGGGTTCCCAGGTYCCAGTCCGGAGCAGGTTCGGGATGGTCGGGAAAAAAAGAGAAACAGTCCAGGAAGCAATTTGGACTGTTTAGMTAAACTAGCTAGGAGCAGAAGCAGAAGCAAGCAGAAGCAAAGCAAGCAAGAGCAAGCCAGAGAGYAAAAAGCAAAAGCAAAAGCCACCRTCTCTGTGTCYCAGCCAGRCTGATAAGAAAACCAAAACAAAACTTTCACTCCTCAGAGCCAGTCTTAAAGGTAYAGAACAKAATATCCAACRTCAACAGAACACATGAATGGGGATACAAGCATCACAACGTCACCCTAGGACAAGATCCTTCCCCAGCTACAGCCCCTCAATGTCTTTCAAATAGTGAAGGGCCCWAAACTGAGCACAGGATTTGAGGTATAGCCTCACCTATGCTGACTACAGAGGTTCAATCACTGCTGGACACGCAGCTGGACACGCTGCTTTGGTAAGAGTCAGGAAGTCATTGGCCTCTTGCCCCTCTGGGCACCCTGGCACCAGCACCCCCAGGGCCTTTCCCAAAGGGCCCTTTCCAGCCCCTCTDCCCAGCCTGGAGCTGCAGGGAATGGTGAGACCCAAAGCAGGACCCAGCTCTTCTCCTTGGTGCCCCTCACACCATTGGCCTCAGGCCATGGATCCAGCCTGCCCAGACCCCTCTGCAGAGCCYTCCTGCCCCCAGSAGATCYACACTCCCAYCCAGCCTGGTGTMCTCCATGAATTTACCATGGGTARACTCGATCCCCTCATCCAGATCCCCAGAAAAGATTTTAAACAGGGCTGACCCAGCGCTGATCCCTGGGCACAGCACGGTGGGCAGCTCCCAGCTGGATGCGGCCCCATCCCCAGCACCCTCTGGGCCGGGCCCTCAGCCAGTTCCCAGCCCAGAGAGGATGAACCTGCCCAGGCCCCAAGCTGCAGCTTTTCCAGGAGATGCCGTGGGAGATGGAGCCAAAGGCTTTGCTGGAGTGCAGGCACAGCCACAGCCTGTCCCTCGCCCAGCAGGCAGGYCACTGYCCGTCACAGACCAGGCTGATCAGGCWGGACCTGCTTTTTCYAAATGCATATGAAACYTTTTGGCGAACATTTTTTCCAAGAATGACATAATGCATCCTGTTTGTCATCATCCATCTGTAATTTCTTTCCCTCTCTGTTGGAAGACTTCTCCTTGGTATATGTTTGTAGCTCAATAATCAATTAATTTCTTTTGCTTTCATGTTTTCATTTATMTCCACACAGTCATTAAAGACCTCCCTATTTGTCTCAACTTTGTGTCCATTTTCTACATATTTTGTTTATTCTTATGGTTTCGATTATTTATGAGCCAAATATAATTTCATTTTTTTAATTATTCCTCAAATTTCATAGTAATATCTGAGTAAAAATTTATTATTCTTTACAAAAATTCCCTTACTTTAACATATTTTCCCATGTTCTCAACCTCTCCATGACCCCATTTACAAAGTTTAACAAAATCCCTCTTTAAAAATAAAAAGAAATTCAGTTTCCTCTTAATTGTCTTTCCTATTCTACTTCAGGTACAAATGTTTTAAGTTTTCTATTACACAAAGTATTTCAATGTTTTTGCCATTTACTTACAAAAGAAACTATGGATTTTTCAGTCTTTCTAATCAAATGGTGCTCAGCAAGAGGACACCTGTGTTCCCTCTYTCCTTCAGTCACTAGCAATAAACCTTCAGCCCTCTGTCACTCTTTGTAGATGAAGCTCAGGAAAAGACATCTGCTACCCATAGATGAAGCRATACCCTTAATGAAATGGTGGAAATAAGTGGATCTGGAGGGTCTGCTCACTTAAAGATGAGCATGACAAAAAGTTCATGAACATCGCAATCTAAGTTCTAGTMTGATGGATCAGAAAGATAAAATAATAAATTCCTGTTACATAAGACAAAATAATRAGTAAATCCTCAACCTTCTTTTTGCTGGACAGGTCAGTTCCTGTCACTTTTATCCTCAATTCACCTTCTTGGAATGGTGTGCAGATTTGCTATGAATTTGAGTTTTTCTATACAATGTATTGTTCTGCAGACACTGATCCTTCTCACTCATGGATCATCTTTAACCCATATATTCTAGAAGATGWTCCCAATGTGAAATGTTTCCATCTGCCCAATCTCAGCTGGTTGTAGGAAAGAACTTTTTTTCTCCTTTTAAAGAGATCTATTCAACCACAGGATGTACTAATGAAGGATAAGACAAACACTCACGGCCCTTCTAGCAAAAGAGGACAATGCTGAATGTCAAGGCTGAACAATGATGCAAGACTGGGATTTTAGTGACAACAGAAGTTTAACTCCTCGCTCTATTAGTCACTCTTCTAGAGATTCATTGTCACTTTTGAGCTGTGTAATGCCATCTTTAATATTGCCAGCCACTCACAGAAATGCTGATTTGATGGGATCCCTCCTGAAGTCATCTGAACCTCCCACAGGAATCAGGACTATCATTCAACAAGTCCTCTGGGAAACAGTGACGCACTTCCTACTGCTAGTCAGGAAACTTTTCCACATGTTCATTAAGCTTGAGTTTAATGAGCCCCACCTTAATGCTGTTTGATGTTGTTTTGCCATCTTTCCTATAAGAAAAGRGTTTTTCTCCACTGTCTCTGTAACTTCTCTGCTATCTGCAGGTTCCTGTACATGTTGGTTGTGACTCTAGAGTGGATATCTTTTCTCTCTCTCATTGATACTGAATCCTTAAAGGCAACCAGGACAATATTTTTATTTTGATCTCAAATTCCTGCCTCCTTAAGGCTGGAACATTATTTCTGGAGTATTCCTAGACCAGCTTCCTCTGGGTCGTGTGCTTAGTTCCTTTACTGATGTCACTCAAGAGAGTCTGGACCAAGCCACTCTGGACTGCAGGAAGCAGTAAGAGTGTTTAGCCATGGATGCAAGACAAGTATTTACCTTGTTTTCATAGCAGACTAAAGATTATGATTCATTCTATTTACTAGCATATAGTCAAAAATGCCTGCTGAATCATCTTTGCTGAATATGCAGGCGGTTGGGAATTTGACACACATTAAACCACCTTGAATGAAAAAAAATGTTGGTGTCAGGCCAAAGTCCCACAAAGCAAATTTTTGTAATCTGAGCATGTTCTTTACAAGATGCTCCTGTCAATCAACTGGCATTTAAAGCAAATCAGCCTTAAAGCTTCCTCAGTATTAATTACAAAACTCTAGAGGCACTAGCTGGTACTACTCTTTGGATGTACATGCAGCAAATATTTAAGACATTTCCCATGTATGCCTGGGCAGACACGCTAAAAATAGCTAGATATCTTCCAGTAAAATTCCTAAATATACACAAAGTGTTAAAATTGATAATTGAACTGTATATATTGCTGGTTTGTGGTCGCCCTTTTSCTTTAAGGCTGCAAGATGACACTCTGAGTCCAGAAGAAGGTGAGTAAAGCTGGTGAAGTCTCTAGAGGGTAAATCCTGTGAGGAGCAGCAGAGGAAGCTGGGGATGTTCAGTCTGGAGAGAAGGAGGATCAGGGGGGGACCTTCTGGCTCTCTACAACTCCCTGAAAAAGGGTGCAGCCAGGGGAGGATGGGTTCTGCTCCCATTGAACAACGGACAGGATAAGAGGACATAAACTCATTACACCATGGTAGATTCTGGTTGAGCACCGTGAGGAATTCCTTCACAGGAAGGGTTAATAGACACTGAAAGCTGCCCAGGGAGGTRTTGGAGTCCCTCCAACYCTGGAAGTTTCCAGGGAATGGCTGGATGAGCCACTCAGTGCTCTGGTGTGGGTGACAAGACAAGGATTAGTCACAGGTTGGAYTCTGATCTTGAAGATCTTTTCCAACCTTAATGATTCTGTGATTCTGTGAAAAGTACAATTTAGCCRCCATTAATTATTGTCACAAAATAACAGTGTGATATTAATTTTATATGTGTACATCAAAGACTCTTACAAAATTATTATCAGAAAGTCTAATTATTAGTAAAACAGACATACCTTTATGGTGAAATAATGAGCCCTTTTACAGGCAAAATGATAATCTCTGTTAGCATTTATATCACTGGAGTATGCTAATGACTAAAYATTTCAGACAAAATAGACTTTTATTTTCTCTTCTCCACAAAATCATGTTCCTATTAATTTAACAAGGACAAAATTCAAAGACAATGATAATATTGCTGATATAGTCATAAAGTAATTGATGCAGACACACACAATTGGGCAAGATAATACAGAATGAAGAGAACAATTTGCTTATTATATTCTGCATCAACTATAAGCACTGAGAAAAATAAATGAAGAGATACCATCCACTAAACCTCCTGTCTTCACAGTGCATGGTTCATAAAATCACCTGTATCGATGTGAACATGTTTTTCATGCTTTTAAAGATGATAAAACAAACAAAAAACTAAAGTTGTAATCTGTAAGAAATGAGATTTAAAAATTGCCAAACCCAACCTGAAATTTAACTACAGTAATTGTGTAAACTGATGGCATATCAGTGGGGAAAATTGGATGTTAAATTCCAAAATCTACATGGAATATAAACATTTGCAAGGCCTGTATATGCCATTAGGACATTTTTAATGGGAAAGGAACCATTATGTACAATACTAGAAAAGTTAATATTGCACACTATGCTAGAGGGCTGAGTGTTTCCTTTAAAAAACCAAGAGTTTACCAAAAAAGCTGATCTTTAAACCCAATTCAAAASTGGTCTGTCAATGTTTTTAAGGTTGTGTTTATCATATTCAAACCACTTGGTTCCGCTGAAGATGAGCCCGAGGGATTTTCCTGGTGCAGTAGAGAATTACATTTGCGATGGCAACCAGCTTACAAGGGCCACCTTCAGAGAACTTAATGGTTCTAGAGGAGCACCAGGTTTGATGCAACAGAAGCATTTTTCTCTCTTTCTGGGTGTGTGGCTAAATCYCAAATAAATACCTAGGAATATGAGTTTGGCTCTTACCTCAGTCATTTCTTTGCAATACACTTAACAAGTTGAACTGCCAAACATCTTTTAGGCAAAAGTATGTGTAAWATAGATTAATAATTTTCTCAGTAGGAAATGTGAAGGCAATTTTCTTTTTTTTTTATTTGCAAGCTAATTAAAAGTGTTTCAATGAAGTAATTATTGAAATAAAACTATCATGTTAAATGGAATGCTAAACTAATTTTTTATTTATTCTTAATCAGTTTTCAGTGTTGTACATAGAAAGAGTAAATTAATGAAATTTTGTTTGCTTTTTTAACAAATTCATTAAATAAAGGAGGAAAGGAGAATGATTTAACCTCAATAGACCTGGAGATTATGAAAATACATGCAGAAATCAAATAGTTCAAGTTAATTTTTATATTAATACTATTAAACTGGCAGCAACTCTTGTTCAGTTCTGTCATTTAATTTAAAAGTAATTTATTTTGCTTTCTAATCTGAAGAGAGGAACAAATAAATACCTAGTTCTGCCAAATTAATTGAAGAGTTTTAATCAATACCATTTCATTTGTTTCTAGAATCATTGAAGCATAAACTCATTTGGATTGGAAGGGACCCCAAAGACCATCTCATTTCCACTCCATTTCCCACGGGCAGGGACACCTTTCRCTMTCCCAGGCTGTTCAGAACCCCATCCAACCTGGCCTTGAACTCTTCCAGGGATGGGGCAGCCACAGCTTCTSTGGGCACCCTGTGCCGGTGCCCCGCCATCCCCACCCCAGATTACACCTGGGTTACTCTGCAGCAGAGTTCTTGTACAAAGGAGCTCTTTTTTTGTGTTTTTGTAGTGGTGTRGGTCGCAGGCTGCAATAGTTTCTAGGGATTATTACCAATCTACACCACCACCCTCCCTTATTYCCAAGAGAATGTGAAGGAAGTAGTAGTAAGTAAAAAGCTTACAAGGAAATGCTGCAATTCCATCAAACAGTGTAACAGAAACTGACCACGTTTATTAKTTAGCTGATAAATACATCTGAAGTAGAAATAAAGTTCTTGAAGCACTCTGGTTGATTTTGAGATGCAGCAAATCTTCAGAATATTTCTATTTTTCTATATTTTCAAACAACTGTGATTTTTATTATAGGTAAGTGGACCTAAGACTCATAAAATGTGTCAGCTTTACAGAACTGGAAATGAGAAGCTTTCAGTTTAATGCAGAGAAGTGCTGCAGAGAGGGAAGAGGCAGAAAGAGCATTTTGATCCCTAAGGGATATGTCTCTGCTCCTTTTGTCTGTGGAGGAGGCAGCTCAGCACTGGGGCAGCATCCTCTCTACTTATTCAGTGACCATAGCAGACTGAATTCCATTGGATTTTACAACTATGAGAACAAAAGCTGTGTGCACTCAGTTTCTGGTCTCCCCTTAAATATTTTCAAAGCTAAAAAATTCATGAAATTGTGTATCTTTGCTGAAAATTGTCCAGACTCCTTTCATCAACACTACTGGTTTACAACACTACTTGATGTCCCAGCACACCAAAGCTACWGACCAAATCAATATAGTGACACTGAGTCCTCGCCATGAAAACTTGTCTCCAGCTATATTCACCTCTCACAAAAGTTTCAAAGATAGAGAAGTATTTATGAAGCACTCATGGGAGAAAAATGTAAAGTAAGATGAGGAAACAGAAAGAACATCATCAGAAGTCTCATAACCTATTTTTAGTTGATTCTTCACTCACCATCTCAAATTACCATCTTTTTCTAAGGATACAATCATTCTGGGCTAAACTCGGATGTGACATTTARGGGTTTTAAGCTTATACAAACTCTTATGCAGAGCATGGCCAATACTGGAAAAGGTAGCTGCAGTGTGACTCATAATAAAATTTACTTTCAATATCTCATGATATTGGTAAGTGTCTGACTCAGAATGTACAGACTTTAGTCATTTAATATTAGGCTGATAACCCAAAAGGTGATACAAGCAATGCCACCTTTCCCATTTATTCAAATTATTGGCTCTGTCCCAATAATATAACCAGATCATAGATCATCTCTGGAAGGTTAAATGTGGTTATGAGAAAGAGTGTCAAGACATCAGCATAGATATAAAAGTTGGAAACTTCGCCCTTTAATAAGAATCTTAAAAATCTCTCCACTAACAATCTCACTTTTCTTGTTTCATAGAAATTGTATTTCTGAAACATCCATAGAGCCTAGCAGCAGCTAGCCTAATGACTGTGTTGAGAACTGAAGATTCATAAAATTATGGAATGGCCTTGGGTGGARCTGACCTCAAAGATCACAGAGTTCCAAATCCGAGGCTGTAGTCAGGGACACCTTCCACTATCCCAGGTCACTCTGACCCTTGTCCAGCCGGCCTTGGACACTTCCAGRGGTTGGACAGCCACAGCTTCTCTGGGCAACCTGTGCCAGGGCCTCACTACCCTCACAGGGAAGATTCTTTTTTTCCTAATATCCAATCTAATCCCTTCTCTTTCAGTTTGAAGCCATTCCCTCTCCTCCTGTCTCTGCATGCCTTGGTAAATAGTCTCTATCCCTCTCTCCCTGTCTTTCTTGCAGGGTCCCTTCAGACACAGGGAGGACTGTGTTCATATAGTGTGTGAAATTGTGATCCATTATTTCAACTTTTTCCTCTCATTTCTCTGCTTTTCTGATGGAAACATATCAGATTTGAGGAGCTGATCACTTTCCACTATATACATATACATACATAACATATATATATATGTACACATACATGTCAGATTATTCTTTTTTCTGAGCTAGAAATGCAGCAATTGAGAGGTGCTTTAAAAATTTTAATTCCAATTTCAGTCTCATGAGAAGGGTGAGACAATACAGATGTTATGCCATCACAGTCAAGCCAAGTATTTCTTAATTGCAAAACACTAAAAGTATTTCTTGGCCCACCACATTTTGTCATATCATGCTGTAAATGCCTTAAAGCCAATCATCTAAAACTACCCCTTGTGGGTCCTACTACAATGCATCTTTTATAGTTCTAATTCTCCAAAGTATCCAGTCTTATTTGCAAGGCCATCCTTTGAAACCTTTCCCAGCTCCATTTCTCTCTGAATGTCTGTCCTATTCCATGGCATTTCTAAGTCAGCATTTCTCATCTCAAAGTTTGCATACAGATGCACGCTGTGTGGGCCTTCTGTCAGGCCTGAGRACTCTCTACAAATTCATTTCCCACATATCTATATTTTAAAATTAAAGAGAGCTCAATTAATGTTGAAGGGGAAAACAGAAGAGGTTATGTGGTCTCCTGGCTCAGTGTTCTCAGACATCKTTCCCAACACAAACAATTCTGTCAGTTCTATGACTGCATGAACTGTGGCCAGATGGAGCCCATGGACTGTTCAGGGGTACAATGCCAGGAAGCATCAGTGTTTCTGGTGTTGGGCAACCAAGCCTCCCYCCTCTCCCCCTCAAAACATTCACTGGAAAGACCCCCACTGAAATTAGCAAGACCTGTGGAATTGTAGGGTGGTTAATCCCCTCAAGCACCGACTCCCATTCTCTTTTCACCCTCCTTGAGCAATGACATCCCCAGTCTCACAGCACAGATGGATATTGTCTTGAAGATAGAGCTCTTGGGAACGTCTTGCTGGAAGAGAAACTTTCTAAGGTGCCATGTGCGCTGCAGGGCAAGCAGGATGGGAATCAGCTATGAGGGGCTGTAAATCACCTGCATTCTTCTGCATACATGCAAGTTTCATTTCCAGAAGGTATTAGATTGTCTCCTAGATTACATATTTACACCACTAAATAAGACACCAACAAAGACCTTCTTTATTTATCTGTCATGGAGAAAGCATAACAGGCAGAAGAGAAGGAGAGAGAATTCTCAGTTGTTTAAAAAGAAAAAAAAATCGATAAACAGTAATTGAATTTAAATAACTAAAGCAACTCTATTGTGATTAGTTCAYATATTCGTGTGTTTTAATCTCTGCACTGCAGTATTCCTTTTGTTCTTTGTTGGTGATTTTCCCCCTCAGGTACTTAAATTATATCTGAATCTTTCTTTGCTAGAGCCTCAAAGCATAAATATGAGATCACACCACCTCTGTTGTTTAGGGAAGTACAAGTCACATCAATTTTGTCAGAAGGTAAGAAAAAGCAAAGCCTTCATAGGAATTGTCCAAGGACTTGAAGCAAATTAACTAAACCTTTATTAAATTAATAATTATTACTTGTCACAGCAACTTCTTATTCTGAAGCAGAAGTATTCTGAAGCAGAAGTTCAGAATCATGGTGCCAGTAGAATTCTCCCACCTCAAAGATGTAAAAATTTTTCAATAAATTACCAGGAATARTTATACTAGACTGTAGTATCCTATAAATGTATGAAGGTATAATTGCATATAATAGATGTTTTTTTTTAAAACCTTATATTTACTTATTTTTATGGATATAAAATGAAAAGTGTAAAAAAAGAATTAAAAATTTGGGCAAGCTCTGGAGTGAAGGAGTGGAGTGAAGGCTCTAAGCTGKTTGTTTTGGAACGAAAGAGTAATAATCTCATTGTAGAAGTTAATCTTCTAATTCTCACTACAATGCCTGTTTCTAAMAATTCAAGTCATTTTTGATACTTCATTTTCTATTTAAATTCTGTCATGCTAAAAATGAGATCTAAAAAGAGGGTGACAGGTTAGAGTCTTTAAGTAGCCATATGGAAATGCACACSTACTGAGCTGCAAATAGAGGTGCAAGATGGTCCAGGCTGGAGCTCAGGAACATGTGAGAGTCTGGGGATCAGAGCAGGTTTCTGATATCATTAAGCAGCCCTCCTTCTATACATGCTGTTTGTATTCCTTACAGCTATGGTTGAAACAGGATTGATCAAAACAGATATCTGATTTGTCAGGAGCAGAAAAACAGCAGCACTGCTCTGTGGTARCAGATGGAAATCTTTCCTGTTTGTGAGGGAATGGCTGGAGCTGGGTCAGGGGAGGTTTAGGCTGGATATCAAGGAAGGATTCTTCCCCCAGAGGGTGCTGGCACTGCCCAGGCTCACAGGGAACGGGCACAGCCCCGAGGCTGCCGGAGCCGCAGGAGTGTTTGGACAGTGCTCTCAGGGATGAACAGGGTGGGATTGCTGGGGTGTCTGCGCAGGGCAAGGAGCTGAACTCRGTGATCTCTGGGTCTCTTCCAACTCAGAGATTCTATTCTGTGATTCTATGAAATACAAAATGGTAATGCATATTCACAGAATGCATCTTTTAATGGTGACTCCTTCCTGGTTGACCAGGTAGGTAAAAAACAACAAAAGCATATCCCTTGTCTTTCTTTTCCGGTCAGCCTTTTTTATTTTGTTTATTTACCTTTCACACCTACTTCAGTAGTTTTCTGTAAGTGATCCTGGAATTATGCAACCGTGCAAAGATATGTCATGGACTGCTAAAACCYATTATTTAAATCACTGTCCCTGTAAGACCAACTTCCAAATGCAACTGTGAAGCAACCACTCCAATGTTAACTGGAGCAGCAGGAGACACAATTTCTGAAGTGTTTTTAGCATTTCCTCTCAGGGGGCCTTGCTGTTCTGAGGGCCTGAGCATCATCTTTGTGTGCAACGTGTGTCACAGATCAATAAAGGTTACCTGTTTGCCAAACCCCACACAGAGACAAATAGACCAGATATGCAGCTGACACCATTATCTGTAGCTTTTTCAATAAAAGACATTTCAGAAAAGTCACAACTCTTTTAAGCTGAAGTTTAATCTGATTATAGACTTTATAGAATGTACCCTTATTGTTATCTAAATACATACCTCACCGGAGATCAGAACAAAGTTTATTCACAACCTCATTTTAGCTTCAAAGGCTGTAATTTTAACTAAAGCTAAACACAAGGGTGATTTTTATCTCCCACATTCATTTAATTAAACATGGTTCATAAACTGCCATCATTAATACTAAATCACCATGAAAAATCTCTGTAACATTAAATTAACCTTTGATTCTACATTTTTCCTTTTATGTCATATTTGATAAAACTTGCAAGGGGATTTATGGATATTATTTAACTAGAGACAAACAACTATGCAAATTACAACAGGAAGTACAATTTCTTGCWGCATGAGTCAGAAAATAAAACTACAAATAAAATGCAGCTGCAGGCAGGAAGATGATTGTAAGATGTATATTGAACTCYTTATAGCATGCTATTTTGTGATGCTTAAATAATGGAATGCTATGATAAATTCTAGTTCAAACCAAGTAAAGCCCTCAATGTTTAACTATGGATCATTTCATCTGACCTTCTGTTTATCTCTGATCTATTCATTCTATGTCAACCATGTTGTCCTTTATCATTGATTGCTAATGATCACTAATCATTGTTGCCCTTCAAGATGGAAATTTGTCTCAGTTTTAGAATGAAATTCACCCCTTTCTCTACCTAGTCAGTATTTCTTGTTATGGCTCTGACAAAGCAGAAAAAATGTCTGTTATACACCATTGTCTCTGGAAAAACTTACAAATTGTAGATGCCATAATTAACCTTGTTTTAATAAAGAAATTCACCTAGATTCTTACAATTTCCACTCTAAGATGTATTTGGTAGATGCCAAAGCAGTTTGTTCCTTATTTGTTTCATCACCCGTTTGTATGTTCCTCTGTAAGGCAAAAAGTACGTGAGCACCATGCAATATTCCATGTTCCAATACTGCCACACCCAGTCCAAAAAATTCCACTTATATACTTACTGCTCATCTTCACTACCAAGAATTTTTTTTTTTTTGCCAGAGTTGGCAAATAAAATTAGAGACGGAATTTTCCTTTTGTCTGTTCCTCCTGGTACCTGATGCAAATGAAGTRTCTGGTAGATAACTGGGCCCTTGTCATAGAATCACAGTCATAGAACTATAGAATTTTTAGCTTAGAGAAGAAATTTAAGATCATATAGTCAAACCGTTAAACCAGCACTGAMCTCCACCTCCAAACCACACCCCTAGGTATCAGCTTTACATGTCTTTTAAATATTTTCATGCATGGTGACTCCACCRCTGCTCTGGGCAGCCAGTTTCAAGTCCTGGACACCCCAGAGGTAATGAAATTTTCTGTAATATCCAATCTACCTCCTTCCTCACACTATTTGAGGCCATTTCCCCTCATTCTATCCTCTGACATCTGGAAGAAGGAATCCATACCCACCTCACTGCAAGCTCCTATCGGAGTTTGTGGGGAGTGAGAAGGACTTCCCTCTTCATGTGCCTTCCATCTTTTCTAGGAGGTTTTTATTTTCCTGCAGCAATTGYTTTTTCAAACAGTGAACATGAAATAGTTATATTGATTATTAGTGTATCCAGGGATTATTTTTCATTAGCAAACACTTAAAAGTTTTTCATCAGCAGACTCAGAATGCATTTAATTTTAATCCTATAGATACTTGTAATTTTTTTTAAAATCAYCTCCTCATCTGATGCAAGATATATGCCACACTAAAATGTGCATGTATTACATAAAAGGAGCTACCTTTATCAACTAAATTTGTAGTCTTATCAAATAATGAAATCTAAACTATTTGACAAAACCTATTTTCCATAAAACCACATTGACTGGCATGAATTAGAGTCCCTCTCTCTGATTCTCTATTAATGGAAAATCATATTGACTTTTTCATTATATTGTCTGAGTTTGATGTCTGGGTAGCTGGCCTATAATTACTAGGACTTTTTAGCTCATCCTTTTTGAATAGCAGTACCAGAGCAACACATTTTCAGAAATCCAGGTTTACTTAAAACTAATTTTTTCCCCTGAAGACTCACTATTTATTTACTTTATTTTTGTTTCAATGGTCCATTCAAATGTTCCTGTATGCAATTCTTCTTACTATGGGGAATTTATATGTTTTTATTTTGGATAGGATGATGAACCTGATAATCAGCCTTTCATGACACAGACATGTCATTCTCTTCAGTGATGATACTGAGAAAAAAAAATTGTCACTTTTTCATTTTTATTTTATTTCATGGTTTTGAGTTCTATATTCACCATCACTAAAACAGAATGGCTCTGTAAATAATCATTAACATTTTTTTATTAGGAGGTTCACATTTTTTAAATATAATTTTAAGTAATATTTTTCTTTCTATACTCTTTCTTGTCATCAATTTCACATGCAACCCTGCCATTTCTGTTTGTGTGCATGTCCATTCACTGCTAAAGAAAATAATAATGACAAAATTTTAGTTAGGTGGAACATTCTGAATTCTGGATATTCTTGCCAAGTGTTGCAAATGATAATCTGAGAACTGATATTTTTGTGATCATCTAGGGGCCRCTATTTTTAATTTCATCACTGGTCTTCAAGGGGAGAAAAACTTTTCAGAAGATGAATCAGGAAATASCAGTAAGCATCGTGATGAAATTAGACAGAGCAGGGGCATGCCATATGACTTGCAACTGTGCTGCCCATTTYTGTATAATTTTATTCAGGGAACTTGTTTAAATTGCAATGAGAAAATACAGATGTAAAACTTCTACAYGTTAGATCTCATCTAAACTCAGTGCAAATGCACAGTTCATCTCTGAAAGCTCTCGTAATTGTCTCCTTTTCTTGAAAGAATAATTTATCTCATGTTTGTTAAATGGAAACACTGCATAAGTATGCAGTTACTATAACAACAACTATATCATGATTTCATACCCTGATTTACCCTAGCAAGGTGCTTAATAGCCATCTTTTGTTACAGTAGACTGTAGATTATGACTGAATTTTCAGATGCCTGGAATGTGTGTATTCCCMGACCATGCAGAGATTCTGTTCCTGCATCAGGAAGGAAGTAAGGTTGAGACTTTTTCTCCACTCTCCCTCAAATGCTTCCTGCAAAGAGAGCTTCCTGCCTCACCATCTCCCCCTTTCCATCCCATGAATCCCCCACCATGTCGGAATCCATTGGCAGAGTCTTGTTCACCACTGTGTTTGATGTCACATTCAAATACAATTTGCTTTATTTTCCTGCGTGGACCACTCACAACATCCCTGTGATTCCTCCTCACCTGCACAGCTGGGCTGAAGAGCTTTGCTTTTTCCCAGACCATTCTTACCACACCCTTATACTTCACAGTCAGCTGTTTCCATGTTGCTGCTATCTCCATTTTCCCCTCTCAGACTTGCTTTCTCCTGGATCTGTTTTTTTCCATCCCCCTGAGTCTTGGCAGTCAATGCAAGAGAGAGAAATTCTGTATGCTGCAAAGTTCTCCTGGCAAGGAGGAGGCTTTAACCAGAGGAGGTTGTCAACATTCACTACAAAATATCCTACCTCAGGCATTTTAAGGAATAGTAACTCTGGTCTTTATTTTCCTGTGTCACCCTGTCCTAGATGCATCCCAGCTTTGTGGGATGGCGGACCAGGCTCAGCATCTGCATCTGGTACATGGAGTGGGTCCACAGGCAGGGGAGCCAAGGCCTTGAGACAAGGCTTCTTATGAGGCAACCTAAGGTGGGAATGAGAGGTAAGCCTGGGAACCCTTATTTCATGTTTTTTAACATGGATTCATCTTCTCTACCCAGATATTTTTAGAAGCCCTTATTTTTGAAGATTCAAGCTGCTGAGTTATATGAATATAGGAGGGAAAAGTTTAGTCTTATTATTTCAAAAGGATCTTGGGGCAGCAGAGTAATAGATGCAGTAACTGAGATACTGTAGAGAGCAGTGCTGTTCACTCTTGATCCAAGCATGCTGAGCAGAGAAAAAAATGTGGTCCAGAAAGCCCTGCCAAATTCTGTTTTCACTCAATCTGTCATGAACACCCAAATGCCATTCCCAGGGTCCAACCTTGTTTCTCACTTCCCTGTATTTATCCTCCCCCCCCACACTATGATGCTCCTTCCCCTCTGACACAGAGTTTGTCACTTCACAGTCCACCCTCTCATTTTCTGCTCTTCAGTCTCCCACCCCTCTCTCAGAAATTATACACATCTATTTCTCTATTTTAACACTCCAGTTGTGCTGGTTTCCTCATGTGCTCAGGGTACAGTTCCCCAAAACCAGGAATCCTCTTCTCCTGACAGAGGTGAATTGTAGCATCTCACAAACAGGTGACACAGCCTTACAAGAGCCAGTGGCGACCTGACTTCAGCCATGCGCTGAGAGCAGAGATGACACACAGACCTTCTCCTGTCTGGCTTGAAAAGAGACTCACATCCTCAGCAAGTCTTTGCCTACATACTCTTTGTTTGCAAACCAAATCCCTATTTTTAGTCTTAATTCCCCCAAAGGATATGAAATATACACATAACAGTAAGTCAACAGTAATAATGAGGACAACTCGTTGAAGTATGAATCATGGGCCTAATAAGGATTTGAACTGTGAATCAGATCTGGGCAAGGAGAAGTGGTTTGTTAACTTTTTTAAACAGTCTTTCAAGGGGAGTATAAAATCTTGGGATTTGAAGTATTGTCCRTACTCACTTCCCCTTTCTACCCAAATTCAAACAAGCATTTTGATTTGGATGTTTTTGATAGAAAATTGTTCTGAGTTCCCACTGCAGTTATAGGTGGAAGCTATATTTACCTAAGATCACTAGTCATGTTGCAACCACAAATATTGAGGGCATGAATTATTTTACCACAGGGCAAAAAGAGAAAAATTACCTGTTATTTTTAAAAATTCTGACATTGYTATAATATGGATTAGATCACAAACTAAATCTCACATGTAGAGTGTTTGCAATCAGCATGGTAAACTTCCCCCTAATCACTGATTTCAGGCTGCTATAAATGATTAATTGTTCAACTCTTACTGGAATTGTAGTATCTTACATATAAATATATAAGGTTTCTCATCTGTGCCAGTTGTCAGTTCTGTTTAAGGATAAGGCTGAGTTGAGAAATGGGTAAGATTCTTCCCCACAATCCTTTCTGTTGGTATTGGCCCTTGTTTTGGTGTCCTTGTTCATTAACATTGTCAATACTTGGGAAAAAAAAAAAAGAGAGCAAAGAATCTTATGGAGGGACACTGTTAGCCATTTGTGTGGCTAAACTCGTTATCCAGTTGTCCTATCCCCAAGAAGGTAATCATCCAGGAAAGAAAGTAATCATCCAGGATAACTTCTGGGAAAAATCCATGTACCTTTCTATTTTGTAAACTGCTTGAGCACTGGCAGTAATAGAGCAAACAGGCACAGATCAAAACAGTGCTGGTGTGGTGGCAATTTTTAGCTTACATCCCTGAAGCATAAACACAAGGATTTTTCACATGTAGATCCATGAGTAAAGAACCATTAATTCGGAAAAAATGGCATTAATGTGATTTTGCTGGAAACATTAGCAGTTATTTCATCTGTCACTCAAGTCCCAATCAGGGTCATTGACCTTACTTGGTATCAGTGGGCTCCATGGTTTCTGAAGTTGCTTTGCATTTTCAAGTGATGTTAATTAGACATGGGTGAGCCCCTCATCCTCCTTTTCCCCACTCTTAACTGTGTTAATCCTGAGATTTACACATTTAAATTCCCTTTATCTTATATAAAGGGTACTTTTCTCTCTACCTGCTTAATTTGAGCATCCTTGAAAGATAATTTGAAAAATTTCTCAAATACCTTCAGGGTTGGGGAGAGTTCATGATTTCCTGTTTTCTTAAGCACCCAAACTCCATCAAATCTCATAGTTTTGGTTACTTATCCATTTTTCTTAGCCTGCTTTTGCATTTCCATATCCTTTCATACTGCCATGATTTTACAATAGGCAATTATTTTATTTGCTTTGCATGCATATTAACCTTCAGGCAGCAGCTTTGCATGTAATAAATGATTCTGTCAAAGAGAGGCTTGGAGAAAAAAAAGAGTTTTCAGGTAATATCCATTTCATCTAAAAAAGAATTACACAGCAAACAGACATTTATTCCATATCTAACTGCCTATTCATACAGTTCAACAGACTGCCAGATTAACTGTAATGGTACCTTCTGGTGACTGAATAATACAACAGTCTGTGCCCTCTCAGTGTTTCTTGCCTGTTTTTATTTTAGTGTCTGTTAGAAATTTGTCTGTGTTCGGTTTCTGAAAGTGAGGGGTTGCAGGATTGACCTCTGTTAGGAGAAGTTAAGGTTTCTCCCTACCTAAATATCTTTTAATTGGCAATAAAGCATGAAGCAATAGGGGCTTTATGACCTAAAAAATATCAATATCTTTTCCCCAAGCAGAGTCTGTTCTGTCAGTGATGGTAAGTGGTAAGCAGTCCCCCTGCCTTTATAAGATGCTTTGCCAAGGAGTTTGAAGGTAGTTGTGCAAAGTATGGTTTGGCTTTGAGGGGTATTGTCAGAATGAATCACCCCTCTTGTAACTTAGTGATTTTGATACAGCTGGACCAGCCAACTTTATATTTAATCTGGAAAAGGACACAGCCTCCTGATCTTTTCCCCCCACAATACAGTGAGCAGCTGGGTGGGCTGTGGTGTTAAGACACAGCTCTTGAAAACACAGTGTTCTCTTTTCCTTCATACAGAGAAGTGAATTTAGTTAGCTCAGATTAAACTTAAGTAAGGCCAGACCTAGATTTCCTAATTATTTAAGTGAAAAAGCAAACAGAGAAATACCTTTTTCAAAGATACATACAGCTGTATAAACTGTGCACACACTTGAATGATACAAATGGATTTTATATGTGATGCTTTTTAAGTGTAAGAGAATTTACCTTATAATTTTTAGATAAAAGAGAAACTTTGCTCTGTCATTAAATGATTTAAAAGCAAAAGGTAACAATTTAGACAGAGAAAAGAGAATTACCATACAACCCTTTACTGAATCACAGAATTAGGAAATCAAAAAAATTATAAGGTTTGGAAATAAGTCAAGTCCAACCTTTAACCAGCACCAGCACCTTGTTCATCACTAAACCTTGCCCTCATATGTCATATTCAAGTCTGTTTTGAACACTTCYAGAGTTAATAGCTACATCACTTTCCTGGGCAGCCTGTTCTAATGCTTTACAACCCCTTCTGTGAAGAAATTTTCCCCAATATCCAACCTGAACCTMCCCTGGCCCASCCTGAGGCCGTTCCCTCTGCTCCTGTCCCTGTTCCCTGGAGCACAGCCCGACCCCCCCGGCTGTCCCCTCCTGGCAGGAGCTGTGCAGAGCCACAAGGGCCCCCCTGAGCCTCCTTTGCTCCAGGCTCAGCCCCTTCCCAGCTCCCTCAGCCTCTCCTGGGGCTCCAGACCCTTTCCCAGCTCTGTTTCCATCTCTGTACAAGCTCCAAGACAGTCAATGTTATTCCTGTATTGGATAAGAGATAAGAAAAAGCAAAGTGAAAAACAAATCCAACTGGCCCTGGTGCTCCCTGGTCTGTTCCACTGTGAGCAACTTCCCCTTCTAATAATTCTTCTAACAATTACTTTCTATATAATTTGTCATTTGTGATTTCTTCTTCAACTGAAAGGCAGAGAAAGCCTTTGCAAAAGCCTGTGCACCTCACAGTCCCTGAAAGTGCTTAACAGTGCTGGAGAAATCTTATCTTCAGTCCATAGTAAAAATAAAGCCACATTATTAGCTTGACAGGAAACAAGTTTCAGAAGAACACAAACGACTGAGGAGTTGAAGCTCCTATAGGCTTTAAATGAGATTTCATTTTTAACTAAATTTGTGTCTTGTTTATCYGTTGAAACATGTCCTAACCTGTACATTCAGATTAACTTGAGCTATTTGTGAATTCAAGACAATTTCAGCTAATTGCCTGAATCATAAAAGAAGAAAAGAAAGAAAATTTCTCTACTGCTCTTTCTAAATAGAAACCATAATGTTTTTTCAGGTTAAAATACATTGTAATTACTAAAGTAACTCAAAATAAAAAATTTCCTCACACGTTTTCAGGTTAGTTTTTCCAATAACTTTCTTATGGTACATGCTTGGCTTTGTACATTTACATTCTCTTTCTGACTGTGGACTGAGGAGAAATTGGCTTTTGATTGCAAGTTTTTTTCCATGTAATTTATTTCCTCTTCACATTGTTTATATGAACCTTAAACATTAACATAAATGACATTTTAATTTTATCTAATGGAAAAGGTGATACAAATTTCCAATTTGAATCTTACTGCACTTTTTGTTTTCTCCTAGTGCTCAATTATAAAAAAAAATATAATCACCTCAATTAAAAAGCAGATGTAATTTATTTTGTAATTAAATTGTTGTGAACTTTTATTTTAGATGGGTAAATCAACATTGTCCTATTGAAATCAGAGGAGTTTCCACTGGTTTTAGTAGAACAATTCTGATTGAACTGTTAAAGTCTCCAGCCTCTGGTTTCCAAATCCAAGAGTGATAGGTATTTATAGGAAAAGACAATTTCCCAGCCTGCTGTAGATATGGAGTCTTATACATACATAAAACATAAAAACACACACCAGCATGCCAACAGGTTTTTAATTATTTATCACACTCAGAACACAGAGTGTGATAACATTTCTGAAGTCACTTTTTCGTTTGTTATAGCAGGTTTGGTTAATGAATGTTCAGCATTTGTTTGCAAAACATGAATGTAAAATGGAACAAAATAAGATTCTTGTCAAAGACCATTTAAATGGTAATGCCAGTATTGCAAAAGGGGATAGTCTGTGTCCCTTGTATAGGATTTAYTTCTGCTACCCCTGCATAGCCTGCTTGCAAAGCTGACTGATTTACCACCTAGTGATTTGGACTGACTGAGATTTTTTAAATGTTTGTATATTTTAAGAGGTACATATACTAAAGGTGTGCTTGCAYCAGGGTGTGCAAGCAGGGAGGGGGTCTTTTATAATTTAGGGGATGCCTGGTGTTTTGTTTCCTTCCTGTCAGAGAAGATGACTTCAGTAATTTCACTTTTATTTATATCTGTGGTATAGGACTCAGAGTTTCCAAATGTAAGACATGTAATAAGTGACACTCAGTAAAATATTTCTTTTTGACACTGAGTGTCTGTGAAATCACCCAAAGTTACAAAATAAGAAATTGGAAAATAAGAAATTACAAAATAAGAAATGGAAATAAGATGCATAAAATTTTCTTGTTCAATAGGTACAATATTATATCAAAAATTCATGTATGTTTATTGCCTGAGTCAACTACAGAAGTATATCTACAAAGGAGTTAATATTTAAGCTGAATTTTAAGTGTCTGAATATAAAACCCACCTTATCAAGCTCACATTTGGTTGAAATCCCAGAGTACCTRAGGGGACTCACTTTTCCAATGCCCCTCAGCCATCAGTCCCTTAAGCTATTGAACACAGATGTACCAGCTGCAATGGTTATTGGGGAGTTTATATCAACTGTGTCTTTGAAACTATCAGGGATAAAAACAAATCTTCTTTGTTGGGCATTTGGGATACAAAAAAGTCCTTTATAATCAGTGGTTTTCACTTAAATAAGTTAATGATGAAACTTCTTGATTAATWTTTTTTTTCTTTTTCAATTCTTGGGGATAAAACTCAGGGACCATTGAGACTTCAAATGTTGATTTCTGGTTGCATAGAGAAATTTTTTTCTGATGATAATGTTGATTATGTGTGATTACTTTAATTTTAGCTCTTAGAGGGGGAGTGTAGTGWAAATTAGTCATTATTGGAGTTCCTGGTACAACAGTTAAAATTATTCTTTTAGAAAGGTCAAATATCTCCTTTCAAGGATCTCTGACCAACAGTATGATACACCTTCCAGAAGAGTTTCTTAGCAGACTAGACAGAAAGCTTACACTAATTTTAGATTCCAAAGTTAAGTAAAATGATCCACTAACTCCAGTRCCTTTTTTATACTCTAGGGCCTTTCTGGATCAAAAAGTACCAGCATCCAAATCCAATATCACCTGTAACTAACAAAAAGACTGCTTTTCAATTCAGCTGCCTCAATTTCATTCTTCTCGGTCAAAAACTTTTTCATTTTATCTAGTTACTAGTTTGTCCTCTGGCGTTTTACTGCTTSTTCCCACACTTCCATACTAGTCAGCTGCATAGCTCAATATCCATCTAATAAAGTTTTAAGCCTGTTCTCTGTATGTATAAGGTGCAATATGGAGCTTGCAGTCAGAACTTGCAACCAAATATTTTCAAGCAAAAGGTTTTCACAAGGGGCACAGGAAAGAATGCTATCATCAGAAGAAGAATGGTTCTCAAATCCACAATARAATTTCTACAGTACTGAGAGACAGATCCACCTATCCTAGAATACATCTTTTAGTATGGATAGAATATATCTGCATATTTTCCATTTTGGGATAGTGCTGGTTCTTAGTTTAGTTACTGCTTTATTCTTTGCAATTGCCCTTTTCTTCCTGACATTCAGCAAATTCATCACTGAATACATTGAGACTCTTTTAATTTTGTATTTCCAAACAAATGTCAAAGCTATGGCTGGCTCAAGCAGAGACAAGGTGACTGAATCCACCATCTAATCACAAGATGACTGGAACCACCACAGTTTATTGTTTATTGTAGCTGCTTCTCATTAGCCTTCTTTTCAAGCTAAGTCCACTCTGACATTCAGCTTCCTCTCCAGAGGTCAATCTCCATGAAGCATGTTCTGCTCTGTTTGAGTGCTAAATAGGGCCACAAATACTTGTTCGTTCTCTGTGATTTTGAGGATATTTTGGTTCTGTCTGGACCAAATGGAAAACTCAGCAGTAGTAGGGTACACTGAGGTACAGGAATGTCACTTTAAGTGCAAGAAGAAAAAAAAAAAAAAAAATGGACTTTTGGACTTTTGAGATAGCTCTTGCATTTTGCCATTCTAATCTTGCTGCTTGACAGAGAGCTGAGGCTAGCAGCACAATTCACATGGAGGGAAATAGGATGTTGGTCCCATGGAGCACGTGGAATTTTCTGATTAACTGGTGCCTTTCTTCTGTACATGGAGCACATGGAGAATGTCTGGATCTACCAACATCATGGTGCAGCTATTATTCCTTCACATTTCTGGTAGCTGCCTGTAGAACACTCTTTTTTCACTTTTTCCCGGACATCAGCAGCAGTGCATGCAGCAGCAATTCCTAAATTTCCTCTCTCACCACATTTTTGAGTAATTACTCTATTCTTTCTCCTACTTTGTAGCTTTAAATTATGAAATGTATAAACCAGTTGCATTTTGAGAATCCATTGCCTTTCTGCTTTTATGAAGCCCTTTCACTTTATTGTAATGTTTGCTTTTCCATCTTCACTGTATGAACTTAAAGAAGAGAAGGAACAAATCTTAATTTATTATCAAGTTCATCAATTTTACACAAGTAAGATTTTATGTCATGTTTCTTTCTGTGTAATCTATTTTCAGAGGTCTCTAGTCAGGAAGGTATCTCTCACTCCAAACTAATCTTTGCCTAGATTTCAAAAATATTGCCTTAAATGAACTCTGACACTGTGAATAAATAATTTCTTTCATTTTTGCAGGAGTCTATGTAGTTGAAAATTGCTACCAGCTCACTCTGCTGTTACTCCCCCAGCAAAGCATTTGCAAACTGTTCAATCTCCTAGCAAATGTTTTCTGAAATTCTGCTTGCTTTCCTCTTGACTCCTTTCAGCTGTTCAACATTTCATTAGAAATTCAGGGGCTCAAAAAGGATGTACTTGCCTTCTCTTCTTAAGTTCCCTGGTTTGTTCCCAGTCTTGGATATCTCCACAAAAGAGATGATGCTGAAGTGAATTAACCCTGTTTGGGGTGAAGCTGAAGAGCTGTTTTTAAAGGTTGTCTCTTATCTTCAGAATAAAAAAGACTACCTGTACACTTCTAAAAGTTTGTTTTCCTTTACATTGGTAAAGGATGGCTTCTATTTCAGATTTTGTGTTACTTGTGCAWGAAGCTCCCCAGGTAGATTTCTTTAAATTAATATCATATTTCTTATTATTTTAGAAAATTGTAAGATTTTTCTCTAATTCTCTTGGAGCTTAAAATAAGGATCTGATTGTTTTCCACGCTCAATATTTAACTTAGCCAAAGTGAAGAAACAATTATTCATTTCTGGAGGAAACCTTGAAAATACTGTTCAGAAGAAAAACTGATGGCTTTTTGATCTATTTGTCTTAGATAAGATACTCAATGTACCGTACAGATTTAAGTTCCCCAAAGCAGAATTTCTGGCTAAAGGTCTGTTCAAATTTGAGATTTCTGGAATGAAGAGAAAAGYATTATTCCTATAGGATCATGGGCGATGATTTCAACATCTACTTCCAGCATAAATGTTAGAAGTATAACTTATTTGTGAGTGATTCTGGATAGCATRTGTTTGTGATGAGAATATATTAGGAGTATTGCAGGTTGTTCTCCAGAAATTCACCATGTAGCTATGGAAGTGTGCTGGGCAAGCAAGAGTATAAGAGAATAAAGTATTTGGGAGAAAATAAAGAATTTAGAGTCAGATTGGAGGAAGGAGAAGGGATAGGARGAGGAAAAAGAGTAAAACTTTGATGGTGAGGTCTAAATTAGGCATATCATGCATCAATACGAATCAGTCGCTGTATGCATAATTCTTGATAGTTTTAAGTCTTACATGAAACATGGGTTTGGGAATTTTTCTGTTTCTGAAGATGTCTAATTTCCCTATATTCTGCACTGCCCCACAGTACCAAATTCCAAATGGCTCTGGGGAAGCTTTCCCCTCTGAAAGAGTTCTTCTTCTACCTGCTCTCTCCCAGAGGCAGGGGAGAAAACTCAATTCTCTGGACTGAAACTTACTCCATGAAGGATCCCAAATTCAGACTGGGGCAGAGTGAGGGGGGCAAATGCAAGATGCACATCCTTGGAGCAGGAGCATTGATTCTTCTGAGGCAGCAATAATAGAACCTGCTCTGGTGACTGAAATGGTTCAAACATTTAAAAGCTGCTGCTTCAGACTAGATTCATCTCCATGCTGTTTTCTCATTCAGCTGGGAACATTTCATGGAGACAAATTGGTCACTTCACACTTCTGTGAACCTCCTAAACTGCAGATGGATGTGGAGAGCCCTTTGCTTTCATCCTTCTTTTTAAAAGTCCCTTTTTCAATACCGGCAATGTCACTATGAAAAAAGCAGYGTTTTGTGATTAATTTTATATCGTAGTGCAGTGGTTAATAGACTTCCTAAAGTTAGGCTGAAGAATTTCTGTCTTCTAGGAACTTTGGAAGTGTTTTGCAGTCTGGGTGACTGGCAAGATTGTTTAAAACTTGTTTCCTTTGGTAGTGATGCAACAAAAATTATTAAGATATTAGGGTAAAAGTTTCTGAAGCACAGTCCTCCCAAAAGTCAAAGATATATACTCTATTATTGCTTTGGGTAGGATGAAGGTCTAATCAGTGAGTTTTGATGTGTTCCAGGTAGTATAGTAACACATGTGGTTTGCTGTTTACTGMAGGCAGGCAGCACGTGTGCCAACTCTGCACAATTCACACATCTTCAAGGAAAGAGAAAAAACATTATCAGAGAACAACTGTCGGTGCATTGCTAAAACCCATTCTGAATTTTACTCCTGGAAAATGCAAGAAGGCAGAAATGTAGGAAAGAAAGCAAAATGTGAAACATTGTGTAGAAAGATTGTGGAAAAGATTGATTTGACAAGGTGGAAGAGAAGGAAGYAAGGTTATACTAATGTACTTGTTGTTTACAGGAATTACACTAGGCAGGAATGGATGTGAAGGAAGAGAAGATGTAAAGATGCCAAGTGGTAAAAAGTGGAATAGGTTGGATGAGTAAGTCGTGGAAGAGAGATAATAGGTTAGCTGTTATGGGTCATAGAATGTGAGGGAAGCTTCCCAGCAGCACTTCCCTGATTTATGATTTTTTAGGATCTCCAGCAACGTAAGGAGGAAGTATAGGGAGGTGGGGAGAGTATCTAGAACTTCACAGGGAAATTCCAGAAGTCCAAAGGTGCTTCACAGGTCTTTATACCTCCTGTCAGTGGAGACCCAGAGCTTAGGCAAAGAGTGACTTTCTAAGTGGGGTTGAAGATCCCAAGAAATACAGCTGTTGAGCAGGTAGGTAGAGGAAATATCTTCTTCACAAACTCAGAAAACAAAGCAAAAATGTTTTGGTGAACAAGCTGATTATATTCTGTATCACGGCTAAATGTAAAAAGCCAGGCCTGAAGATATGGATGCTCGTTGGCCAGGATTATTTCTAGCTGAAGATACATGATTTGCTTATAATCTAACTGCGGAAGGAGCTGGTCTTGATTACTTTGAACAGTGTAAATTTGCCATAGTGAAAATTTTACCAAAACCAGAAAAAGGGTTAAGTAAAGTAACAATTCAAATAAGTCTCTTGAAGTAAGTATGCAAATAATTTTATTGTGGGCTATTCCTGAAAGGTGAATTTTCCAAATTATGTCATTTAGCAGTGTTCAGAAAATATCTATTTCAGAAAAAAATCAAGGAAAATCTTTATATATGGAAGCAGCACAAGTATGGATTCCATTTTTATTTAATTGTTTTAAAAAAAGTAAGTGTTTTTTATGGGATGTACATTAAATACACAAAATACCCAATACCACATTCATGCCACTCCAGGAAATAGCACAATATGAGAATTATATAGTGCAAGAAAAAACTTGAAATTCTACTAATATGTCAATGAAGATGGTTCTGTTAGGTTTTGCTTGTTTGTTTTTTCTGTTGTTGTTGGTTTGATTTTTTTTTTACTAAGGTGTTTGTCATTCTTTGATACATTTCTTTTAAAATAGCATAATATCTAAAATGTGCAGAATACTGGGAATCACATGTTGATTTCCCAGGGTGCTTATCTCAAGCTTTCATATGYGGTCACGGTAACTTTTTTTCTTTTTCTGCTCTCAATACAGAAATACCAGCATTATTTTCACTACATCTATCTTATCTAAGCCATTATAAAGTGAAATAATCATTCTTTTCCCCCTTCAGCCATCACAGAGAGAGAAAGCAGTATAAAGCACAGGATTGCTCAGTGATGGAATTGTCTTACATTTTMGGACARCATTGTTTGGTAGRTACAATTTTAGGGCATGCRGGTTCTTACTACCAAACACTGAATWAAAAAAGAGTGTTTCCTCAATCACTTGTCTACAATTTCCTTAATTTCTTTCCAAATATACTTATTTATTTATTTATCTGAACTACATCTATATCTGGCACAGSACTGCTTACCACCCAAATCAACAAAGTTGTATCTCTTTTATCTTGACTGAAGAATGTTCTTTTCCTTTCTCTGCTCCTCCTGTAAGTCATTAAAATTTTAGACAAATTTTGGTTTTGTTTATACCCTATACAGAGGCTCAGGACACCTCAGTTTTGTGGTGGTGACTCAATGCACAGTGACACTAAGAATTGTCTCCCTTCTATAGAAAGAACCCCACTGCTGATGCGTTTGCCACAACATAAATGGTCCTATAGACTGTGTGATTTTTCTTCCAAATATGTTGGAAGGATACCTTCATCTTCTCTCTCCATTCCCCTCCCCATAAGAATGAAAACCAGTGTTTTCAGAATGAGAGTAGTTGCATTTATACTTCCTCTGGTAAAGTAGAATAACCATGGTTTCAACAGGAGCAATACATATTTTATAAAATCACACAATTTTTGGGCTTAAAAAGGACCATATGAATCTTCCAGTTCCACCCCCTGGCTTGGGCAGGGACACCTTCCACTATCTCAGGCTGCTCCAAGCCTGGGACACTTCCAGAGATGGGGCAGCCATCTGGYTCCTCTGGGCAACCTCTGCCAGGGCCTCATCTCCCTCACAAAGTATTTCTTCTTAGTATTCAATCTCAACACAGTCTCTGTCAGTTTGAAGTCATCACCCCTTATTCTTACCCTTGTGAAAAGTCCCTCCCCATCTTTTCTGTGCTTCTTTAGGTACTGGAAGACCACCAGAAGATTTCCCTGGTGCATCATCTTTTCCTGGCTCAACAACCTCAAGCTTCTCATCCTTTCTTAGTAAGAGAGCTGATCCAGTCTTTTGATCACCCTTTTGATGTCACATTAATATTTATATTTTTTGAATCAGACTAATAATTTTTCTTAGCTCTGACTGGAAGGCAGTGCCAGTMCATGAGTCACAATTTTTTACCTCTTTCCATCTTGTTTAATGGAAAAAAATAATTCTGTGCTGTTCTTGCTTTCTGCGCAGTTTTACTTAAAAAAAATTAATTCTTGTTTTTCCTTTCTACCTGCTCGCCTACAGAGAAGAATGATACAGAATAACAGCTTCTCAAAGCCTGACCTCTGAACCAATGTTCAGGGAGATTAAGCAAGATGATTAGTAAAACCAGTACAGGTGACAGTATGTCTCAGCATGTATGAGGGAGAAGAAACACTCTGGCATAAGCCCTAATGGTTTTGATGAATTTTAACAACTACTTCAGAACCWTGCCTAGACTCTCAAGACAGCTTCTGTGTACTGAAAATTCTTGCATGATGAGTGTTTCTGTATAATGCAGACCCACTATGGTGGGGAGCTAGACTCTCCTTGAAAGACACAGCAGATTTTTACCTGGTTATTTCTCTGGTGGCTTGGCCCCAGATGGAGTGCCCAACCAGACACTCCATCACTCCCTTCCTCATCTGTCCAGAGGGGAGAAAATACGTTGGAAAAAAATGTGAGTCAAGTTAAAGGCAGTTTAATAAAACAGAAACTACATGTGAAAGCAAAGGAARACAAAAGATTTATTCTCTGCTTGCCTTCAGCAGGGAATGTCCAGGAGCTTCCCAGGATTCAGCGTGCATGGCAACTACTCCAGAAAATGTATGCTATAATAAGGGAYGCATCCTTATTCTCTTTTGAGAGAATAAACTTCTATTGCTGAGCTGAAACCAAGGGGTCTGTAGGGTCAGCATTCCTAGCTGTGTCTTCTCCCAGGACCTYACCCACCTCCAGCCTGGTGGGAGAGGGAGAATGCTGGAGAGACATCACTGGGGCTGTGCCAGCACCGCTCAGAGTAGCCAAAGCAATTCTGCGTCATCAATACCTTTCCAGTTACCAATGCACAGCACAGAACTGGGAGGGCTGATATGGGGGAAATTGCCTCCATTTCAGATTGATCAAAAGCAGCTTCTTAGCACTAGTGGAAAAACACRTGGTTTATTTTCTTGGTTCTCGTGGGGTGTCTTGGCCTGTTGTCCATGTATACTCAAGGCACCTTTCTAAGAGCTGCTCAAAACACGGAAAAAACAGACAACTTTTTGTTCACTCTCAAGGGGTCTGGGCCTCCCTGAGAATATTTGAGGATTGAAAAGCTGTCATAAAGATTTGACGGCCACTTCTTTAATTTTTTAGATTCTAGCCACTGTAGAAAAATTATATCTGTATTTAATGATCTGAAAATTTCAGTTTCATGACATCTTTTAAAAAGTGTGGCATTTTTTTGGGTTATTCATGGTTGACAGGCAATGTGACCCTGTGAATCATAGGCAATTTAGCTATGATGTAAGTTCTTTATTTAAGAGGTTTCCTTAGGTTTCAGTACATACAGAATCAAAATCTTTTCTCTTAAAATAGTTTGTAACTTAGTTTGCAGTATTTGGCAATTTTCTCTTAAAAATTCACATTTAGCATTTACCAGAATGGTTTTGTGCTTTAATTCCCTAAATCTGAGACTCAAATTCCTATACATAATTAAAGTTTTAGCATTCACAAGACAGCATGAGTGAAAATAAAGAAGTAGTTAGGTATAATTTTCTGATTCTGATTACATTAAGAAACCTGACCAACCTTACCCCTGTGCCACATCTGTTCCACACATAGATGTATAAACCTATCAGGACTTCTAAAATGAGAGACAGGTTCCAAAGGGTTGTTTAGAAACCACAGTATGAATTCATAGATTGCAAGGAATCAATCTGTGATGCATTTACGTTGGTTCCAAACGAGACTCTGGATACGGGCTAGGCTGTGAAATTATTCCTGTCACCAGATGCTGTTTGTCTGCTTCTATGCTCTAATTGCTATCAATAATTAAACACAGGTCTCTGATTCATATGCACAGAGGCAGAGATTCTTAAATTAAACATTTTAAAGTCATTATAGTACATTTTATATGTTCAGCTAAACAGTGCACTCAGGCTGATTATGATTAAATACACTGATACCAAATTACATATTGATTCCATAAATATCAACGGATACCCAGAACAAATAAGATTCCTAGTAAATAGAAGGAACATTTTCATTTCAGATGACTAACAGAAAGTAGCTTATGTGCATTTATGTATGATATATTATGTTGCACATTGAGCAAAAAGATGGCCTCTCCCAACTGACCTGAAGAGAGCACAAAATAATTTCCATCCATTTAGAAAACATCAAATGAAAACGGTGGGCTACACTGAAGTTTGTGTGAGAGCCACTTGAAAATCCAAGTTTGAATGCAAGTGGAGCTTACACTTTTTAATCAGTCTGTGGCARGCACAATCTTTTCCAAAACTGTGTCCCCAAGGTCATTCTCACTCTCTTTAAATAGAATACAACCTTCAGGAAGCGTGGAGGGAAAAAAAATAAAAGTGCTCTTTGAAGCTGCGTTTACCCTTTGGCAGGCTGTACAAGGTGATGACATATTTTCTTATGATGATTGCCACTAGTCATGCTGCCATCCTGCACAAAGGTTTGGCACACTCTCAAACAGAGGTATGATGATGATGATGATGATGATGATGATGATGATGATGATAATGATAATGATGATGATGAGCCATCTCTGGTGATTCACTCTTTCCATTCCAGCCACTGAGGTCACTGTAGTATGACCACAAATATCACGTTTTCAAAGTGCAGATSCTTTGATGYCCCTGTTCAGACATTATTCATCTGTTTGTTCCAAACCCTTGGGACTGTTTTCCTCTGTTTCTAGAATCCMATGAGCTTTTTTCTGTGACTACTAATCAGCATAAGAAGATTTCAAACCACTCAAATATTCCTTGGCTAGAGTTTACTTCATTTGCAAGTACAAGCTAGGTTGTCTTTTTGAAATCTTCATCTAGAAGTGAGTCGCTTTCAAATTCRTATTAACTTCATAAATGTAAGACAATTCCCTCACTGAGCAATCCTGTACTGTACACTGCTTTTTCTTTTTTCCTTTGATAAGCTGCCACTGAATAGTTCTGAGAAGGTACAAATTGCGAAGAGAGTCTTGTTGGACTGAGGTTACTGAAAGAGAATTAGTTTTATTAGGCTTTGAAAGGCCCCATTCTGTTTGCAGAACAGCTCTTAAAACTAGTTTATCTGTTGCTGATAGAGTCCCAGAAGTGCTAGCTCTAGGGGAGTATTTGGAAAAATAGTGTGCCTGAAGTATAGTGTGAGTCATGACATTTTATAGATGCTTCACCACTGTACACTGTGGAAATCAGAAGGTGACTTTCAGTCTGAGACACTGGCAAAAAAATGTTATAAAAATACATCATTTAATGTTCTTTTACTCAACTCACACTTCCAATCACTTAGGTTCTCTTCCACAGGTTTTRTTATCAGGACAGAAACTATCATTTTTTTGAAAAGTCAGTTCAGCTCCTGAGATGACCAGTGCCAATCAGCAGTCATTTCTACAGTCAAATGCATTTCTGAAAGAAGCTGCGGTATCTCAGGATACGAAATAATTTAACTTTATTGCTTAATACAATGTGGATACTTAACCATAATTGCCAAATTGTCATTTGTCATTCTAGATATATTAGAGGTTTATATACCTATRCATCCAGCTTCACTCCAAAAAAGCAGAGGTTTCTCCTAAGTGCTGTGTCATGCATGTCTCAGATTTCTAGGATGTTGAAAATGACATTTATGTTGAAGAAAGCTGACTCATTGACTCATCTTTATGTGTTGCTGATAGAGTCCAGGGTTAATGTCACAAAGTACTTGGAAAAGGAAAGTGCCCAAAGTTTAGCATGTGTCATCACACAGTTAATAAAGCTAGATATCTTCAATCAGATGTTGTTTGCTGTTARCTTGAATTTTTGTATTGCTGTGCAATAGCTCTACTATACAAAAAAGCAAAATATTATCAGGAAAAATTTGCCAAATTAGTTGCCACATTTTCTAATAAGCTGATATTATTTTCCAGAGCACCTTAATAACCTGCTAAAAAGTTCAGTTGACATTACTTATTTTAATACCTTGTTCACAGCTGCTCACAACTTTACAAGCCCATAATTCTGTGGACAGGAAAACTTTATGTACATATGGGGCTTTGTGCACAGACTGTACACATAACTAGACCACTCAAAATATTGTTGAAGTTTTTTAGCCAAAACAGCTCACATACCTCCTATTATAAACAAGCTAGAGAAATAATATTCTGGTTTTTTCCCAGAAAACTCCCAGTTAAAACCATAATAATGCAATCATTTTCTTTTCACATCTGTGAGTTTTAATACAGGCTGTGCATTTGGCAGGGATGTGGCCTTAGCAAACCAACTGAGCCACTTAAATTCAGGCCCTCCCTGGGCATTACTTAATGATGGAATTATGTACATGGGTTCCCTATCTGTTCCAGAAAGCTGATGTATCCTAGGGATCAGGCTCATGGAATAATGCAGACTGCTGTTAGTAGCATTCCACCTCAAAAGCTGAAAGGGGAATAAATAGTGAATAAAGTATACACTGAGAAGGAAAAAATATAATTTGGTAACTTAAATGAAGCCCTGTTTGCAATGGATGCACAGACTGATGACTAGTGAGCTTGTAAACAGAATCATTGAGGGTTGTAAAGCGAACTCGCACGTTTGTAGACCTGAAGAAAAACAGGAGGAACAGATAGCATGAAAGCTTTGATAAACAGATTTCATGCACATTAGACATACTCTTAGTGAGAAAAAGTCCACTTGGGGGCAAATCCTTTGCCTAATGTGCAATGAAGCACAAAATCTGTTCCCCTCCTTCTCCTGTGCTTAAGATGTCTCTAGTGAGAGCAGATRGGTTAATTTTGTGATTTCTGAAAATGAGTAAGTTTATTATCCAGTTTTTTCCTCACTGAGGTCTTCTGCCTGCCCTGCTGCCTCTCTCCAGCCACTCTTCTTATGAGCTAGAAGATATGACAAGCTAATAGAAACTTCTCATTCACAATGCAAGGCAGAACTTTTGTCTCCTCCTTCACAAAACCTTCTTCATTTCTTCCCTATGCATCCTACTTGCCAGAGCCCATCTACCTCCTTCCGAAACCCTTCCCTAGAATTTTCCAAGTTCCTGTTTCTTTTTGGCCTGCCTGTTGGACAAGAGGCACTACAGGGAGGGCAGTGAATGGGGTGATTGGTTATTTGCTTCTCAACCACTGAGTTGGTCAGGCAGGATGTGAATTGTTCAGCAGGCACATGTAATCCTTAGGCTGTATTTTTGTACATCCCAGCTGTGCGTACTTTAAAATATTTAAGATTTCTTCTCCTCTCTCCAGTTTGGCTGATATTAGCCAGAGGGATCCAGAGTTATTGTGAGAAAGAGGACCAACAGAAAGAAACAGTCACAGAGACAGAAGTGATGCCATCACATCAGGTTTGCCCCCTTAGGAAATCAGACTAAAATGTTGGACACTTTAAGTATTAAGCAATTTGATTGCTGCCCCAGAGAATTTCCTCACTGAATCTGCCGCAGCTTTCTTATGTGATGGTGGRTACATCACTTCAATCATCTAAGTATGATTTCAAACACAAAATGCAGTGGAGCTGAACTCTGGCAACCAGGCTGAAGTAACTAGGGCTTGTGCTTTAAAAACACATAAACTACAATACAGTACTAAGAACTCTGAAAACACGAATCCTCTGGGACTGGTGTGGGACACTGAATTAAGGCAGACTCACAGCCTGAATTTTTCTTGCAGGCATTTAAGAAAACATTTGGGTTCTTAAAGTGACATTTGGGTGAAAATTAGAAACAGAGGTGTAGGAGGACAGATCTGAAAAAATTTGTTTGCCTTTAACTACTTGCTACCTTGGTGACGTGGGGATCCTTAGTAAGATATTAGGAATTAGCAGATTCTGAACGTGTGCTTTGCTTTTCAGTTTCCAGTGATTTTTCAAAACAAAGTACTTAACTAGTCCTCAAAGAAAACCATTCCATAGTTTGGTGGTGGGATGGAAATGGTGTCAGTAGTATCACAGCCAGCCATAATGGTACCAGATTGTGACTGTCTGCTGATGTAAAACTCACARCTGTATCCGTTCTGTTCTTACCACATCATACAGTCAAATTCTAAGCACAGCTTCACTCCTCTGTCTTCGTTATTGTCCTTGTCATGATTTTCACTCCTGTGACCTCCGTAAAGTTAATGCTGTCTTGTTAGTATTTATATCATCTAGGAGTAACAATCCATGGTCACATGCTTGCATTTAATTTATTCTAAGAATACTTTTTGTTTCAAGTTTCCTGTGGGTGTTCAAATACTGCATGCTGCTGTCACATCCATCTCTGTAAACAGACTTTACATTAGACAATTGTGCTGTCATTTTTCATTTATTTAACTGGATTGCCATTGGAAAGAGGAGATCGCTGAGGGAAAGACTTCCATTATGAGCAACAGGAAGTACATTTTTTGTGTCACGTTGTTTTCCAGAAAGATAGAGACAACCCAGTTTCTATTGAATTTCCTTAGGAAAACCATGCCAAACTGAATTCATGTACAGATGGCCAATTAGGCAGAGAACAAGCTTCCATTACTTTAATTGGAAAGTGAAGCTTTCCATGAAAGAGYCAAGCAAGTAAGATGAGGCTGGAGGGCCAAGGTTGATTTATACTGATGTGTAATCCTCAATATGTGTCATATACTTAATTACAGCTTTTGATTGCTGTGTTTTCTATCATCATATTTTATGCCTCTAATCAAAACGTCTGTTGTGGTTTTTCAGCTAGTTCATTCCACTGAAATATTGGTCTTTTCTTAGAGTGTCAGTTTGTGGGACATCTTGCAGCCCCTTGAACGAGCTGAAGTTCCTGTGGGTTGATGTAATCTCATAAAGTACTTTGAAGGGTATAAACATGCACAAGATAAGCAAATCCACTGCATAGATAATCCAGACTCCAGCATGTGTGAATATTGGGTACAGCAATGAGCAAGATTTTCTAAGAGACTTTTGTGTACCTATTAGTTAAAGTCCAAGARGAGTATTAAAATTTTTCATCACTACATTCCATTAATATAGGATCTCCTTGTATTAACCCCATTTGGAAAGAATTCAGGGAACCTGAGTAAGCCTATGAATATTTCCAATTCTGATGATCTAATGAGAAAATTCAAAAATATTATTTGTATTTTTATCCTTAATATTGAAAAATTTAGGAGAGTTTAAATCTCTCTAATCGAGATGTTAGTAACTGTCAGAATCATAAAGTAGATGGCCCACTGAAACACTGGGCATCTTTTGAAAGCATAACAGTAGAAGGTATTTTTAAWCTGCCACCTATGAAAATAAAAAGCAAAAAAATGTATACTTATTTCTGCTACTTTTTAATTAAATGAAATGCATTGTTCTTTTTTCTAACAATATGGCTTTGTATCTGAGATAATTACTTTCTTAACCCAAAATCTTGTGAGAATATATTGGAAAATAACTTTGATTATAATTTTCAGCAATTCAACCTCTGTCTAGACTTCAGCATGAAATGTATGGAGTGTTCGTTTCCTATTTTATCTGCCTTCCTCTTTTTATTTTCTTTTTTTATTATTACAGCAGTTGGCTCCTTTAAACTTATCTGCATGACGTGAAAGCTGTATCAAGCACTCTTCATGTCCTCAAGAATCCCTAACAAAAGCAGCTCTTGAGATGTGATGCATACCATATTAAGCAGAAATTCAGTGGAGCAGAATTGTAGTCGTAGATTCCTCTCTTGGATTGTCAGCCTCTTGCATCACTACATTATTAATTTTTTCATCCTTGCTGTGCTACAGAGCTGAACTACCTCTTTTCTTCCTTTCTTTCCTTCTCCCCATCTCCTTGTGTTCTGCTTTTGAATTAGTTTGCAGTGAAATTTGTCCAATTTCAGGCTTCAGATTTTATCATAGTCACATTTCAGAGAATTCTACAGATGAATTGAAGAGTAAATCCTCACTTCTATCTGTTAATGGTTAATATGTGAATGATGTGGATCCATCCATGCACAGGATGTATAGTGGGAAGAAACAGAGACATAAGGGAGGAAGGTTTCTTTCTTTTT
>JACDOX010000124.1:600149-637140 GCA_014549065.1 Cardinalis cardinalis | reverse complement strand
TTTTCTTTTCTTTTCTTTTCTTTTCTTTTCTTTTTTTCCTTTCTTTTTTCTTTTCTTTTCTTTTCTTTTCTGCCGGCAAGGAAGAATTGAAGCCCTCATCATTTGGCAAATTCATATGGACTAAAAACAAAGAGTTCCAAGATGATCACTTGAGCTCATATACTTCAATCTTCATAGCACTGATGTAGAAATAATTTGGCTCAGAAATCCTAATGCTATATTTAGTTAAATGAAAGTACTTCTCATAAATGCTTTCATCTGGATGGTGCACTTGGTTTTCATCTACAATTTCCATTTATTTCTGTAGTGGTTCCAGAAGCCACACCCTAYCTTAAAAAATTTAGGTTTTACTGACACTGTTTTTCAATTTTTTACTTGATGTATTTCTCTTCCCCAAAGAGCACACACTGTGTCAGGGAAACATGACTTGGAATAGAGAGCAATGTGTAACAGTATGGTATCAGATTTTCAATGAATTTTGGGAGTACTTGATCTTTAAAATCTAAGCTCCASACATTGAAACATTAATTTGTTTTCTTAAATTGAGGTATGTTATCTTTAAGAACTTCAGTCAGAGCTTTCACATCTGATGGAGACACACACTAAGTACAGAATATTTGGGATCAAATATTTACTTGTAGACATGGATTTTTACAGGGTTTTTAAAGATAAAACCCCTCTTTCTTCTTCCCTTTCTCTCTTTTTTTGCTGTGACTCCAGTTTCCTGTGTCTTATGAGTGTTTTATCTGTACAGAATAGTAACTGTTGCAGCATTTCCCCAGTTAAACTCTGTAAATGTTAACAGCAATACCTTTGCTGAATTGTACCATGTAATCCTTGAAGCCAAGACAAAGAGTAGTCTTAAGAGTGAAAGTGGTATAAATTGCATTAGTTGCCCTTGCTAAATCCTCTCTATAGTCCAGAGCCTTTAGTCTGAGTTTCAGAGAATTTCTCCAATGTTTGAGCTTTTAAAAATTGAAGCCTCTGCCAGAGAGAAGCATYTGCATATGTAATATTCAGATGCCATTGGTGCTATGACAGAGAACTCCTTGGAATGAAGATGAGAAAATGCATCTCCATCCTTGGAGGGTTGATCTAAGCCCTGTGTTCATGTGTTCATGCTGCATATTTATTTTCTCACCCAGTATATTATTACATTGGAAAAATATCCTTAGGTGTGTTTCTAGTTTTAAAGAGTGTTGCTCAGAATATTTCCAGAATAAATAGGAGCACATGAAAGATTTGAACCTGGTCATGGTGGAATGCTCCAATCTCTGATGTCCTAGAAGGAAATGGGGCTCTCTAGATGGTTTTTTTTTTTCTGGTAGCTGCTCCATCAGTCATGTCTGAGAAATGGATACAAAACAAGTGGTAAGAAAGGAACTAATTGCTTCACTTCTTCACATACCAGGGCAAGCATTTTTTAACACAGCCAGAAAAGAAAACATCTTGCAGGAAGTCCTTATTATTATTCTAAGGTTTCTCTAGAGGTTCACAGTCTTAAACATAAGTCCATCAGAGATMTGAAGGTTTGAATTTTATATTAAAGTTCATAAAACTGGAGTTAGGTGGGATTTAAGCCTTAAACACCTGGATTTGCATAGTTTTCAGTCCTCATATTTATTAATTAAATAAAAAACATAAAAGGCCTGTTTTTAACTAAGRATGAAATTTCTAAAGAAATCTGAATGAACTAGGTAATAACTTAAAATTAATTTGAGCCTTCTAATACCATAATACTTCTCTAAAATCTCAGCCTATCCTTCTCTAATAAAACCTTTTTTCTTGATTTGAGTTATACTTCAACTTCTAAGTAAAAGGCAAAAGAGATCCATGACAAAAATAAGATTCTGATTCTGCCTCCTATTTTCAGCACTGTTGTTATCAAAACCTTTACTTGAAGAGGAAATGAAATTTTCTTTTCCTCTGCAGGCAGAGGTTACTATTATGAAAGAGTATTCTATCTACTGAGGTATTTATAGACCTGGCTGAAAGTGTGAGAGTTGTTCTGACTCACCTAGACTGCAGAGCCTATAAAATAGATACAGGCACAGTAGTTTTACCAGTTCACACATGAACCTTAGCACATTAAAACCAGCAGAATCTAAACTGTTAATCTAAAATGTTAACAAAGCGAAACTGTCAATTGACATGATATATTTCCTGGAAAATTTTGTCTTAAAAATAAAAAAATATAAAGTAAGAAATGTCATAGGAGTTATTAGTAGCTGCTGCTTCCAAAGCCAAGGTCTGCTTCTTGACACCTTGTAACACAAATGTGCCAGTAGCCCCCAGAGACCTGATTTTGAGGCATTTTGGAAAGACTATGAGTTCTAGTATGTGTGGATTGAAATCAATCTGGAAAAAAAAGTAATGGCAACAGTAAGTGCTTTTCTTTTTCGCTTTCTTTATCCACCATGTAGAAGTGCAGTTATATCTTAAAATTAAAAAAAAGGAAAACAAAATAAATTTTGTTGTATTCTCAGCAAAACATTGTGCAAGCTGCCCCAGTTCCGAAGGCATGGAAATACTGCTTTGCCATGGAAGAACCTTGTCACCAATCAAGYAACTAATGTTGCTTCATCAATATAAAAATCACTGTTAAATGATTGAAATTATATCCTTCACTCAGTCTTACAAAATTTATCAAGACACTGGTYTACCCAGTGCCATTATGGAGAACAAAAATACATGGTTTGTTTTCTTTCTAATGAGAAAATGCAACTGTAGACTCCTCACATAGACTTAGGAATGGAGGTCAGACCTAAAACTATTATATCAAACTTCATCCAGCCTGGCGTTGAAGACTTCCAGGTTTGGGGTATCCACATCTTCCCTGGGCAACCTGCTCCAGTGATCCCTGAGTTATGACTGAATCTCATGCTGAAAGCATTAATGTACACTTCTACATATCTGTAGATGAGCTAGGGGATTGCCTCAGCTGCTTAAATGACAGAGTATAATGAAATTTGAGGCAGGTTGTCTAGACCAACCACTGTAGCAGGCACCTCTACCCCACCCTCTTCYGCTGCTCCAGGCCTGAGGAGGTGTCCTGCTCATCCTTGTATTACTAGTTCTCTGTGAAAGCTTAGGGCTTTTAGTTGACTCTAGACACATGCTCAGAAGCACTTCAACCAAGTCCCAGAGAAGGAAAAGTTCGTCTCTAGATTTATAGGCCTGAAATTCAGTGGATGTGCTAGAGGATGAGTCAGTTACCAAAATCCATACCCTCTTGTRCCATTTCAGAAGCTCTGCGGTTCCAGTGTAGGCATATGGGACTGGTAAATACAGGCCAGGAAATGTACACCATTCTGCAGCAGAGACTGGAAACATGCTCAAGTATTTCACTGTAGCACTGAACATTAAAATGCACGAAGATTAATTCAGTAACAACCTAGGGAAATATGTCATAGGGCCAAACAGGCAGCAAAGTGAGTCTTGAGGTGATCAGTCCAGGGTTGTGTGTGTGTGGCACTCAAAAAGTTGTCTTTAGGCATTTAAGAAGTGTCAAAGGCTGAGAGATGAGACAGGGAGGGATGCTGGCCCCTTTCTACTGTCTAATTGTGGAGCTAGGTGAAGTGGAAATTAAGCAGAGAATGACTATCTAAATCCTTTGTAGAGCCCTTTGAAGTTGTTGACTTTCAGCGTGTTGAATGTTCTTCACTTCCCAAAACCAGGGACTGATATCAGTTTTCTTGCTGAGCTTTTATTTTGTAAGCATGGCTGGAGGGCTTTATTTTCATAGGTGCTGAATAGTATTAATTAATATCTGTAGTTTGGCACCTAGCAACCGCAGAACTCAAAATTATATGCTGTTTTTGAAAATGTGAAACTGTCTTTAAGCTCCAGGGAAACATTCTACAGAGATGGAAAAAGGCTACTTTCCCAGCTTCACCTCATACACATAAATCTCTGAATTTTATTTTTAAGTGTTGGCTGACTTTGGGGGGCTGGGAGGGATTGGGGGACAMTTGTTTGAAATAACTTGTTGTGGGTTTTTTTTTTCTTAAATGGAAATTATTATGTTTTCCTYGCACATAGGTGTGGGGATCTGAAAAAGAGTGCCAATTAATTTGCAGGTGGGGGGCCACCTTTTCCAGCCCTATGTGAGTGTTTGGGGCTCTCTGCTTTGGGAAGTGTACAATCTCTGTCACTTAGCAACCACACTCCCTCTTCTTGGAGTAGCAGGAGAATGCTCTGCGCATGCATGTGCACCAGTAATCTGGTTTTCAGTCCACAGAAGGTCCTGTTGTGATATAGCCAGCCAGATCACATACTGTGATATTTTCCAGATGATCAATCCATTTTAATTCAGTGTGGGCAAAATCTCATTCAGCTCCTTTTAATGTTCTGTCTCTGAGATGGAAGTATTTGAGATCAGTGTTTGCAGGAGAAAGGAAGGGAATTTTACCTGGGCAGCGAGTTCCTAGCCTGAGTTTTTACTGAAGAGGCTGCTGCAAACTGTGTGAAGGGAACATTCACAATGCTGCCTTAGAACAGAGAGAAATGTGAAGAACTTACAGCTGCAGAAATGAGGAGTCATTACTGTTTTGCAGGACAGAAAGGCCATCATTTAATTGGTTAAGAAACACACAGGGTTCATGTGATTTTCTCTCTGGACACTTGCCAGAAGTGCAATGAATCAGCAGTGGGCTGGTTATGTATCCTCGTGCTTGTAGCACCTACAGGGGAGCAGGTTCGTCATACAGCRCTGATGGCTCTGAGACGTACACTAGATGGTGCTTGCACAACGCAGGCAGCAAACGTGTGTCTGTCTCGGGATGTGTCAGCAGCTCAGGGCTCCACCTCCCCCTCAAGTATTTTCCGTGATGAACACTCTGTTCCATTAAGTGGAGTTCTGTATTAAATACAGAACGTTCATGTGTGACGTAAAAAAAAAATATTTATTTGCTATTTCGCTGACCAAAGCAATAAAGAGATAAAATTACTTTTTTTTTCTATATCTATAGATATGTTTACACGTGTTTCTGTATATACACAGTCTTGGCAGCTCCAAGTTTCTAAAGACAGAGACTTGCTGTCGCGAAACCTTTTTTATATTACCTTTATTAAAGTGATACACATGCACAAAACTGAGATGAAAGGAAAGGCTCTCTACTCTATGTTTGTACAGGACACAACACCACTCAAGTCTAAACTGATATCTAAAACTTACCACAAGCTGTCATGAATTTCTGAAAAGAAGAAAAAAAAAGAAATAAAAGGACACATATCTTTCCCATTTCATCTGCATTGTCCCAGAAAAGAAAAACAAAAGAAAATAATAAAACACTGAATGTTAAAGGGAATTATCCCTTTGTGAATTATTAAAATAAAGTACATATTGTGTAAAAGCTTTTTATATATCCCTGGGACATATGAGAAACTAAACAGAAGAAAACCAGAATCAATCATTTTTATAATTCCGTGTGGTATCTAAATGATGTATATTTCAACAAAGGAAGTCTTGGGCTTTGCTGGAAAAAAAAAAAAAAGGAAAAATGAAAACATTCAATAATTACTGACAATAATTCAAGTGTCAACATAATATTTATGCTCAGCCTATCCCAGCTCACATAGGATAAATGCACTACCTGGATATACTATATATTGATTCTCAGTCCTTTATTTTCAAAGTCCAGACATAGTAATCTACAACAATCCAATAATCCAGTTATACATGTTTAACTCCAAATTTTTTTTAGGATTTTGTTTATTTCAGTCAAGTCTGGAGGTTCATATACTTGGAATGTTGTCTAAAATCAAATGTGATTGCTTTCAGAGTCTACACATTTTGAGCAAGTTTAGATTTTGGATTCTAGATTTATGCCAACATGTGAATCCAAAGATTTGAAACCAAATTGTGCTGCCAAAGCACATCAAAAAAAAGAGCTCTTCAACAGTTTCTTCAGTCTTCTTATAGACAAATTCATTGTACTCCAGGTGTTTGTAAGAGGAACAGCGATGGCAAGCTATACTCTGCACTTTATTAAAAGGACTGGGATCTAATGATGATTAGGGTAGTGGGTGCAGCTGTTCCTGTAAGAGTTTTGKATCTGTATACTGAGGCCCAGTTGCTGAAGGTATAGGTGAAGCTGATAAACAAAAACAGTACTAACCAATGGATTCTCAAGACCTAGGATATGCCAGGCACTTAACTCAGCTGTGTTTTTACACCAGCTTGCCATGTTGACTGGAAGGGAGGCTAAGTTTGCCAATGATACTAAGCTAAGGGTGGAGCTTTTGACTCCCTCAAGGGCAGAGAGGCCCTGAAGAGAGACCTTGACAAAYGAAAGAGATGGGAAATCATCAGCTGTATGAAGTCCAGCAAGAGAAAGTGTCAGATTTGCACCCAAATGGAATCCTGGGTGTATGGAAAGAGTGAGGGATGAGATCGTGGAAAGCAGTGCCATGGAAAGGGACCTGRGGGTCCTGGTCAGTGGCAAGTAGAACTTGAGTCAGCAGTGCCCTGGCAGCCAGAAGGGACATCCCTGTCCTGGGGACATSAGGCCCAGCATCACCAGCAGGGCAAGGGAGGGGATTGTCCCAYTTTGCTCTGGGCTGGGGCTGCCTCACCCTGAACACAGTTTTGACCACACTATAGGAAAGAGACACAGGTCTCACGGGGTGTCCAAAGGAGGGCTRTGAGGATCATGGAGGATCCAGAGGTGAATCAGTACGAGAAGTGATTGAGGACCCTTGGTCTGTTCAGCTGGAAAAGGGGAGGCTGAGGGGGAACATCATCACTGTACACAACTGTATATATATTCTGTATGCTTCTCAGGAGAAGCAGCAGAGGGGCTGGGACTGATCTCTTCTATCTGGTGAGCAGTGACAGGACATGAGGGAATGGCCTGAAGCTCAGTCATGGATGTTTACACTGGTTTTTGGAAAGGGCTCTTCCCCCAAATAGTGGTTGGGCACTGCAACAGGCTCCTCAGGGCGGTAGTCACAGAACCAAACCTGTCAGAGTTCAAGAAGCATCTTGACAGTGCTTTCAGGCACACAGTGGCATTCTTGGGGTGTTTTTCACAGGGCCAGGAGTTGTACTTTGATGATCCTTACAGGTCCCTTGAAACTCAAGATATTCTATGATTCCATTATCTTCCTACTTTAATTTTTCTAAAATCCCAGGAGCTTCACTGMCTCACTGAGAAGGAAGAATGTGCTTAGAAATGGGGCAAGACATACTACCTTCCAAGTGGCTGACCATGGAGTAAGGTCATGCCAGACAATGTCTGCATCTGGATTCTATTATTTAGAGAAGCAACAACACCTGTTTCCCATTTATGCAGAAGAATTAGCTCCAAACCTGGCTGCTATACTTCCATTTGAATCCAGGAGGAGTCAGATGCCAGGTGCTGGYTTTTGCAGCTCTGTTTGACAAGGAATTAGCTTGGTTTATTATACACTGTAGACATTCTAGTTATAGGCAGCCCTGCTTTCTTGTCCTGCTCCCCCCACATTTCTCCTCTCTGCCACACTTTCCCTGTCTCCCCACCACATTCTCAGTTCACACTGAGAGACAAGACACCTAACCAGTAAAATCTAAAAGTAAAGTCATCACTTTCCCAGATCTGCAGGAAGATCAAGAGGATTTCCAAACTGGGGGCTGAATGTTTATGTGGGGGTGGATGTTGGGAGGAAGCAGGGAGGAGGCACAGGAACAAGTCACATCCGGAGTTTTCGTGACTCAAATTCAGTAAATTCATCACGTCAGTCATAGGAAAATCGTGTGCCCTGCAGCTGGAGCTGAGGTGTCTGGACTCGCTCAGGTTGGCAACTCTTTCACGTTGTTGCTGTAACATGCACAGCTGATAGTTAATTAAGCAAATGAAGACATCTTTCTCTGGCAAAGGRGGCACACCCATGTCTTTCAGAGGGTGCACTGAATCACAGACATTGCCATTTCACTGTCTGTGTCCGGTGGAGGGGTGTGTGGGGGAGCTCATAACCTGCAGCAAGGCAGTTAAAATAATCGATGAGTGCATGTTCAATCCCAAGACAGGGACGGGGAGAGGGGGAGGAGGAGGGTGTAGGAARGGAGAGAGAGAGACAGAGAGGAAGGGAGGGAGGGTGTGGTGGCTGGGGAGGGGGGGAGGGAGGCGGGAAAGGTGCTGATTTCAGCCCTGTAGCGTCAGGATTGCGTCAATTTGGGTTTCAACCACGTACTCAGTCTCAGAGCAGAGCTACTCAGAAGAGCCAAAACAGGAAGGGGGTTGCGAATCAGTGTGCAAAGGGGAGGACCGAAGGTTCCCCTCCCCCCTCTCCTCCAGTCCCGTCGCAGCCTCCTCCTCCACTGTCCCCACTGCTCGTGTCTCCGGGTTTTGGGTGGTTTTTGTTGTTGTTTCTTTTTTTCCTCTCTCTGTAATTTTTTTTTTTTTAACTGCGCTGGCAAAGACGGTTACCCGGGCGCCGTGAGAGCGCAGAGCCAGGGGACAGCAGGGCAGCGAGCTCAGCGCCCCGGGCGGGTCGCTCGGCATCTGGGGAGGCGGCTCCCGCATCCCGGACAGCGGCTCCAGCACCGCGGACAGCGGCCCCAGCACCGCGGACAGCGGCTCCAGCACCGCGGACAGCGGCTCCAGCACCGCGGACAGCGGCCCCAGCACCGGGGACAGCCCCGGACAGAGGCTCCAGCCCCGAGGACATCACTCGCCACCAACATGGCTCCGATAGCGGACAGCCGCCAGCAGTTCGGTAAGCGCGTCCCGGCTCCCCGCACCCGAGGCCGGGCGATGCTCCCCTCCCCGGGAGAGGAGCAGCCTCTGCTGAGCCTCCCGGTGCCTCCCAGCACGCAGCTTGTTGGGAGGGACCTGGTTTTCCCCCAGTTCTCTTCAGGTCTCAGAAGTTGTGTGAATTTGCTTTCTTTCCCTCATCTCTCTTCCTTCCTCCCTCTCCGTTTCTCCTACCTGGTAAAGTACCGGAAGAGATAAAGAGGTTTTTGTAGGTGCGGTTTTGGATGAGAGAGATTTGGTGCTGTTTTCTGTGTCTCTATTAAAGTAATGTGCATCAAGAGTTGCATGATGTAAATGCCACAGAGAAAATCTTTTTTCAAGTCATTCTTGAAATAATTGTCATTCCTTTTATTCTCATTGTAGGTCAATCATTAGTTAAASTGAAAGGACATTGCTAGGAAGATGAAAATACAGGATTTCAGTGTYTTTAGCTGAACAGCTGCATCTTAACCAACCCGGTTTCAATGAGAATAACAAAGATGACAATGAACTTTTCAGTTTTGTCATTTATATGCCCTGAATGTAGTGAGGTATCAGAAGTTTCAGAAGCAGTCACGTATGTGCACTTATAAAATTCATACATAAGTTRCTTTAGTGATAAAAACAGTAAAGAGGGAACATTTCTGAACTCTGCTTTAGAAATATTGACTCTAAACTACATTAGGCTTGCTTTAGCAGTGGTTTGATTCAAGGATCATTCCACTGACTTAGTGAAGAGACTCCAGATTTCTATCGCATAACTGAAATAATAACTTCTCYCAGAATCAGTAGGTGATGTTTTCTATTAATGCACTGCCTTGAATGTTAACCAATTGATTATGACAAAAGCAAGAAATTCATTTTGTGACACAATTAGTTGTAAATATAAAACCATTTTAGATACCATTTCAACTTCTTTCCTATTCCACCCACTTGAGGTTTCTAACCACAGTTGTGACATCATGCTTGCCTAATTACTTATTTAAGAAAGAKAATTAATATTTTAAACATCAAATTGATTCTACCACTGCTTTCAGTAGTTGTAGAATTAAAGTAGATTATAATAGCCATTACTATAAAAAGTRTATTATCTCATGAAAAAGTATTGTAAATGTGCAAACCATTCTTAAAAGATATTAAAGTATTCTGATTAGCTTTCAAATACTTGTAGCTTTCTATTTATATCATGTATATTCAAACTTATGCAGTCCAGGGAATTCTTGAGATTGAAAACCATGTGCTTAAGTTAGGAAAAATACTTTTTGCTCACATATATGGTTGTCAGTCATTTCATTAAGTTCCTGCAATTAAGTGTATAGACTAGTACAGCTTGTACGCATCAGGAAAGTTGTAATAAAAAATTAATAGCCAGGCCTGAACCTTTCTGAGCTAGAACATTATGTCCTACTTTGCTCTGATAGTATCGTTGTGGATTTTTTTTTCTGAATCATCACACTAAAAAGCAAAGGTGTATTGGCAGCACAAGCACATTTATCTGCTCAGCTTTYTACCACATGAAGCTGATTTAGTAATACAGGGGCATAGTTCCTCCTTACTCCTCCAGAATGACCAGAGAGAAACAGAACTGTTACATAATTGCCTTTATTCATAAACAATGTCACGACATTAATATTCCATTGTATGTCCACTGTTGCAGGGAATAAAGGTTAAGCTCTGGTTGTCGCATTGTGGGAGGTTTAAACTCACTTAGTAATGTTACTTATGGGCAAAATTGGATTTCTAATTAGTTGTGCTCATTTAGCCTTCGATGCGTGCTTTGAAGGGCTAATGATACTCCATATGTAAATAATATATCCACTTGGCAAAGGAGGTTGTAACACTTGCCCAGGTTTCTCTTTATTCAGCATAAGTATAGAATTCACATTGAACTGTAGTGAATTATAATTTTTTTTCTTATCTACTCCTAAGAAGTACTGACCCTTTCTGTAAACTCCCCATAAGCTTTTCTTCAGGGTCTTAAATGCTTAGTGGYTAACATTGATAAACTTAACATGATTTTTTCAGCTTTGAACTCACATGTACTATCTAATATCACATCCATCTGGAAAAGACACTTGCTATATAATTTTCCCAAATTTTCTTGATTGACTTCCTCCTGCAAAGTATTGAAAATCCCAGTGAAACTGCTGAGTGCTATAACCTCCAGTTAAACTCACTTCTTTCAAGAGATACCCACAGGCAATTATGGGAACAGACCATAAAAAATAGCTAATTGAGCACACAAAGTATTCTAGGAAACACYATGGGAAGCAGATGATGTATCTAAAAGTAATATATATTTTAGTGTGTTTTAGCTAACCAAGAAACCTCCATAAACTCAAAGCTGAAAACAGCTGAGAGCTGGTATTATTCACAGACATAAAAGCTCAGAAACTACACATAGAAGGTTAAGACAGTATAGAAATTACGAACAGTGATTATTATTAGGATGGGAATAGTATTCTCCTCCCTAACTCTGCGTGTATGGAAAAATACTAGCATAACAAGCGTGCCTTAGAGTGRGACTGCACATTGATGCCTGCAGGTGGCGAGCAATGTGTACAGTGCAGAGCACTTCCAGTCTGTCAATCCTGCTGATATCACTGTCTCCTATCAGTTTGTTTTACCTAAATTACTGCTTTATTATATATAATGCAGAATTCAAGGTACTGCTKCTTATGTGCTTGTTGCTATTTATTTGATTTGCAGATGAAATTCCTACAGTGGTTGGGATCTTTAGTGCATTTGGCCTTGTCTTCTCTGTCTCCCTCTTTGCTTGGATCTGCTGCCAACGCAAATCTTCCAAGTCCAATAAGACCCCTCCATACAAGTTTGTCCATGTTCTGAAGGGYGTTGATATCTACCCTGAGAATCTCAACAGCAAGAAGAAGTTTGGAGCAGATGATAAAAGTGAAGCAAAGAACAAATCAGCAATGCCAAAGAACTCTCTCCATCTTGACCTGGAGAAAAGAGATCTAAATGGCAATTTCCCCAAAACAACCACAAAAATGCAGGGCTCTCCAGATCTTGAAAATTCATCTCCTAAGCATTTTTCAGAAAGGAAGAAAGATTCGGTATCCCCTGATAGCTTAAAATCCATCGCTTCTCTGTCATCTGAAGATAAACAAGACAAGCTAGGAACTCTCTTTTTCTCTTTAGAGTACAACTTTGAGAAAAAAGCATTTGTAGTGAACATCAAAGAAGCTCGTGGGCTGCCAGCAATGGATGAACAGTCAATGACTTCTGATCCCTACATCAAAATGACAATCCTGCCTGAGAAAAAGCACAAGGTGAAAACCAGAGTGCTGAGAAAAACCTTAGATCCAGCTTTTGATGAGACTTTCACATTTTATGGGATCCCTTACAGCCAAATTCAAGACCTAACACTTCACTTCATGATCTTGAGCTTTGACAGATTTTCCAGAGATGATGTCATTGGAGAAGTCCTCATCCCCCTYGCTGGAATTGAACTCTCGGAAGGAAGGCTGCTAATGGACAGAGAGATCATCAAAAGAAATGTTAGGGTAACATCTTTTTTATTCAAAGTTTGAAAATGTTGTGATAGGGTTAGCCATGATTCTTGTGTAATGCTGCTGCCATCTTGGAAAGAAAAGCCAAAAAGCTCACCGTGCAATTCCTGAGATGCTTTCCTAATGGCACTGTGAGGAAGTCATTACACAAATGCAATAGAGAAAAGCCATTACAAAAAGCATGTTGAAAGAAATTGYTAATGCCCTAAGCTCTAATTTCTTACTCATCTGGTCCAGCAGGTTTGAGTGGACCAATTTSAGTTAGCTCAAGCTGACTCAACCCCACCGATTTGCCTTTAATTGCTTTTAAATGAAAGAATAAAAATATTTACATATTATTCCCTTTCTCCTCYGTCCCCTTTTATATTTGACATCATTCTTCCTTAAATCTTACTGGAATCAATGGAAATATCAACTGCATGGGTTGTGTAGCACATTCTTAAAGAATGTAGGYGGCCTTTAATTAGGGAAATGGGACCTGCTAGAGACCACATGGTTGATGTTGTAGCATGGTCCTGCATGTTGGTGCTGTCACCACCTTGTCTCATGAATTGAGTGAGGCTGCAGCTTTACTAAAGGTAGTAAGGGTGTAGCCATAGACTTTGTGGAGCTACCAGCAAAACTTCCTGACTTTACTGGGACAAAAATATTTAATCCTGTGCTGTCTCAGTTGGGAACGCAAGGGTCATTTACAACMATTCCAGCTGAACCACAGAAATGCACAGGCATCAAACACACACACTCTTAAGTCTCTGCTAAGGAAGTGGAATGTGTATTGACTTTCACCATGATTGGTTTCAAATGACAAGCATACTGCCTAATAAAATAAATGTCTAATAGGCAACATACCTATAGCTAGTATTGTCATTTTGCAATTCTATCACTACATGGCAACAAATATAAGTATGTCACTGATCTTTTGTTGATAACTTATTGGATTTTCTGGTATACAAGGTACCATCTTCCCTTTTCTCCCTTGCCTTCCTTCTCCATTTGAAATRAACTACTCCTGCAAATTCAAATCAAATAGTGATAGAGAAAATCTTTTATCTCATCTTTATTTCATGTATATTATACTGCTTTAGAGAGTGTCAAGGGATAAGATTTCACTGATAGCTTGAATCCTTCCTGTTTAAAAYACTTTACCAAATATTTTTTCTTTACTTGTACTAGATTTTTTCTCCCCAGTATATCTTCATGGAATTTTGCTTTGCTTAAGATAAGTTTCTTTTCTTAGCTGAATATTTTTTCCTCAAGATTTCACTTCTACTCTCCAAAGGTAGTGATGTCATGTCAACTTATATTGTCCATTTATTTTATAATTTTATTCAGTCTGAAAACCAATCCTAGGWAAAGTTATATAACTAATATAGAGGGAAATTATAATCATTATGTAAATCAGAATAGCTATATATGGTATGTCCTTTTAGACAGCTTCAGAGCATACACTTGTGTGACATTTCATAAACCTTTTTAACTCTGGTTTAAAGCTTGGTCAATATAAATGCTTATAAACAGTTTCATTATGGTTTTTTGTTGTTGTTGTTTTTCCTTTAATTTCCTCAGAAATCATCTGGTCGTGGAGAATTACTGGTCTCTCTCTGTTATCAATCTACAACAAATACACTCACTGTCGTTGTTCTAAAAGCCAGGCATCTACCTAAATCTGATGTGTCAGGATTATCAGGTAATGGTTTTAATAATGAATATGCCCTAAGAATATAAAACTGAATGACAAGAGACAGCTGAAACGTGGCATTTCAAAGACTGAAAATATTCCATACATGYAGAAATGGTGTTTCTATTATTTACAGCCTATTCATTTCATTCATATCTAGGTCAGTGCTTTATTTCCAGGGTATGTATTTTACAAATTTGTTCTTCAATCACATCAAAAAAAGGTGACATCTGTTRGCAGTGGAAACCAATGAGTTTTATGATTGTCTTGAACAGAACCCATCTGCCATAAGCGTGGGATGTTGTTTGCAGATACCAAAAGCTTTTATTTATGACAAAAAATGAGTTTATTTGTAGAAGATCAGTATTGAGTGAGATCATCATACAATTTATCTTAGAAGAAAAGCAGCATCTTACCTCTGTGTTGAATTTGAGCACTAACTGAGCACTAACATTTTTTTGGCAAGGTGAGAAGGTGAGCTGTGCCAAAGCTGGGAGGATGCTGCAGCATGACACACRTGCTTTATCGTGAGCCAGACTTGGGGTGCACTAAGAGGGATCAGGTTTGATCCTCTCTTCTCCTTGTCAGCTGCCACTTCTCATTCRGTGGAACCTTCTCTGAAGCCAATTCTAGAATTGCACATAGAAGACACATTAAGGCTATATAACATAATAACAGTATAAAATTTAATGTCCTGTATATAAGACTGCCTCACAAAAACAACAGTACACAAAAAAGGGCTATAGCATCACATCTGCTGCTGCTTCTTTATAGAACTCATAGTTTTTCATTTCACTCAATATTATGAAAAAAGAAGAAAAAGAAGTAGTTTTAGGAAACATTGAATAATTATCACTGCAGCCAAAAATACAGTTTTTCTATTTTTCATACTGCAATTCACCTGGAAAGTTTGCCTAGCCYGAATGCAATGCAACAAACCTATAGGCAACTCTCATTAAGTTCAATTTAAATCTTCCTTTTGATCTAAATTTTGTTCACATATCAGAAGGAGAAAAGATGTATATTGAGCCCSACAATTTACTTGACTAAAAGAGAGGATATGTGCTTTTAAAAAGCAACCCCAAAGTCACAGGAGATAGTGGTGGTTTCATGAAGACAGCATTACAGCCAGCTGATCTCAACAGACCTGCCTGATGGTTACCCAGATGGGAAAATAACTTGGTAGAAAAGTCCCTTCTAGTCACAGCATCTACCTGGACCCTATGGAACACCCATTTTTTTACTGCAGCTCTTACACGTAAAGCTGTAAAATTTGTTTGCATTTCCTGCATCCCTTGGGAGAGCCTTGCTGACTATAATGGGAATGCAGTATTTCTGCAGGCAGCCATGTTGCACCTGGACTCCTACTCCATTTAAACAGTTTTCCAATATTTTCTGTTTGTCAATAAGGCCAGGTGCAACAGATATTTGGATGTCAGTAGCATACTGCACTCAGGACACTCAAAATTTCCTCTGTGACTTTCCCCTCATCCCAACATTAATCTTGGAAAAGGAGGAGGGTGAAGTRGTGTTTCTGTGGAATAAAATAAACAATTCCACAACTCAAACTCCTGGAGAAGAGGGAATTTTTTTTTATATTAAGAAACTTTTCCATTTTCACAATCTCCTTGATTTTGTTAGTCAGTGGTGCTTAGTGACCTTTGTTAGCCTAATAAAGTCAAGCGGAACTCTCTAGCCTTATCTAGTAGCTGGTCAAAGCTAACAGAAAACTTCCTCTAAAAATACATGGAAACCACTGATTGATATTGATTTTGATATTTCTAATGCTTGTACAGCATACAATGTTTCAAAGCCAGTGAGTGTTTTTATTAAGCCCTGGTTTTGAAATATTCATGATGGTGATAGAATATTAAAGTGAAGAGGTACTCCACTACACCCCACTTATGGTAGACCATTGTCAGTTCAAGGAAAAACATAATTTTTACTCATCCAACCCTTTCAGTCTGATAATAGTGACATAAAATGTRTAAATACTGCTCAGTTTTAGTATTACTTATTTTTAAAAAGTATTCAGGAGTTCTTGGTGATTAACTTGGTTAATTGTTTACATAAACTATCATGTTTGACTGGGTTCAGTAGAGAGGATTTYGTACTACATCACTGCACCATGAGAACCTGAAAACAGGCTCACAATTTCATTGAATAAATGCCAAGGTAATTGAAAGAGTTGACTTCAAAAATGTCTCCTCTGAAAGAATAAATATGGCCATTATTGAAGACAATAACAAGGGAACCTCACAGCAATTAAGTAATTACGAATGCAAACACTCAAAATTGGTTGGCAGCTAAAAATATGGACATTTTTCCTTCCTATATTCARCAGTAGCACACCACAGGTGTAAAGATGGATACACATTCCAACRGCAAACATGCCCTTTCATTTAAAGTTTAACATCAAATTTGTTCAATRACAATTGGCGGCCTCAACTTAGTCAGGTGAATTGACTTCTATAGGACCCCAGCAGAAATATCACATCCATTCTCTCTCAGCCCAAGTTTATTCACTCCTTTCTGAAAATTTTCTTTTCATGGGTTTGATTAGTGTTGATGATTATACCCCAGCAGAATGTGTGAAAAGCAAAYTTCTGCCACACTTAAATGTGTAATGTTACATATTTTTCAGAGACCTTTAGAATTTTATGCACTTCCAGACCATCTTTGAATGTGGTAGAGGTGTTGTTGGTTTCATGGACTGCAGGACATGATTTATCTCATGAAGGAAACACCTGTATTTGGTAGCAGTCTAGACTTCACGACCTGTCTTGAACACAATTTTGGTGACCATAAACAGAAATTAAAGGAGGTAGTAATTCAGATGTATAGAAAAAATTTTAAAAATTGAATGAGAGGAATCAACTTTAATAACTTGACAGAGCTACTCATYGTGATGTAAATATATTGGATAATTGCAGAATTTACCATAAATTACATTAAGGAATTTCTAAACRCTGTACAATAGCTGATCCGTGCTCTTTCTTTTCATTGCAGACCCTTATGTCAAAGTGAACCTGTACCATGCCAAGAAGAGAATYTCTAAAAAGAAAACCCATGTGAAGAAGTGCACCCCCAATGCAGTGTTCAATGAATTGTTTGTCTTTGACATTCCTTGTGAGGGCCTTGATGATATCAGCATTGAATTTCTGGTTTTAGATTCAGATAGGGGGTCAAGGAATGAGGTCATTGGCCGGTTAACCTTGGGATCTTCAGCAGAAGGAACAGGTGGAGAGCACTGGAAAGAAATTTGTGAATATCCTAGGAGACAAATTGCCAAATGGCATATGTTATGTGATGGTTAGCAGGTTAGAGAGGGGTTGGATCTTAAGAAACTATATATATTTCCATAGGCAAGGGGCAGGTTTTTTTTTTTTGCTACGTACAATTATAAGCTTTTAACTACAAAACTTTTTTCTTTCTTTTTTTTTTTTTTCAGGGGGGAGGGGTGTTTGAAATAAACTTGAATTGAATTATCAGAACAGAAGGTAACTTAATTTTCACAGTAAATAATGGAATTTCTATTTCATCAAACTTTAACATAATTAGTTCAGATTAATATTCTTCTAGAGTTTAAGTGGCCTGTAAATTCTGATGCACTGTAAACCTCAAGAAGAACAAACTATGTTTTGAAAGAGTTGCTTATTAGTGACTCATATATAGAAGAAAATAACCTTACTACAATATATCCAAAAAAAACCCCACCTGTGGCTTATTAGGGAAGGGGATGGATCCATAAAAGCCATGGGGATTGAGGGTGAGTAGGGGGGGAAATTCCTTCTGCCCCTCCACCAAAAACCTTCTTTTATGAAAATTTAATCATTATTTGTAAGTTTTGGTTATTTATACTTTGATCATCCCAAAGAATTTACATGTTTTCAGTATTTTCCTTTACATATCACATTGTGTAAAATTATTTTTTAAGTGTCAAAATATTATATAATTGATTACACTTGGACTTTTTAATAAGTTTATATATATATAGGTTTTTTTATTACAGTGACCAAAATAGATAYGTACTTCAAACTAATGATAAGTTCACATGTTTTTTTTGTTAAAAGGGCTCCTTTACGGGTGACTGTACACGTTACAGTATAGCTAGAATTTGGGGTTAGATATGGCTTGCATTTTTTTCCTCTAGGTAGGATTACACTTTAAACATTTCAAGCCATATAAAAGAATTTCTGTTGAGATGAGGTAACATACAGGATTTTTCAATCAATTACTTTTCACGAATTATATTTTAATGGTTCATTAGTACTAAAAAGTTGTTGTTGTTTTTTTTATTTTTTTAGCTTCATTAAAGAGTAAACAAATAGTGAGACAAAGAAGAAAACCTTATTCTGCTGTTTAACTTTCTGTGTTTAACCTCCTGGACTGTAAAGAAGCCATTACAGTCAGTACCAATATACAAACTCCAGCACATTTTTTAAATTTTGCAGGAGTGGAAACCAAATTCACTTTATAATTTCTCCAATATTCTATAGACAAAGTACTTGGAAAGTACTTTAGCTATACGAATTAATGTACATTACTGACTGTACTGAAAATGGTGGTGGTAAAGGAAAATAGTATCCTGATTTAATGTCAGAGTGACACATGTCCATTTAAAATTAAATTGTGTCAGGCTGAGGAAATGTCAAATGTAACAATAACAAGTGTACAAATAAAGCATTTAGACCTGTGAAACTTAGTCTTGGTCAAACCAGATAGGTTTTTAGGCTGTCAGAACTATAGCACAACTATATCAGATTATTTCCTAAAGTTTGTGCACTAACTTCTGATACAGAATTGTTTGCAAGTATTAGTCCTACTTCATTTTCAAGTACAATATGTATAAAAAAGAAGATAGTGATGTTTGTTGTTGACATAAGAAGGGTTAAAAAAGTGGAAGACCATTTTCAGTATTTTTGCATACATCATTTGTCACGTGTAATCCCATTGAAGTGAACAAGACTACTTGGGAATTAAGGCACTGCTCATTGTGAGTAAAGGTAGCAAAATGGGCATGCCAGTTAGAACAAACCAAACATACATTGAATGTCAATCTACTTTCATTAAACAACAGACCTAGGTCCTACTTAAAACTGTTGGGGATTTGTTGTCTACTTTACCTGTTCTCATATGGCCAAATTATGTTTGCAGGAAAGGACACTGAAATATGAAATATGCAAGTAGACAAATAGTACTGGAAGAATTCCATTGAAGCTCTTCCAGGTTTTGTGTCAGTATTTTCTCCAGTTTTTGAGAATGTGTTTGATACAACAGTGTTTATAGATTTCTGTAAAAATACATTTTCAAAATAACATAAACATGCTTTTTATGATAATGCTAAATGTAAAAATATTGCGTATTGTATGTATAAAGGAGAGGAATCTTTTTTGATTATTTCTTTAGAAAGCTGATTAACTGCTTAAGGGCTAGAATTTACCAGCCACATTCAAGCAGAGCTAATCCAAAGCCACCAAATGAAAGATGCCCATAGGCTTGAGTGGGGTTTGAAGTGCAATCAGAGAGCAAAACTCTTCKGAGTCAACCCAGAAATGTCACTGGGACCATGGATATGGTGAAACATTGTTTTATCCAATGGAGACTGGGAGAGTTTAAGTCAGYATGACAAAATCAGAGTTGTAACAATTTCTGAAAAGGAAAAAACTGAGCTGGAAACGATTTAATCAAAGAGAGTGGGGCATCTTGCAAATAAAAAAGATGGAGGTTTTGTACGCTGGCCCATAAGTAGTTCCATATCTCTTAAAAATCAGATGACAGGCATCATCTGTCTCCAATGAACACAATATATGACATTAGGGGATAACAATTCATCTTTTTGAATTAATGCTGGGCTGTGATGATCATCTTTCATTTTGCATCCAACAAGTCGTCACCAATTTTTTTTTAATTTAGTTTTTATAGCAGCTTGAGGGTCAATATTTCGAAAATTGCCAAATGGCAATTTTTGTTGGGAGTAGGGGAGTTGGAATTGGAAAGGGAAGCAAAGACATTTTTATTAAATCTAATGAAACCCTGTAAATAGAATTCTTTTTTCATTTAAAGCAATTATCAGTTTGAAAAGTTGAGTAAAGACGACTTGTAACACATTTTAAATCAGAAAGAAGCAGGAGAGCGAATGTAGGCCTGTACCGAGGTGAGAAATTCTGCTGTTTTATAAAGTGTTCAATTCTCATTGTGAATATCTTGAACTCTGTTAAGGATACTGTACTGTATTAAACATGTAAAAAAAAAATGMTGTTTGTCTAAGTAGCTTACAAAAATAATAACTCCTCGAATGGGAGACTATCCATGTCTGGAGATCTGTCGTAACTAAATACCCGATTCGTTATGGTGTTGTAACTTAATAGAAGCTATTCAAGAGAAAGCATGGTGTATGAGACTTTGTAAGTTATTTGTGCTGGTTCTGTATGTTGTGCCATGTGTGTAAGACAAGAATAAACTGCTGCTTTTGTTCATCCCATCCCACCTACTATCCCACCTATGTATCTTTTTTTTYCCCCCAAAGATTTCTGCTATTTTTTGTGTTCATGGTCTACTCTCTCATGCTTCTATCAGAAAGCATTTTACTTGTAAAGTTCTCCTCTTCTCAAAGAGGTGGATTAGATTTATTCTGACAAATACTACTAGACACATCACATGCTCTTTATTCCCAGATGCTTGTTSAATATGAGTCCTGAATTGTACTCTGCACTCAGGCTAGAGCCAGAAACATGGCCCATGACAGAARATATGAGTCTTATAGGGACAGATCTACAGACGCAAACAAGAATGAATTCTAATATATTAGGTAGAAGGAGAAATGTTAAAGTCAAATAATCCTACTGTCATTCTAGTTGTTATTTACCCTCACCAATCATGCTGTAGTACTTCCTTTTAGACAATGAAGTCGTGTCAGGCTCCAGCTTGTCAGGTGAGTTTGGAAGTTGAGGTAGAGAAAACATTCATTCAAGTGCTATACACAAATACAAACTTTGCTGTAGTGCTCTCTAAGATTATCAGTGTATTTMCTGACACAGAAACAGAAGCCAAGGAAAGAAGAAGGGAGCTGCAGCTGGGATACATGCTGCCATTTAATGACTCCCATTGTGAGCTCCAACACCTGGAATGATTCCCTGATCCTTGTAGCAGAAATCAATTGCAGGATTCACCAGCCAGATGCAGAAAGTACAGCATCTTCCACAGTTATAAGCTGGTATATTCTCTCTGACAAATCTCCTGTCCCCAGGAGACAAGTATCAATTGTAAGACTGTTCTACTCCATCCCATGCAGGCACTTCTTTTCTCTTCCTTGCATTGTACAGTTCTCCTAAAACAATGGTGATTCACATGGATCACATTCCAGGCCCACTTCTGCAGGACGGAGATCAAGAATGTCTTTATTTTTTGATCAAGAATGTCTTTGTTTTTGATCAAGAATGGTTTTATAATTTCCAAATATGATGCAGATGAGCCTCGGGGGGAGTCTCAAAGCTAATGTTCTGATTGCTATTTGTATCTCAAATTGCTGCAACAGACCACTGAGAGAACCCTTGCAGAYGTTTTCTTTACAGGACAAATCCCCAAGGTCTAACACTATTCTGGAAGCCTGTTGTATTTTATGGCATCATGGACAAAAACATACTTAACACATGGTAAAAATACATAACCACAGACGGCCATAYACAACACTTTTTTTATTCCTAAAACAAGATTCAAATATGGTCTATTTAAGCTGCTATACTTCATSATGTCTCATGGAGGTGCTGAACAACTCACAGCACTATTGCAGCTGCTGTAACTGGCACTGACACTCATTTGCTTTGCTGATGCTGACTCCTGAGCAATTACCTTAATTCAAAAAGTCCTACCCAGTTCTCACARGTTTTCCATATTTTTAACCCTCCACAACTGAACAACTGTTGTAACTCAACTTTGRTCTGGAAGCAGCACTATAGCACTGTTTAGAGTTGCAGCATGGAAGAACTTTATAGTTAGATAGAACCAAAGGACCAAAGTCAGAAAAAAGGGGAAATGAAAGAAGTTAAATGCTTTACTGTGCCTGCATTGTTATGCCAATTTTGCCATTGTGTTCTTCCTTACACAACCAGAGAACATCCTGCAGTCACAAATGTGAATGCTCTGGTTGCACCACCAGCAACAGAAACARGTTGAGATCTGTCGAACTCTGCTTGAGCCCTTCAGTCTCAGCTGCAGCACTCAGGCCCTCACACCTCACCCTACCCCCAGTGCTCTGCAGTCACCCTTGACATGCCCTGGATAAAACCTGGCAGTACTGTTCATGCCCAGATGGAACAGCTGCAATACTCCAAGGGCTGGAAAAACTTTGGCAACAACTGGGTCCRGGTCTCACTGCAAGGACCAGACTTCCCAAGATATCACCAGGGCAGGTTGGCACATTGGGCATCCCTGCTCATGAGGATGGTATCTCCAGTATCTCCCACCCTCTTTTTCTTCTCAGTAAACACCCTGTTGCTCCAGGCTGAGGCTGGCTCCTGTGTCCCATCCCTGGACACTGAAAATCTCAGCAGTTTCTGGCATGTGTCAGTGCCCACCCTCACTATTCATTCCTCCTGACGCTGCAGCACCCTCAGCTATGTAACCCCCCCTTGTTTTAGAGTTGCTGTAATTGTGTGACTGCTTCTCTTTAGAAAAGCAGCATGTCATTCACCCTGGAGATCCTGGGGGATTTCTTGCTGTGAATCTTTCTGACAGCAACATGCTCTTAGGTCAGTAAAGAACAGGTTGGGTCTCACTGGAAAAAGCTCAGCTTCCTCTCATCCTGATGCAAGAAATTTCACTCATTACTGAATCTTTTTCTTCTTTGGACAGTCTCTCAAGAAGGTTTTTTTTATAGGTGACTAAACTGTAAGAAGACATGGTTTTGCATTTTTGTAAGTGGATGTTGAGGTGTGGAATTTGGGTTTAAGTGAAACATGTGGGAATGTCAGGTCCCACTGGGTGACAGGTAAGTGCTGTGCTACTGAAAACAGCTTCACTGGGGCCGAGCTCACACACAGGGCTGAGGGAGCAGACATGTGCAGGAGCTCTGAGTCATAGCATTTTGGATTGTGACTTAAACYAGAACAGATTGCTTGCAATATAAGTTAATGTTGCAAAAAGGTCCCTGTCTTTCTTCCATGTAAGAAATACTGTGTTATGAAAGGCCCTAGTTCTAAAAATAAAAAAAAAAAAAAAATCCACAAAAAAGCCAAGGAAAAGAATCACAAAATCTAAGATGCAAAATTCAAAATGCACAATGAAACACATTAAAACTGGTTTCTTTATAAATTGCAGGTGGAAAAGTATCATTGTAAAACAATATCATGGCTGTTACAGCTCTTTTTTCTAATCAGTTAAGGGTGCTGTACGGTGACTGTGATATTTAATTTAGTCTTGAAGACAACCCCAGGGATAACCATGAATTTTCTTGGACAGCTGCTGTAAATATTTTACAGGGCTCAGAAAACACAACTGTTTTTATGGAAACAAGTATTTCACAGTATAATTTGCCATATTGATTGCATAATACCCTCTCAATGAAATAACCTTTAGGATTGTGTGAATGAAAGTTCCTACTTGAAGAGGGAAACCTCTGCATGCCTGCATCTGAAGGGCCTCTGTACATTGATTTGTGGGGTAAATAAACAGTATTCTAGCCTCAATTYTCCTTTTGGTATCATGGGGTAAAGCTTAACAACATCAAGAGCAGACACTAACTTCATKACTTTGGTTATGAATTACTATTTTTGCTGTCCTCCATGGTTGTAATGTTGATCTGGGGACTGCATTTTCTTGAGATAAATCCCTCAGAGCTGTGTGCTGTAATGGATATATATGGACAAGAAAGTAGATGTGAATCACAAAAAGGCATGTAACAATAGAGAATGTTCCCAGGCAAGTTACATTAAACAGCAATAAAAGGTACAGATAAGTAAATCAGTTTGAAGTGCAGATGAGTAAAATGTTGTCAGAAGAGAAGAGGAGATAGAAGTCTGATACTTTTACAGAACAAGAAAACCAAGGTGCGGTTTGCCCCTGATGCACATTTCTAAGTCTTGTGAGAAGCAGCTGAGGGAGCTGGGAAGGGGCTGAGYCTGGAGCAAAGGAGGCTCAGGGGGGACCTTGTGGCTCTGCACAGCTCCTGACAGGAGGGGACAGCCGGGGTGGTCGGGCTGTGCTCCAGGGAACAGGGACAGGAGCAGAGGGAACGGCCTCTGCCGTTGGGCCAGGGGAGGCTCAGGCTGGACTTCAGAGGCAATTTCCTCATAGAAAAGGTTGTTAAGCATGGGAAGGGGCTGTCCAGGGAGGTGGTGGAGTCACCACTCCTTGGAGGTCTTCAAGAACCAASTTGAAGTGCTCAAGTGCTCTGGTCTGGATGACAAAGTGGKGATCAGTCACAGGYTGGACATGATGGCTTTTGGGGACCTTTTCCAGCCTCAGTGATTCTGTGATTCTGTGATTTTTGTTGTTTTTCACCTCATTCACTCAGTGAACACAGCATATCCTTATTTTAGCCTACCCTAATACACACTACRTGTGTGATTGGTGGTGCCTTTCCTTTGAACAGTCTGCAAGGGTTGAATATTGAATGTCTTTATTTGTAGAAAAATTGCATAAGGAACTTTCAAAGTTTCACTGTCAGGAAGTGCTGGGCCAAGGCTGATGTTGTCAGGTCTGGACTGGTATAATGATCAGGAAGCTCTGTTTGTCTCAGGTGTTCCTCTAGTACCCAGGAAAATACTTTTTCTTCAATTCTCTGTTAGGAGACTCAAAGAGAGAAATTTTGATCAGGGGTAGATTCAGAACAAAAGGTTTGGTTTACTGCTCTGCTCCAGGCTTTTGAACCACTGCATTACTTTCTACTTTTTTTAGTACCTACTAAAACTGCCTTAGTTTTGATGCCCTGATATGTCCTTTTCATAGGTGTGAACTGATTAAGAGCAGCCCTGACAGGAAGGACGTGGAGTGCTGGTGGATGAGAGGCTGGACCTGACCTGTCCATGGCACTCACAGCACAGAAAATCATATCCCAAGCTGCCTCCAGAGCATCAGGGGCAGCAGGTCCAGTTAGGTAATTTTGTGTCTCGGCTTTCATGAGACCCCGCCTTCAATGCWGCATCCAGYCCTGGGGTTCTCAACACAAAAAAGGCATTGACCAGTKGGATTGAGTTGAGAGAAAAGCCATCAGGATGATCAGAGAGATGGAGCACCTTGACTATGAGGATAGGTTGAGGAAAATGGGATTATTCAAGTTGGAGGAAAAAAGGCTTCAGGGTCACCTAGTTGCAGCCTTTCAGTACCCAAAGGGAGCCTGAGAGAAAGTTGGGGAGAGACTATCTATCTAGTAATGCAGTGAAAGAATGAGAGGGAATGGGTTTAAACTGAAACAGAGCAGGTTTAAATTAGATATTGGGGAAAAATTATTTACTTTGAGGGTGGTGAAGCCCTGGYACAGGTTGCCCAGAGAAGCTGAGGCTGCTCCATGCCTGGAAGTATTCAAGGTCAGGTTGGACAAAGCTCTGAGCRATCTAGGGTAGYGGAAGTTGTCCACGAGAGTGGAGCTGGAATGAGATGATCTTTAAAGTCCCTTCCAACCCACACATTCTCTTATTCACCCAAACAGACAACCTACATTTGTTACTTACCCTGCACCCATTTCTCACAGTCATGGTTCTACTACATCCATAGCCAAATTTTGAATTTCTGATACAGTTACCTAGGTAACCAGATCCTCACAGGCTTTCACTGAGACCTTTCCTTGKACATGGTTGGCACTGCCAAACTTCACTCCCACAAAAGTCTCCAGTGCTTCTCTGTGAAGGTACGCCTTTTCTGGCTATGATTGTCCCTTAATCATTTGTGATATCCAGCCCTCCCCATAATACTTCCTGGGAATTTTTTGCATCTTACATTACAGCTGGTCACACTGAGCAGTTTCTTAAATCAGGCTCAGTAGTTTTCTTGTTAAGTTGGCTAAACATCAAGCCTATGTCTAGTCACTGGTTATTTCTCTGTAGTCTATTAACTGCCATGTTCCTCCTATGCGCTTTTGTGAGGAAACTAAGAAACTAAGCTTCGAGACTTAGACTTGGATTGTTGCTGTCCAATATACCAATAAAAAATTAGTTATTTTGTTTTACCTTTGTACCATTAGGTGATATTTTAGCTCTGGCCTAAATCATTGAGTTGTGGAGCTCTGTGATATCTCTTAATTCTTCATTTAGGTGGTTCAAACTGTGCTTGTCTTTAAACTCTCTTAAGACTTTCCTTGTTGAATTATGTGTGTTCCTTTATCTCTAGCTTGGATGAACTCTGTTGCATCACAGTTAATGCACAGATTCTAAAAAAAAATACACYCCTCACTGTAATACAGTCAACAGAAAATTTCTATTTTCTCCCTCTCTCCCTACAGCCAACACAACAAAGCCAGAGACTGAGATAGAAATGATCCTTCAATACTCTGTGGAAAATCCTGATGAATGGATTTGAGGCAGCTCTGAGGTTTCACAAACTGAAGTTTATTCATCTCTGACAAAATCTAAAAAAAAGTGCAATTAAGGTGGAAGCAGATTTGTGTCTAATCTCAAAGTAAGGCAGGTTGAAGTGACCCATGAATAATATTATAAGACTATTCTTCAGGGAGAGACAATACCTTGGCCATCAGTTTTGTTACGGACTTAATGTTTCAACTGACATTTTTTCATTATTCACATTTAGACAGGATGCAAGGATCTTGTCACATGTTAATGCWCCCTGCTGGACCTGGATCTCTCCCAAGAGGTTATGTTCTTTGCCCATGAAGGTAATCTGAGTGGAAATTGTTACCAAATCTACATGGAGCTCAAAAATATATTCTAGGGACAGAAATTTTATTGTGATTGGTGTTTGTCAGAACCCAGGACATCCCTCTGGCCATCCTGAGCAGCCAAGACCCCTGCCAGGGGGCTCAGAGACCCTGGCACAGAGCCCAAAATGCCCCTGTGGGTTTGATTATGGCCCATGGAGCAAATTATCAACCTTGTATGAARATCAGCAAGCTAGAACAGTTTAAGTAGAATATTAGTGAAGTTATCACCGGGTGGAAAAGTAGATTGTAGGGTTTTTGGTATGGGGGTTCAGGAGGCAAGATGGAGGGAACTGGGTGTGTCCAGCCTTTCTCATTCTTCTTCTTGGCCTCCATCTTCTGTTGTGATGTTGGCACTTTTAGATTGGTTTAGAGTAGAAGCTCACTGTCGAACATAGGTGATGGGTATTGGAAAGTTATTGTAAACATTGTATACATAGTTTTTAGTATAAAGACATAGCACCACCCTGGGGGCAGGCGGAGTGCCTGGATCTGTCCTGCTGGATGGACCTCKGCAGGACAGGAGAAAATTATTTTTAGATAAGATACAATTAACAACCTTGAGACTGAGAAATGAACTGCCCTGACTCTTTCTTCAAGYGCTGGGCTGGGCAAAGGGACTTTCCAACTTTTCTTGGGGTCACACTCAGCAGCTAGAGATTCCAACAGGTTTTTTTTTTCCTGTTTAGAAGATCAGTATAGATTTTGCAAAGGAAGTAGTTTCCACAAACCTTTAATGACAGATAGTTATTTAGAAGTAAATTGAAGTTGGAAAGTTAGTATTTTAATGTCTGTTACATTAATTGAATCGTTAATGTATCCATGACTTGAAGAATGCTGGTCCAAGTTGTCACTCTGCCTTAGTTTCAGGTAAGTGTTCTACCTCTGAAATCACTGGGTACTTAGGCATCTCTTTGCATTATCCCCTTTTTAAGACTAACAATAATTAATAAAAATTAGAAGYAGGCATAGATATGACTCTTGGGGAGAATGTTTAGTCATGGACTTGGCAGTCCTGAGGTAATGGTTCGACCTGATGATCTTAAAGGCCTTTCCAAGGTAAATGGTTCTATGATTCTGAAATGAATGTTCTGGTGAAGAAAATAAATTATTGCTGTGAACTAAGAAAATAGTTAATTCAGAGCAAATAAAAAAAAAAAAGCAACAAATCAAACCCAACCAAGACAAAAAAGAAAAATCCCACAAAAACAAACAAATAAACAAGACCCCAAACCAGTAAGTCCCACAAAACCTATGAAAAAAAACCTACAAAATGTCGGGGGACACAGTATGGGTAAATGAAGGTGATGTAGAACGTAATCTTATCCCCCAGTGAGTTGTAGCTTTTCACCTGTTATATTTTTCCTTTGTAGATCAAAGCCATAATTGACGATTGCTTCAGCTTAGCAAATATTACTCTCCAGTAGAGGAAATACATTGTCCATCTTTTGTGCTCATCTTCTATTTATTTTAATTTTCTTGTGATATAGACATAGGTCGATTGCCTTTTTCTTTGATTCCACTTGTTTTACAGAAAACCAAAGTTGACTGATATAAACTTTWTGGGTGTTGTGCTCTTCCTCTTCCTTGTAAATTTTTTTTCTATGCTATTAGAACACCAGAATTATTTTTCAACTTTTCYTTCTGCTAGTGYGAATTTTAGTAATTAAGAATTGTGATTTTTGTATTTGACACAACTGATTTGACTACTTCATAAGATGTATAAAGACCACAGTCACCAAATTGTGACTTGCTTTTTTCCCCACCGTTCATTGTAGATTCAACAGTTAACTGAGACACCAAATATTTTCTCATGTGAGAAGAACCAACTATTAGTTGAAAGAACTAGTCACTCTTTACAACTTAAAGAACAAACCTCATCAGTTAACCGTGAAAATGATGAGCTACAAAAGCTCCTTCAGGATGTCAGGTCTGAGCAGGACCAGCTCAAGACAGAATTACAAAGAAATTCAGAGATGGTGAGTTGTTGTCTTATATATTACAACAGTATCATTATATGTTGTCTTATATATCAAGAGTTCTTTTATCATTATGGTGCAAGGGTTCCATGTCCTCAGAGTTTCATACCTCCTTGATGTTTCTCGTAGGCAKCTCCTCTAAGCACTGACTGTTCTTGGTCCTTGCAGCAGCCATCTGACTCCAGTTYCTACTAATCTACTCTTTAATGYCACTTGTTCTTATTGGCTACGGGTGTGGCCTGTTAAGATCAGGCTTGTTCCTAATCTTTAGTAATTGGTTCCAGCTGCAACTCATTGGGGGATAAGATTACATTCTACATTACCTTCATTTACCCATACTGTGTACCCCTACAACAAAACAACGAAATGAAAAAACTAAAACACACAAAAAACAAATAGTTCCACAACTGAAAACCCTCAAGCATCTTTCTTAGTTCAGAATGGATAGTAAAATCACATTATTTTCAAGATTGTCACTACACTCTTTAGAAATYAAACCAACAAAAATATCACTATGGCTTTGGAGTTTCTTGTTTAGAAAATCGAATATCTGATCTTTTGAAAGTAGAGGTAACGTAAAAGAGCTGTTACAAATGTGTTATGTAACCTGCAAATTAACAGGTGATGCATCTCCAGGGTCAAGAATTATACTGACCCAAAATATAAAATATGTTATGCTTGGTTACATTYAGGAGAATGCTTAATCCTTGGGGAAAAGAGCACAAGGAAATAGTGGGGACTTATCTACAGCATTTACATGTGGGCACAGTGCACGTATCTGATGATTTCTATTTTTTTCTGACCATAACTAGCTGTTTTCATGAGGGATGATGGGTCAATCTGTTCTCAATAGAAAGGAGATGCTAATGCTTTATACTTCTCAGGGTGATTTTAAACCTCAGTGAAAGCACATTTGCAAACCCTATGTAGATGAGTATCGCTAAGAATTGTTGTGAAAGTGATCAAGTCAGAGCTTGTGCTTGCCTGGCATTTTTTGCCCTCTCAATGATAATTTGCAACTCAGAAATGTAAGAGAGTTATGATACCCAGAGCTAAGAAATATCTGCAAAAAGATTATACTGTCAGCCAACACCAATTATTATGATTAAAATCTGATGCAGTAATAATGTCTGTCCTACAATCCCCTCGACAATAACTTTGTTATATACACATGGCATTGCAAAATAGCACTCACACAGACACTTAACTGAATTTGCCCTTTGCATAAATCTACAATATATAGTACCTATATAAAGCAGGCAATGTTTGATATGAATCCTCTCTGAAATATGATTCATAAAACTGATACAAAACAAGACAAAGTCAATGCAACTAAAATATTTACAGTAAGCTGTTTCGGTCCWTAATATGAATTTTCTTTTTTTCTTTCCCTTCATACTTTAGTGTTAAATGCCAAAACTGGCCTCTAAGGGTAAATGAATGAGAGAATTATGATATGGTATACAGCAATCATGTCACTTTTATTCTGTGCAATAAATTTAAATGAAATACAAATTATTTGAAGAGRTGTTTGCTATCTGAGCTGAAAACAGACGTCCTCTGGCAATCTTCATCTTATATTACCCCAATTGTGCTTCACACTTGTAATTTTTTTTCYTCACTTCTGATTAAAGWCATTTAAAAATTTTATCTTTCACAACCACTTCTRGAACCACATAATTCAGCCTGTATTCCTAGTTCCTAGTGGCTTCAGGATACAGGAATTTCTCTGAACCCAAGAAAACTTGGGGAAAGGTAACTCCCTCTAAAGCAGCCACACAGGTGTCAGACTGTGAATTGGGAAGTTAAATTTTGCCCATTGCAACCATTGCCCTGGACAGGTGCTGCTGCTCATTTTCTGAATAAACATAAAAAGAGTTATGTTCAGCCAGAGCACAAAGTCAGCAGATGAAGACACTGGAGCACAGGTCTGATAAGCAGCAGCTGAGGGAGCTGGGAGGGGGCTGAGCCTGGAGCAAAGGAGGCTCAGGGGGGAYCTTGTGGCTCTGCACAGCTCCTGCCAGGAGGGGACAGCCGGGGGGGTCGGGCTGTGCTCCAGGGAACAGGGACAGGAGCAGAGGGAACGGCCTCAGGCTGGGCCAGGGGAAGTTCAGGCTGGACACYAGGMAGAATTTCTTTATTGCAGGGTGGTCAAACATCAGAACAGGCTGCCCAGGGAGGTGGTGGAATCACCAGCCTGGAAGAGTTTGAGAACTGAATGTGGCACTTATTTGATTTAGTTGACAAGGTGGTGGTGATCAGTCAAACRCTGTTGAACTTGATCTTGGAAGTCTTTTCCAGCCTAGTTGATTCTATTATTCTCCTTTAACAGTGTGTGTGTGTGCATCTTTGGGCCATCATTTCCATCTGTATAGTGGCAATACATATCTCTGACCAGTGCAGCAAACTCATATCCTGTTACATGTTGCTGTAATATGATTGTGGAGTGCTCACTCCTGTGTTTTGTTWGTTTTCGCCATTGGTTTTGTTTGTAAATTAAAGTTTGGGTTTGTTTCCTGCATACCGCTGTTTTCATGCACCTCCAAGACAGCCTTCTGCAGTGAGCTGGAGATGATTTGTGCTCAGAGACTGCTGAGCATCTCTGAAGAACTCCAGAGAAAAGAAGGGATCTCCTGTCAGCATTGCGCTGTCTGAGAGAGTGGGAGCAGGAACATTCTACATTTTTTCTTGAAAAGCTGAATTACACCAGAATCTATCTATGGAGCTAGTCAAAACAAGTAGTGATGAGATTCTGTCAGGTGAAAAGGAGAAATAAATCTTTTTTGAGAAACAATTCATTCTACTATGAAGACATTTTCAAAAGTGGATTTTTTAAAAAGTATTGTTGAAACAATTTTGTTTGTTAAAAATGAAAATTGTCTGAGGCAGTATCAGTGTTTGACTACAGCTTTGTTGCTTTGATTCATTTATTAAAATTTTACACCATTTTCAATGTTGCATTTGCATACCACAGTAAGTAGAAAATAAACCTTGATATATTGYCACTATAAAAGCCTTGGTTCAGAGATTCTGAATAAAATTACTATGTATTTGTCTTATCAATGATGCAGAGGCAAAGATTTGAAAATTTGGGTAGTTTTCCAGTTTCAAATTATAACAGTTTTGAATAATGTTTTCCCTGTAAAATTGGAGTTATATTTTCTGAATAACTGTTGCTAGGAATTTTATTCTGCAACTTTAACACACATAAAGTGAGACAGATTAACTGCAACCTGGAGGAATTAACAAGACTAGAGGAGACTTTTAGCTTCCAGGGCTTTCTCAAGARCATTTGTTTCATGTTAATGCATTCTACCATATTGTAGAAGGGAACAAAACAGCATCCAATTTTTATCTGTTGTATGGTAAGTAGTGAAAATAGCAATAGAGAATTTGTGGATAAGTTCAAGTTTTTTAAGGTGTACAGCCCTATCCTTCACAGACCTATCTTTTAATGGGTGTGTTTCCAAGGGGCACAGAGAGATGTCTTGCAGGGTCCCAGAGATGGAACTCTGCTATTTAGTTGTGTCTTTGAACTCAAGCTTTGCTACTATGGTTAAGAAACTTAACTGTGCCTCTACTYCATCAACACAAAAGGGGATTGAGACATGATGTATTCCTCAAAGCTTTCAGGGATGCCTGARCACAAGCTCTTCTCTGTTTGAAGTCCAATGGTTTAACAAAGAGATTTACAGTGCTCTCCTGYTCAGCCCAGTGATGAAATAGGACTCTGAGCCTCAGGGATTGCAAGATAAGAGTTAACATGAAATTGCTACACAACTTTCCTCAATACAATAGAGCTGCAATACATGCCCATTTCCAGTAATACATCATAAAGGAGATGATTAGAAGCCAGCAGAACTATACCAGATGGGTATCCAAAAAAATAACTTCAAACTTTCCAGTTGATGCTTTTGGATTTTCAAGAGYGTTCCACGTTTTAGAGTCCAAAATGAAGGACTGTGGTTCATTTTCTCAGAATTGCACTTCAACAATGTAGTGTGTGCTATCTCCAGTTGCCAGGAAGAAACACTGTGTGCACGGGGTTAAGCTGTTACTTCTGATAAAACTGGATTCCCAGATTGCTGCCTCAATGTTTTTGAGTTTGACACAATATTCCAAACTTTATACAAGGTGGAAAATATAAGAGGTCTTGATTGCCATGATCAAGGGTTTGATAATGTGAGCTGAATAGCAGAAAGGAAATGTCTTGCAGAACAAGCTAAGAAAAGTAAACAATGTTCATGCCTGGGCTTTCTACCTGAAAATTTTAAACTTTATTTGACCTTATTTATTAAAAGGCAACATCAGTGAATTTTACCACAAATAAATGGACACTCCTCTCCCTTACTATGGTCACAACAAATCCTCAGGAAGAATAATTCATTAACCTGAAAGTTACTGTATATTAGAGGCAAATAGAGTGGGAAATCTATTTTTATGGACTTCAACAAATGATCATGATACAGTTACTCACTTTTGTAGCTCATTGTCAATTAAGCAAAAAGACCATATTAAAATGAATTTTCAAACTTCTCAACTTCCTCTGCTGATTTTTTTCCTGAATTTATTGGAGTCTCTATGTTCCAAGAGTTTCCAGTAGTCACAGAGGACTAAGCCAATGCCTTTCTGCAAACGAAGTTCTCTTTACAAATTCATTCTCTTCCCCCTGCTCAGAGAMGGAATTTGGCTATAACCCAGTAACCCAGACAGAATAGTCAGGGTACTTGTTTACCTAATGAATCAGAAAAGATAAAATCTGGTCACTTTTGCATTGTGGATTAAACTTCTTTCTCATTTGCTATATAGATAATATGCACCGAGTGCCCTACAGTATGAAAAATAACACTTTATTGTCTTAATTAAATAAAAAACAACATTTCCCTGACTTAAAAAAATAGCTATTGATAATATCTAAAAACAATACTACATTAAATTTCCAGAATAATATATYGAAAAGAAAATTAAGGACAGTATTAAAAAAGACAAAAAGCAATAWAACTATGATATTCTAAGCTATCATTGTTTCTAAGAACAGTGCAAATTTTTTCTACCATATAGATAAATAATGTAGAAAACAAGGTCTGTTTGAAGTGGTATTCTGACTGAAGAGAAGGTTGAAAGAAAAAAAGTTTTATTGATATTATTGTCGTTATGATCAAGTGAATCTCTGTAAAGGTGCCCAAATTAAGAAACTGTTAACTCAGAAAAAAACATAGGAACCAGAGGACTTATTTTAAAAATATCTAAYAAATACAATATAGGATGATTATGGAATATAGGAACATGTTATAGAGTGATAATTTGCATCCTAAAATTAATATAGTATTGATATTAAAAGAGTGAAAAATTTCATTGGAACATTTATATTCTTATGGAAATATATTTTTATCTAAGACATTGTGTAATAAAGGGAAGGGTCTTATTTAGAAGCTTTTGGTTTCCTTTTAATGGGTGTGTGCTCTGGATCCCCTTTAAGGATTGTCTTTATCAAGATTCTGTTTTTTATAGAAGGATGATGAGAGACTGTACAAGTACTGCTTAACCAGCTTCCTCTTAGCAGGGAGGGGACATTACAGCCATTAATGAAGTAGAAACTTGGCTTTCCTTGGGTTTCTCCTTTCAGTGGGATTRTGGAACAAATAGGTATCTGATAATAGAAGACAAAAATATTGAGGATAGTCTGATAAAGAAAGTTTTTATGGAAGTGCTGTTAACTAATCTTTTAATCAGAGATGTGTGTGGCTAACACTTTTAATGTCTTCCTGTGGACTAGCCAAGATATCACTTTTTCAGGTCAGTTGTGTCCAACTTTCATGGCATTGCTCAGTGAACTGGGATAARCAATGTTAAAAAGCTCCTTTTTTTCCGCTCTGGTTTTGCTGGAAAGCAAAAAAGGGTATTGTAGTAGCACCAGTTTAGAGATGTGAATCAGTTGCCTTTTATTAACTAGGGAGCACATTGGCTCTGAACAGCCTGCACTCTCCTGAGCATGAGTAAATGCTRTTTTCGTGAGTACAACTGGGATGACAAAGGAAAAGCTGTAGTTCAAGATTTCCTCTAATATAATTGTCTGTCATTTTTTTTCCACTGGACAAGACCTGTCCCTACTTCTACAACAACTTCTTTGAGTTGTTCCCCTTCAAGCTGCACAAGTTGGATGAAATACCAGTAAAACCAGAACTTGAAGGCTCTCAAGTTTAAAAGGAGGGGCATTCAGAAACTAGGTAGCAATAAAAGTTGCTGTGTCCCATGTGCTCTCCAGGTCTCTGACAGCTAATCAGGATTTCAACAGAAAAAAGTAAGCTGTGTAAAGGTGATAACCTATATTTACCTATAAGCTAAAATTATATTAGAATTCCCTGCTTTGGGCAGTCACTGAGCTTCCCACTTGCACTTCATATTTAGTTTTGATAAAAATAAAGGCAACAGGCAGAAGAACCTGGATGCCTTTGATGGCAAGTGATATTTAATGACCTATGTCCTTTTTTCCAGAGGATATCAAAGGAGATTTAATTAAAGTACATTTTGGCTAGAGAAACTATTCTCAAAAATGAAACAGGAAAGTTGTTATCTGAAATGTGATAATAATTTTAATATAATAATTAATTTTTCCTGCAGATATTTAGTGATATGTATTAAATTGGCGCTAAAAATACACGTCAATAATAAAATCAGGAAATCTGAACTTATATACGTTCACTGAAAATCATACGTTCAAAATGGCTTAATTATAGTAGCAATTTGATTTGCAAGAAACTAACTTCAGAAGGTGATAGCCAAGGATTTCTGCAACAAATGCAGGGTTCTAAGTCTTGTCTTTACTTTAGTTTATTCTACTTTACTTATGGGTCTACCTTATCATCATCATCCTGCAAAGGAAAAAAAATCATTCCTTTTTRCTTGTAGTTACCAGACTGCAATTAATGACATAAATGTAACCTGAAGAAAATCTCAGTGGTCTCTAGACAGCAATGGAATTGATACTAGGATGACCTTTAGAGGGAAAWCTGAGAGGCTGTATAATCTGACTGTCAGACTTTACTGCAAAATCAGAGGCTCATTTTATATAGTCAGGCAGGTGTCCCCGTACTGACCTGATGTATTCATCTATGCCATTACTAAGAAATAATTGTTAAAAAAAAAACAAACAAAAAACAACCTAAACTGACAATGGGAAAAAAAGGAAAATACAGGACTGGTAAAGTCTACATTGTTCAAAATTCATTTTAAGGTGGAGGGAGAAAATATATCGTTAACTTCATGCATCGGTCCCAGTTTTTTAATGKTTTTTATTGTGTACCATTAGTCTATGCTCCAGGGCTAAAAGGCCCCACCAATAACAAAAAGTCCATTTTGAAACCGTAATTGTGCATTTTAAGGGCAGAGGTGAATATCAAAATTGTATGGAGAAATATTTTCTCTCCTAATTAACTACACTGAGAGCAACATTTTTGGTTTTAACTGCCATGGAGCCGCAATGTTCCTCTGCATAACAGCCAACCAAATCATTGGAATGGCAAAGAGGAGCTATGTTAAATTCAAATGGAAATATAAACTGTAAAATGACTTAAACTGTGCCTGGCACCAAATGAGCACATTACGGATTAYGTGCTTGGCCCGACGCCATCCTCTCCACTTGGATAGATGAACAAACAYAGGAAGACTTTCAGTGGAGGATATTTCTGAATGGTTTTAATGTTTGTAAATAAAGAACTATGAAGGTTACAATCCTACACAATTGATTGGGAAAAACATTACACAAATGTGTTCCTTGTAGCTGGATAGACACTCTGCCACARCTGTTGATGATTCCACTGCAATTTTCTGAGTAAACAGCCCCAAACCCAGTGTTGTGGCTGAGAGTTGTGTCTTCGCTGCTTGCCTCACTTAGGCTGAATCAACAACAGAGTCCTAGGAGGTTCCCAGTGCAGTGTCTCACATATTGGCTAAGGAAGGTAGCATCGTTTTCCTGCTTTACTGCAGTTTTACTTAGGTGTTTGATGTTTTCTCTAATTGTGTGTTGAACTGCACAGAATAAACATACCWTTGGAGAAAACAGTGATTCAGAGCTTCCAGCAGTTTTGCAGTCAAATCTCTGTTTTCCCTATAAAACCAATCAATAGTCCAAGTTCAAACAGTTTAGTTACGCTCAAACAACCTCTAACTTGAGAGAATGCATCTGAATATTTCTTAGTGTCCCTTTGGTCCCCTTAGGGGTA
>JACDOX010000124.1:538787-600041 GCA_014549065.1 Cardinalis cardinalis | reverse complement strand
TTTTTAATTCTCTTAGGACTCACACTGTGGCCTTGCCTATCTCATTGCAATTATCTTTATTTTTTTCCACAAAATAAAAAACTAGTATGCAAAAATTTCGGATGGGATTCTTCTCTTCTGTACAAGGAATTAGGTCATAGTTTTCCTTTTTTCTCTTCATGGCACATCAGCTGTAGTAGAGGAACAGGTRCAGAGAAAACTTTGGCAGTTCCCTCCTTTGTGCAAAAAAACAACATTCAGTCTTGTACACTCAAATGACTTCCAAGTTTCTGAGTGGTCAGGATGTTACATTAAAACTTAAATTTTCTCATATTGAAGCTTCAGACATCCTCAATGTCTAGAAATGGTCTAGAAACAATAAAAAATGTGAGAAACAGAGACWGTCTTAACAAGATTCTTGTTTAAAAGTCAAAGAAAAGAGATGCACCACTAAATGACTGAWAATCACTGCTCACAGCCTACAGGCTTTAATAGACAAACAAAAAAGACCAGCACCAAATTTAGCAATTTACTGGCTTTCAACATATTATCTATAAGTGTGTTGGGGAGAAATGGACAATACTAAATAAGAAAGGGATACAAGTAAGTTTCTGATTCTTTTCTTCATCTTAGTTCCTGCAATAACTTTTTCCTGAGGAAGAAATACAAATCATGCTGTTGCAGRTAAGCATCACACCTGGAGAGCCAAMAAAAGCTACACTTASTTGTTTGTAACTTCATGAAACTTTCAGGCTTCAGGCTACAATTTTATAGCCTTAGCTTAACCCTTATGGATTTTATATCAAAAGCTAAATATAGTGAAGAAAACTCTTCTCTTACTTTCATTATTTTGATATTGTGAGGACCCCCAGGACACAGGAAACACATTCATCACTAGAAGGAGAGTTATGTTGATGGATCACAGAGGTGATCTGCATCTTACCTATCCCCTCAAAATAGGAATCCATTGTGCATGCACACATCACACACCAGACACAGCCACACAACCACAAACAGCTACATACAACAGGACATGTATGCCTTTGATTCCTTCTCTGACTCTTACTGATAATTTTCTCTCTGAAAGACATTTATTGCCATTTTTAAAATRAACATGTATATTTGCAACTGACAAGGTGTAATTAATGCAAACCAATGTCCTATAAATTTTTTTGTCTCAAAAAAACCTCAGATTTTTCTTCTTCTTGTACTTCTTCATGGTTTCTCAGAATTTTTTCATAGTGCATATGCACCTGTTTGTCGTCATTAAAATGAAGCAGCCAGGCAAGGGGAACTGGAACTAGGTGATATTTAAGGTCTCTTCWAACCCAAACCATCCTTTTATTCTAGACTCTGTGATTTTAAAATTGTCTATACAAGGTCATTAACATTTTCAAGAAGCATAATGACTCTTTCCTACATACCAGAAACACAGTGATTTCACAAAAGCACTTCACCCCTCCCCCCAATTACATGAGGATTTATAACATGTGTACTATATTGAACTATAAATTCTTTACTCTAGGAGCTATTACAACCTGTAATCTGCTGGCACACCTTGTAGACTGTTAAGATATTTATTATTATATTCAACAACAGTGGTAAGAAATAAGTAATACATTTCATTCATATGTAATTATTAGTGATCATTTGAATACCAGAAGGTTTAGCAGACTGAACAAGTACAGGAGATATAGTCCAAGCCAAGAAATGATGAGTGCAGAATGCAAGGCCGATTAATGTTGTCCAGTCAAATTAACTAAATGGGATGACACTGGGCTTTTCTTGAACTTATGAATTAATACCTTTATCTCTCTCTTTCCAAGGGCCTGATCACACAGGGAAGTCTTTATTACAGCATTCCCACCATGATGGAAAACATARTCTTAACCTATTCACTGAAATACCAGCAGAACTTGAACAGATTTTTTATTTGTTAAGCTGAGCTCCTGCTTTGCCTCTGTAGAAATTAGCACAGCAGGCTCTGAGTCACCAGAATGCCATGATCTACCGTCAGAAATGGGGCTGTGATTCCTCCCTAATGATAGAGCTTAAGAATGTGGAATACCTAGTGACAGCTGCTATGTGAAAATAATCAGCCTTAAATCAGTGGGAATGATCTCACAGCAGGCTTCTATTGTTTGATAGYAAATGTTTAGAATAACAATTTTATTGGTGCAGAAAGGAAAAGAATTAAGCAATAAATAGTTTGTCAGAAACCCCACAGCAACTTTGATTAGGGTTATGCTGTTACTAACATACTCARGGGACAGAGAATCATATTTGGGATTTTTTCATCCAAGACTGGAAYGTGTTGCTGTTCCTGTTGATTTCATTGTTCTTTCTTTCTTTGTAAATGCTTAATAATAGGAAATGAATTATTTATGAAAATACAGACTTGAAATGCTGACCTGCAGCTTCAATGTAGCATTAAAAACCAGTGATTTTACCGCCTACAACCAACAAGCTCTTGTGGTTTCACTGAAAGTCACAGAGTTCTGTTTCTGAGAGTTGCTCATTCCTCTGTATCATCAAACCTTAAGCCACTGCAGTGGGTTCAACAGAGGCCRTAATAATAATAACAATAATAAGCAGCTCAACAAAACAACTGATGACACAAAACTGGACATTTTCAACACATGAGATTGCAATACTATTAGAGTACAGTCATCCTGAACCAAAATTGTAGTTATTGTAATAATATTACATTTTAAGYGCCTGAAAAGAACACAGAGCAGAAGTCAGATCCAACTGTACAGCTCTCTGAGCTTSTGATATATTCTTAGAAGAATAATCTTCTAATAAATAGGGAGGATTTCCAGCCTTATCTGAAAATGAGAAGAAAATTAGTACCTTACATGTGGTGCAGTTTTATTGCTTGTTTGCCCAAGTAGTTGGTCTGGAAAGGGTGGGTGTGAAGACTTAAATTCACTGCATTTCTTACTACAATTTCAGGCTGTGATTGCATTAACAGTGGCAAATAAAGAATCAAATAATTAAAAGAAAGATTTTTACCTCCTTCTTTCAGTTCTCTTTTAGTAACCCTCTAGAAGTGTTCATTTAGATTCTCTAATTTCTCTGGTCCCAGGACACACAGAGGCCTCATTTCTGTGCACCAGAGACCYGCCACTCATAAACACTAAAATGTATTTTGGGAAAAGGAGTCATTGATTTAAATATCCTGTTTGGGAAACCCCACTGAACACTTTAGTAGAACTGAGACTAGATGTGATCCAARGGATTTTTCTGGAACACATCCCATATTCACATGACACACACATATAGATTTAAATATATTTAGACCAAAGAGACAATGGCTTTGATTGATTTTTTTTTTTAAGACAGAAATAAAATCCTTCCAAATGGACCCTTTTTACTTTTTTTTTTAATGGTACACACTGTCTTGGAGTTTATCTCAGTAGCTTTGCCTTATGTCAGCAAGAAACCCATGCTCTGAAAATTGCATTGGTTGCTATTGTCTTGATTGACTCCAGGCAAGAACAAAAGTAGTCAGGCTCAAACCCAGAGACTGATTTTGAAGTTAGATGGTTTTTAGTGAATCACTTTGTTGCAGATATGGAATTTAACAAAAAAGGAGTTGAAAATGAAAGCTGTTGCCTTCATAACCTTTATAATATATCTTTTATAAAAGCTATCCAAATCTAGCTCTATTTCAGGTGAGAAAAGGCTATATCTGTGATRCTGTTCTAAGTGTTTCACTGATTTTTTTTTCTTAAATTTAACTGCTAATTTTTTATCTGTAGCTATTCCTCAAATGGAGGGGATTTGGATGCCACTCAGGAAAGACATGGACCAGAGCATTTGGTTACAAAACACATTAGTACATCATTCTGTTCCTTATTTCATATGATGAGCTGCCTGAAGGAGGATAAATGGCTCATAAAGTTCTCAATGGCCTAAAAGCAGGACCATCTGTTGAAGTCATCAGTGACTTTGTGTCTGAGCTTAGCAGCTGGGAAACCTTCAATTCATCAGCTCTTCCTTAATCAGCTAGGTATCTCTGAAGTCAGTGGGAATTATTGTAATAGATTCTGGAAGAGCTTAGACAATGGTGAGAGCTTTCCCCATTCTGAGGTGGTATCCATATTTCAACTCATTTCAGTACACAGATTTTTGGCTGTTCAGATACCTGGCCCACTCATGCTAAAACTGCTCCACATCTGTTCATGTTGCTCAGAGAGATTTGTCAGAATAACAGAAAGTGATAAAGATCTACTGGACCCTTACATCTTATACTGCTGGTAAATTTGAGTACTCAAATTCACATATGTGCTTCTAATGAATCCTTGCTTGTGAATGCCATCATCCTTGGGAAGAGAAAGCATGAAATGCCAGAGCACAGGGATGGAGCAAGTGGTTTCCACAGCCTCTGAAAGATCAGAAAGTTCACTTATCCTTTGCTATTTAATCCACGCATTCATGTGCAGGTAGATTAATACTTTCAAGTGGAATTACAGACCTGAAGTAATCTTTAAAGTCATTACTTGAAGAAAGGAAATCAAACACATAGCAATGGATACTGAGGGTTGATTGCTTAACTGTAAGTCTAGGGAAACAATGGAGATAGGAGGGAGCCTTAAGTCTACATTCTCTGAGAGGAGTATTTCTTTGAATTGTGATGTTGTATATTCCCAGCTGAATTCTCAAAATGTAGCAAAACTATCTTTGAAACTTATTCCAGGAAACTCTGTGAAAAGAGAGATGCTGGTCATTCTTATAAAAGACCTCAGCTGCTGTTTTCCCCRGCTTTAGAGATTAAATTATTAATTATTTAAGTTATTTAAAAATAATGAAAAATAAATGAAAAAATAAAATCCWACCCTTCCCCTGGCAGGATTTAAATATGGAACTCATATTTCCTAAATCTCAGTGTTGTATAAAAGCTGCAAATCACAACAGATTGTAAGTAATTTTCTCTTMATTTTTGCCAAAAATACATGGTAAATTGAAGAGTCTATATGTACTCCACCTCTATGTTACCTGTGTCTCATTTACCAGGAATACTGCACTAATCCCCATCAAAGTATTGGCAAAGAAGTTTCAAAGGCTTTATTAAGAAGGAAAATTTTAATACTCTTATGGACTGATAATGTAATTGTGTTCACCTAAGTGAAAGGCCTTTATAAAAATATTGGAGTACAAAGTAATTTGCTTTTCATACTTGCGAAGTATGACTTAGAAGCAATTTGCTTTTTATAACATGCAAATCCAAACCCTATCAATGGGAAATATGCAATCTACTTATCAAAACTGAAGAAGAGAAAATCCTGCAGAAGTCCTTCAGCTTTCTGGAAGAAATAAACAAAACAAAACAAAACAAAACAAAACAAAACAAAACAAAAACCAAAAAACTAACAAACAAAAGCAAGCAACCAAGCAACCAGCCAGCCAACCAAAAAACTCAACCCAACCCAACCCGAACCAAAAACAAACAAGCAAACTCACAAAGAACTAGATTTATTTGCATACGCAGGATAAGAGCTAATATAATGTAATACATGTTCTTTGTAATATTTTGTAAGATTACAGTAGAGAGGAAATATCTATGAAATAGGAAATATTTCACATTAAGTTGGGTGGGGATTTTCATAATTCTCTGCTTACTATGCATCATTTCAGCCCAGGAATGGTCAACAGTTATGAGAAATAGATATATTTGTCTTTAGTTTTAACACATGAATATAGATCTTCAATTTGTCTATCTTGAGAAATAGAAATAAAGTAAAAATATATACAAATATATAAAATAAATGTGTAAAAATATAACAATCTCTTGCTACTTTTTTCTTCCTGAATTCTCACAGCTTGAGGATAAAAGTGTTCATCTGGACTACAAACCATTCTTTTTTGTGTTATTATCTCAGGATATATTTTTGACTTCTCAGCATGCAGAAAATAACTAGAAAAGTATTGGAAATGCACACTCTCATGATTAACAGACAGGGGGGGAAAATAAGTAGAAATTAAATTATCTAATGATTTTAAGTATCCTGTAATTGTGGCTTTCACATTCTTTATTTGTTCATAGAGCAAAAATATCTCAAAGACCTGAACARAGTGGATATCCACTGGAAAATGAGGAAAATTTGATTTTTCACTCTCCTATTGTGATTTAAATTATCAGAGTGAGATTTGTTTAATTTTCTTTAATGTTGTACATTTAATCTTTTTAAACTTCTGCATGAATRCAACTAAATAAAAAAGTCATCTGTTGGTCAGTAAAATTATGTTCAGCAGCAGCAGCCTCAGCAGCAGCAAATATATGAGAAAATGCTGCATGCTTCAAACCATCTTGTGGGATACCTTGGTTTGAAACAACCATCATTCAGAGTGTGAGATTTAAAAAGTCACAAAATTTTTTAGAATGTACAGACAGTCAACAGATCTGACTGTCCAAATGGTAAGGATATCCTATTATCAAGAAAGGACCTGAAAAATTAACTTTATGGAGAATTTTTTCTCCATTTTTTGCATTCTACTCAGAAACTTAGAGGTCGTTGGTTTTTCTTGTCAACTGCTGTTTTTTGGGCTTTTGTAGTTTTGGGTTTTGTTTTTTGGGTTTTTTTGTTTTGTTTTGTGGTTTTTTTGTGGGKTTTTTTTGTTTGTTTTTTGGGGTTTTTTTGTGATTATTTCGTAGAAAGAAGCTTCGAAGCAAAAGAATTCTTGCAGTCAGCTATATCACACATAAGCCTTAACAGGAGGGTTAACTGAGTGCTGTAGTTGTCAGGGTGAGTCACTGATGATTTCAGCTTTCTTCCTCTTYTCACTCAAAAAGAGCAACATCGTGTGAGGGATGGACACACTGAGATTTGTGAACAAGGAAGATTACTGAGGCCATGTAAAAAGGGTTGGGAGAACCACAGTTCAYAGGGATACAGAAGTCTGCAGCAACCTCCTGGAGTATGGAAGCTTCCTGGAATATGGAAACTTCCTGTTGAAAAGGCAACTACCTTGAACAAAAATCACAGKGTATTGCACATTTTCAAGGTCACTGAGTTTTGAGATTCCTCCATAGCTGCACATGGCAGAAATCCCTCAGAGATGAGTCAAACAAATGCAACCAATGCAGCAACAGTTAAGCAACAGTTTTGAAGTGGGTTGTTTTTCTGATGTGCATTAACRTCTCACCCACCCATTGTTGTAGGACTCTTGTGCTATAACTTCAGTGAAAGAATGGTGAGAACCAGTCGAAATAATCCAGTTTGGTTTGCCCCTCTCTCTTACAGGTTCCTTGATGTCAAWATTCCTCTGCCTTCTAAACTCAGTGCTCTCTACACTGGCAGACCTCCAAAATGCCCTTTTTTTCTTTTTCTATACAGTATTCCCTCCTACCCAAGATATATTTTCTTTTCTGACAGCAGTGCCCAATCCTTCTCCCCTGCACTTTCAACCCTTACAGCTCAATAACTCCCAGGAATTRCTCTATACAGCTTGCCAGTCAATTAGAGAGTCAGAAAGTCAGGCTTTCCTGTTAGCCAGCGCTGTGTGGTCCTATTCCCTGCAGCATGGCTGGGTCCAGTCATCTGTGACCCTTGGCTGCTGACTGTTTAACCAAGATATAGGAGCTGGGGTACCGTTGAGAGCTGCCCAGCCTGCCAGGAAAGATGTGATTTTTTTGGCGGGAGTTAAACTGCACTGTTGGAAGGGACTGTTCAAGTCATCCTGCATGTAAAAGGCATTGAATCATCAGAGGATGACTCTCAGTGGATTGCTTAGAAGACCACCTAGCATGTCAAGGACCAGCAGAATACAATGACTTCATGAAACAGAATTGCGTCTTTGGCTTGTATTAAAAAAAAATAACTACTTTTGATGGCCTTCAACTAAAAGATTGTTCTGAAGCTGATAAATTTTATGAAATTTGAAGCAATAAGCGTGCTTAAGGCAAAGATTGGCAGGGCCATCTAGATTTGACAAACACTCTCCATAAACTGACTTTTTATTATTGGGTCTATGTATAAACCATATATAAGTGTTTTAAGGATTTTTTTAGTGTCCTGTGTAGCTTTTTGAACTCACATCTCTGTCTGTGAGAAACTTGCTAGGAAGAAAGAGGTGACTGTAACTATCAGAGCACTTAGAAGTGTCTGGGTCTGACATGAGACTTGAAGTTTTTTTGTCTTTTCCTAAAGACCGAAGTAAAGAGGAAGAAAAAGACACTCCTGGAGGCACAGTTTGGAGGATAAGCTAGAAGTTGTTTAGATTTTATAACACAGATAATTACTCAAGGATCTGGTTAGTATGACTATGTATCTTTTTCCCTCAAAATATTCCGAAATTTGTTGGTTGAGTTAAATAAACTGGATTTGTTTAAAATTATTTGGGTCTATTCCAGATGATTAAACTCTATCACTGTTTGAAATGAATGATATTCTATGTTGTTACATTTTGAAGAGCCAAGTCCTCATTAAAAAAAGAGGGGGAAAATCAGTATTATTGCATGGTTTGGAAAAGACATTGTTTTTTCTTTACTGCAGAACAGGATGTCAGCGTAACTTCATAAAGTGAGATGATATCTTGACTTACCAAGCTAGGTGCTTGTTTGCTTGTTTATGACAGCTCTTTTTCTCCCTTTTCCTAGCAACCAAGGAACACAATGTTATCAGGCTAAGTGAAGTAGGCTCTACTCAACAGGAATTAATCTCTCTTTGCAGAACAGAAACAGATTTTCTTGGCATCTTTGTGCCTCTTAAGTCCACTTACACCCATGAAGACACCCACAAGCCTTAGGGTAGAGATGAGGCTGTTTTATCCCACTTTAAAATCAAACCCTTAGGGATGACCAGGAGAAAGCTGGTGCAAAATGGGAACACATTCTTATCTCTTTTCAGCTTTCTGTGCATTTTTTCCTTGAGCCATAGAGCTTTCTTTCTCCCTGATATTTTTCTTTCTCTCCTGTCTTCTACATTTCCGTGTAGTTCTGAAGTTTAGACAATTCAGGAAATTATATTTTTTGCATTATACTCTAGGAGGGAAGCAAGTTTGTTTCTGCATTTTCTTTCAAAATACTTGTTTAAAATATCTTTGAAAACCTAGTAACCACAGTCATGTTATCAGGTATTGCACTAGGATACAATTTTCTTAGTTTTATTCTAAAATTAAGGATTTATCATTCCTAGATAAGCTAAATATTATATATTATAATGAAGATATGAATTTACAGATGGATATTGTGTTTACCGTGTGTTAATCAAAGGCTGCATTTGCTTTTGCATCTTCACATAAATGGTATYACACCAGGAAATATTTGTGGGTTTGGATAAGTTTTGAAAGTGTTACTTTTAGCAAGACAATAATAATCATTCTGTAGAGTATGGGTCAGATTCCTCACGGCTTTTGGGCTGAAGTAAGCTGTCATATTTTATCCTTAAAAACAAACAGTATTCAAGCAATTAACTATTTTCCCTGTGTTTCCCATTCTGGATTTYTGATGAGTCTTAGTAACATGATTTTTGAACAGGACTTTGCCAGTTCTCATCAGATTGTGAAGCTCAGTTGATCTTCTGAAAAACAGACTTTCAATAGAGGATCAACCATTGGTTAGCAGGTAGATTAATTCTGATTTCTTTCTGCTGGTGTTATTGCAAAAAGTATAATTACTTACCCACCAGGTAGGTTCTAACTTCAGCTATGCATGATCAGAGGGCTAAAAAAACCTTTTTTAAAAATATTTTTGGACCTTTTGTTGAATGGAGAAAACAAGTAAAGCTTGTAATAAAACCAAAAATTCTCAGCTTTCAATTGCATTTAAAATTCCTTAAACTCTGAAGATGGAAAAAAAAATTCATAATGAGATCGTCCAAAAGGTAAAAAGAACTGCTGAGATGCAAAAAAAAGGAAGAAGACAAACCCTACTTTCTACGCCTCTCACAAAATTTTCTTCTCTATCGCCATTGATAAAGTGACTGTGTTATCCTACCTTGATCAATTCTGAGTAATCAGGGAGACATACAGAGAATTGTATTTCACTTAAAAGAGTGTCAGGGACGAAAATATACAGCTGGGTTTTTTTCCAAATCAAAAGGAAGAAGATGTGTTTCTGATATTAGAAAGCACCTACAAGCCTTATTTTACAGTTGATATATTATTTAGGACATTTTTTTTTTGTTGAACATGCTTGTACCTGTGACAAGCAATGATGTGAGTAATATTGTAAGATATCACAACGTGATGCGTCAGATAAAAAAAGTCCAAAACATATCCCCCAAAATCTTTGACATATCCCTTGCTTTGAAAAAAAAAAATTAGACTACAACACATATTTTCAGATATTTTTGTTTTGCATTARTTATTATGGGCAAATTCTAAGGACTTACCTGCCTATTATCAGAGGCTTATTAACTCCTCCTCTCACATGACACAGTTTTCTTTTCCATCATCTGGCTTGTAATGCAGTAGTGGCACTGACAGGATTAATGTGTCTGTCTTTTGCCAACGAGMAACATCTTCCTGGTGGAAATTCCTAAACTCAGACACATAAACCATTCAGAGTGTCACGACTGAAGAAAATGAGCTTTTGGGTGTCTTACCAATAAGGTTAGACTGTAAAAATTGCTTCTCTGGATACAATATTTAAACAGAACACAGAACAAATCAATCTAAAAGGACTTAAATTACTCGAGTTTCTCTTCTGATAGGTCACTGGTACAACTTAAATGACAGCAAAAGGCCTGATATGAAATAGATAAAATATGATCATTATCAAAATCACAGAAAAAAGAAAAAAATTATTAACAAAGGAAAATCATGGAGTCTTTCTTCTTCTGATTCTTGAAGATATTTCTTTGAGTTTGCCAGGAGAAAAGGACAACTGTAGTGTTAGCCAAGGTGTTAATTGTGGCATTATATGAATGGGAACTATCATCCTGTAAATGTYTACTGCAGTTTTATAAACTTCTAAACAAATGAGTGTGCCCAAGAGGATTTGTAGACCTTTTAAACTGCAGGACAAAAAAATTTAGTTTACATCTTGAATGGGTTTGTRTGAGACAGAAAAAACTCTCAATAGACAGCAGGGAAAATAATGTCGGAATTGTGTGATGACAATGATAGCATTGATCTGTGAGTGTGAGGAAATACTAAAGACAGATGAAGACTCTGGATACAGGTATAAAAGTTATTTTTCTAATTTTTTTTTCTCCCAAAATACAGAATTTCCCTAAAAGTTCTACTCTGTTTATATGTCAAGCATTAAGAAAAGCTTTGACTGGTATAAAGTCTACCTCAGAGGCTGATGTTCCGGAATAAGAGCTGGAATCCAGCTAGATCCAATTGGACAGTCTGAATCGTGACTATCACTGTGGTCAGTGAGCACAAGGGATATCTGATCTGCCTGATCCTTCAGCCTTGAAGTGGGAGGGATGAGACGTCAGCAATTGTCCATTGACCTGTGCCATGCCCCAAAAAGGACAAAGAATGATTCCTTGTCTAGTTCATAGTCAGGAAACTAGAGGTTGATTGATTTCATCTCAGACCTTGGAAACTAATTTCCAGGCACACGAAGGACAGGAAAGTGATTGAGAACATCTACCATGGATTTACCAGGCTTAAATTGTTCTAGACCAGTGTAGTAGAAATTATTAGATCTATTGACAGCAGATAGATGAAGAAAATGGCTCACCTTGACACCAGGAAGTCTTTTGGCAGTCTGGCACAGTGTCTTTCTACWTGGAATGTCAAGATAAGGACTGGTGAGTTAGGAGGCGGGCTGGGGACTGGCAGGACTGCTGAGCCTAAAGGGGTAGGTTTTAGGCAGGCTCACCAGTAAGATTTATTTTAACTGGCCATGGGGTGTGAGTAATATTCCTCAGGGGATGAGGATCAGGAGGATGCTCAAATGGAGTTCAGCTGACTGGAGGAAGGGGCTGATAGCAAATTTAGAGATTTCAACATTGAAAGTCCTGTGTTGGTTACAGAAATATGACACAGCAGCCACGCATCTCTTCATGCTTTGATGTGATAATTTTGACAAGATGCTCCTGTAATGAGAGGTGAGGAGGAGGGAAGAAGAGACCGCTATCTTTGTGTAATATAAAAATAAAATAATTTTTTAAAAGCAAAACAGAATATCAACATCTGAGACTATTTTTTAGAGAAAAAACAAGCTTATTTCTCTTGCATTTACTGGTATTTGTAAGACTGAAGAGTATTGGCAGGCAGCTCTGAAATCCTTGACTCTCAGCTACTTCTAAGGAAAAGTACAATGCATTTCTGAATAATTACTTGTCATCCACAAGCACATAGATAGCTAAGTGATTCCTGAAAAAGTTTTCAGCTCTAGAGGGTTTGGCAAATTTCAGGCTATTTGCTGCTCCAGTGGTTGGTGTCAGAAGCATTTTAATACTACAGTCAGAATTTTGTGATTCTTAGCAGGATTGTTATCCATGCGAGCAAAGAATAGTCCATTCATGAGCTTTGGCAATAAAGCCTAGAAAAAGATATTTTTTAGGGTTAAATTACTAGAAAGAGCCCTTGGCTGTTAGAACTTTAATTGTGCTATCATTGTGAAGCATATTTTACTTCAGATTATAAATAAAACAGGACGTAATTCTAGCCCATTTTAAGAAAGCATTACAAGACTCCATGGATGTGAAACACTGGTCTGTTAAATCTCTTGTATTAACAGTTACAGTCAGATTGTTGCCTCTATCACTGAGGTGGTAAAGTTATATAAATATTTTAACAGGCATTTCTGTTATGCCTGGAGAAATTGCTGATTGAAATGCTTAAAGTGAACTCRTGGGAAGTCCATCAAACTGAATATAATACATAGTGGTTTGAGTCACAAGAATAAGAAACAATAAAATTTGGTAGAGCTTTTCTAAGAGGTGAAAATGCAGTTTTAAACAGTTTTTCACTCTGGCTTGCTGTACAGCTATTCGACAAAGGAATGTTTATTACAATTTTATGTATAGAGATATAACATGCAAGGATTTGTAAGGCTCTAAAGGTCTTACATGAGCTGCTGGAGCTTATGACATCACATAGCTAAATTTTGACAATTCAACAGCTTTAAATGACTTAACTGAGTTTAGTTACATTATCATGTTGACATATAAATGTGGTACTGAGATTAAAGACCTCAGGTAGTCATGCAGCAAATATGAAATTATTATAGGCTTGATTAAAGTCAAACATCTGAAAAAAMCACATAATTTTTGTTTTGTGGGTGTGACACCTAATAATGCTACTTTTAGTGTTGGAGAAGAGCAGCAGTGATATTAAGATGGTATGCAGGAGGTCTGTGGCAGAAACACAGATTCTGAGTGTCAGTACTCCAAACAYCCTTCTGTGGGTACCATAAATGCTGTTCAGTTGTGCAGATAGCAAAGGTTCACAGGTGTCTGAACCTCAGCTGGATATTTATGATTATAGACACTCATAGGTAGTGTTAAAGTACAAAACACATCCTTCTAAAGGCAATTTGGGTTTTTTTTATACCTAAATGATACAACATTATTTTGTCATAATTCTTCAAGAGATGGTACAAAATGGAAGACATAAATTGTTAAAGAGACAAAATCTTCCAGGCATAGTAGGATCTCATACAGAGAAAATGAGCTTTCTCAAAAATGTCTGATGTAGATTAAATCAGGAAAAAATTATGGTGGAAAAACAATCCTGCAAGATGGCTAATCAACTTCCACATTATCATTGAAGCCTTACTTTAACTTTGAAAATAAAGGAAAAAGAGGAAAAACAGGGAAAAAAGGGAAAACCAGGAAGAATAAGAAAAGTCTTATATATGTTGACCAACAAACTGAGAAGCCAGAATAAAAAATTGATTTCTGCTATATTTTAATAAATCCCACCTCCACATTCCTTTTCTTCTTTTAGTGAATGTATTTGTCACRTTAGAACTGTTAAATTTTTGAACTACTTTCTTTAAATATTTAAATCTATTTGGATGGGAGATATGTTCGTCCTTAAAAAAAAAATTGTAGGTTGCAATAGGAGTCATTTTTTGCTATATCATTATTTACTTTTCTTTATTCTTTTTTATTCTTTTCTTCTTTTATCTCTTTTATGATAATTTCCAAATTATTGCATAGGCAAAAATATTTTTAAAAACCCAGACAGAGCATTCTTATTGCATTAATTGGATAAATGAAACTTGCTTAATATATAGAGAGTATTCTCGGAATTAAATGTACAGAAGGAAAGAAACCGTGGGAAAAAATAGCTGAGTGTCAATAGGCARCAATAACTGCTGGAATAAAATATGAGCTCAATTTCATCTTGCGCTTTAGAAAAGCTATTTCTTCAGTGTTATCRTACTTTTTTTTGAAAAAACTCTGCAAAATAGTTGTGTTCATGCACATAGTCAGAATGGCCAGCAAAAGTGCTGGGCTATTTAAGTAGAAATAAACATAAAAATAAAATTAGTCAAATAAAATTTGGGAGATTTAAATGTCATAAAGTTTATATGACAATGAAAYAATGTGGAAACACCTCAGGGCTCCAGGTCTATTTTCCAGTGGAAAATTGATGAAACTTCTGGACAAATTCAAATTCAATTCTGAGCCAACAACATTGTAAGAACTTAAGATAAAACTGATAAAGAACAGTTTGAAAGTTTCAGTTGTAGTCCTGGACTTTAAAACATGATATGAACTTTTATGTGGTTATTTATTAAGTAGTGTTCACTGGGGGGGAAGGGATCTGATTGAAGTGATACATGGAAAATATAAGCGAAATAGTTCAACAGAAGATTTTTTGTTAAAAAAAAAAAGCTGTGTGAATTTTTAGAAARAAAATAACTGCCATTTCTTCCTATCAAAATACAGTAAGGTCCCTATTTATTAACTTAATCTATTTAAAATAAACGGCAAAACCTTCAGCCAACATAATATTTAGTGAATTTTTTTTTGCAACAAAATGCAACAGAATAAAATTAGAAGGTAGTAATTGGAGTTTAGGAAGGGTAGACAGAGTTTAGCACTTCAGGAAAGAAGAGGTTAATCTGTGTTYACTAAAAAGTAGAGGGAGTAGCATTCTTATTGCAAAGAAAGGTAGACATCCCCTGATATGCTATGAACACTGAACAGCAGAWTAATCTGTGTCTATCTCTTAAGAAGAGTGATGGTGCTCTGCTGCTCATTAATACCAAGCCCTTTTTCATCCTGAGAGTTGTCTTTGTGATGGTTCTACAATTTTCCAAGGTTACTGTATTTATGATAGATAATAATTTGTCAGCTCTGCTTCTGTTGCTCRAAGTAAGAGTCTTTCTACCCTAAATTACAAATTAATGGCCAGCAATATTTACTGGGGATACTTCCAACTCATAGAAGTAGACTGGGAGTAGGGGATTCTTCCAAAGGTAACTTTAATTTGATAATTTGGTAACAGCAGGCTCCCATAGAGCTGGCAAATACAAATGCAAAAAATATGCTTATCAGAGAAACAATTTCCTAATGATTGAAAAAGTTAAACAGAAAACTGAAAACAAAAAATACCTCACAAAAATCAATACTTGATTCTTCTCATTTCTATGTTCAGCACGTTGTAACAATTTGGTCTGTATTTTTGTTGTTGGCCACCTACAGAGTGTATTGTAGCTAAATCTGGATTTGCCAACTATGTGATCATGAGCCAACTGAAGCTGGTAAGAAATTATTCATTTTTGTCATCTCTCTTCCAAGGCAGAAAAATTATATAGAAGCCTAGAAAGGATGACGGGGTTATTGTGTGTCTCAAACAGCAATATCCAGATGGATGTTGACCCAACTACTGATGGTTGGTAATATGCTGTGAGAAAGGACAGGATGTGGCTGCAGAAGGAGCCATGCAGCAGGAGGACAAAATTTCTTTGATATAAACATCCTTGTTTTTGCTTCTGGAGATAAACACAATGCAGTACAGAGACAGCGCAGGAGTGAGATCAAGAAGAAGGCATGRGCTGTAGGGATCAAGGCCACCAAAGACCCCAAACCCCGCTGACCCATTTCCAGAAAGGTCTAGCATAAATGGTAAGGCGCAAGATAAATGATTTGCCTAGAAATCAAGAAAATTATCTTCAGGACAGGGAAACYTTTCTATGAAAGGTGTCCCACCAAGCCCTAGTGCATGTGCCCCAAGACTCTTGGTATCCCATCAGCTGGACTGATGCTGGAGCCAGGAGTGGTGACTCTTCCTTTCTTTTATCTCTCTCTCCCCCTCTTTAATCCATCCCCATCCCTATCCCCYTCCACCCTATCCCTTTATCCAAACCCACTGCTGTGCACTGATACTGGAGGTCAGGGACTACCGCACCAATTTCCACGCCAAATATGGAATTTACTCATGAAATATATTTAAGATTTTTTTTTAAATATTTTTAAGATTTTTTAARGTTTCGCAAATCCTTTGACTTTTGTCATTCCCTTCAATCATGATCACCTACGAGTCTTGCCTGTTCTCTTTCCCTTAAGAGTGGGGTGTCACAGATTATAGTCATCTGAACAAAATGTCTGGATAGGAATATTGATCAATTTTATAGTTGTCCTTCTCTGTTTCTCAACCTTGATCCATGGAAGATCAAGGGGTTTTGCCCTTTAGAAGGCAACAATTTTCATGGGTTGTGATTTCTGATCTATAACTGCCAAGTTAGACTTGCTCCTCCCAGGATTTTTTACTCTATCTATCTATCTATCTATCTATCTATCTATCTATCTATCTATCTATCTATCATCTATCTATCTATCTATCTCTCCATCTATCCATTTATCTATCTATTTTCAGCAATGCTATGCCAGAATCCCTCACACACAGTTCTCTGCTGGTAAAATACTGAAGATCATTTCAACATCCAAGTTACATATTTTTATTTTTAACTAGAGGATGATAACATTATTTTTGGGCACAAGTAGTGCCAATGTTTAGTTCATCTTGTTACAAGCGGATTTTGAATCCAGGATAAATTATCTTATGGCTAGAGTTCTTATTTGCAAAAAAAATATGTCTGAAGATTTCTTTGTCTATTCAGTTTTACATAGCATATTATTATTAAAAAACCACTTTCAGGGTACTTCCAAGTAGTAATTTCACATAGGACATGAAGAAATTACGTTCTATAAATGTTTCACTTATCAAAAAGGCATATTTTTATATAATTCTTAAGAACAGAATGCAAATACTATCTGACTTGTGAACCAGAATTTTTCTTTCAGAAAGGGGGAGGAGTTTGATTATCAAAGTTCAGTAAGTACAGCATTATTTTCTAACTGTAAAACATTGCACAAAAATGCTTGATACTTCCACCAACGTTATTATGGTTAGAAGTTAAGTTTGTTTTTTAATTTATTTATAAGTGATCCACTACAGTAAAATACAACTCCTTTCTCCCTCAATTTAACCTAGTAGTAAAATTCAGGTTTTGATGCTCAGTTTTCGTTGAACTGATGTTTACATTCTCATTGTTTATTTTTAAAATCTCAGCTAAACTTGAAAAAGAAAAAAAAGTCTGGAATTAATATTTACTTGTTAGATTTTAATTATTTATATTGGCCTGGGTGAATATAAATTAACACAAGGTAAGTGATAGAAGGCCAAAATCATTGGTTGGGCATTTATTCCTTCCATAGCCTTTTTTTATTTGTATTTTTGTATACTTTTTAAAGGAACTTAAAAGAATTCATGACCTGTGATTTATCCCCTCTGTTTTRCTTAGAATATCTTTATACATAAATTGTGTTTGTCAATGCTATCAGAGATGCACATCRGCATTTTGTAAAGATTTTCCTTCCATATCCAGCAGACCCCAAAAGCAATCCATACTTCAGCTTTGTCAAACAGGTATTTTAAAGGAGAGCTAACCGATAATCTCTCTAACAAGAAGCTAAACAAAYAAAAAATTAAATCCCTAGCATCAGATGCGCTGATAATGGGATGAAGTTATAGAAGGTTATCATAAAGATGTTAACTAAGGCTGAATGCAACACTTCGGAACACATGTTGCTTCTAGTAGGCTAAAAATGTTTGTGACTGTGTCATTTATCATGGAAAAAACACTAGTTTTGGACAGTCTGAAGGTGTTTACAGTTCTAAACAGAATTCAGCTATTCTTAYGTGAGTACTGTTAAAAATTGCACTGTTCCTGTGATTTGTAGATTTGGCCACCAAACTAAAAAACCCAAGCTATTCATGCRGATATTTTTTTTTGACACTGCTGAGAGGTAGATGTTGTAAGCTGAGTAAGCATTGTAACTGTGGATAGTATTTTCCACAGTATTTCCTAGTTTATTTTTCAATTTTACTTTTCTGTTGATGACAGCTTTTTATTTAGAATAAATTTTTCCGTGCATGAACASAGCCTTCCCTCAGCGCCACACCTTGCTCTGCTGTAATGTTTGGKATGAGTGGGCTATGTTTTTTCTGCAACATCCACTGCTGCTAGACTTCAGTTGCATCTGTGTTTATTAATGTATGTGATCATTCCCCTCGTGGTTTATATCATTATTAACCTCTCTGTGAGGAATATACCTGGGCAACAAGGATCCTTAGACTGAATATCAGACTTAAGTATGCCAACTGTTATTCATTAAAAATCTTCCAGGTTTCAGAGATTTAATAAACTGAACTTAGGTGAAATTTGGGCTGTTTTCATCATGCTTTTGCTTACATAGAGAAACAGAGAAAAAAAAAAGAAATAAAAAGGAAATGACTGATCATTTAAAACTCTAAAAATTCCTATGCAGTTTAAACAAAATATAGCGTTTTCTGTTTTTTCTTTTTATTTTTTATTTTGTCTAGAACAAAAGAAAAACATGTGAGGTTTCCTAAGTGCAGTTTACAGATGATCCTGGACTGAGGTTCAGCAAATACAGGTGCTTTGTCTGTGCAAAGGTTATCTTGCCTAAGCTCATCTTTTCAGGGCAAAGAGGTTGTTGACATTTTTAAGAAAATCTATAGCAAGCTCACGTCCATGAGGGAATCATAGCTTTAATTTGAAGCAACTGGATAGCCAGAAAGAAAAAAAMCATCTATTTGATTTAACAAAGGACAGAAAAATATGCTAATACTRAGGCATAAGGCTTGACATGAGGTGCTGAAATCCTACAGCAGTTTATAATCCAAGCGTGCTGCAAAAAATCAATGACTTAGTCCTAAGTGTTCAAGCCAGTGTGTAAGGGTATTAGTCACATGCATCCTAGCAGTCAATAAGATTTCCATATATCTCCAAACTGTGCTTTGAGAGTGCAGTTCTTATCCAGAAGWCTGAAGCTGATGGGGGAAAAAATTCCTCTTGATTTCACCATGCAGTGAACAGGCCATTTGTGAAGAGCATATCTTTTCCAGGCAGCATCCCTGAAAAGTCCATATTAGGACACACAGGCATTTGCCACACAGGCATAAGGAAAGAAGGATTAGAGAGTTTAAAAGTAAAGAGATGGGTGCTTCTTCTTGACAAACAAGGAAGAGTTTTGTAGATTAAAATGTATTTGCATAGCCAACGCAAAAGTTGTAATGAACATTTACCACCAACAAGTACAATATATAAGGCAACTTAATAATAATTACTATATTTTTAAAAACTCATTTTCTTTATTAGATATCAAGAAAGAGAACTAATTATTTCCATTTATAACAATGTAAAATTCCCTTATGAAAGGAAATCTTTGTTTTGGCAAATTGAATTCTGCCAGTGTGGTTTGGTTTTTTGGTTTTGCTTTTTTGGTTTTTTTTCTGTTGTTTTTCTAGGGGAAAAAAAACCTTAAACACCCACAATATTTATTTATTTATTTATTTTGCTGTAACTTGAATTTCTTGTTAAAAAAAACCCCTATAAAACAAAACAAAACTCAATAGATCCCCAAAACACAAAAGTTAACACCCTCCGCCCCAAATTAAGAATGAAAATACTTCATTCTTACAGACATTTAATGGATTTTGATTCTATTTACAGAATGGTAGATTTTTCGTAGCTCTTTGGATTATTCCTTGGTAGAGTTGGTAGGAAGGTAGTGTGTGTGAAGGGTGTCTCTGTAAACATTATTCAGGGAAGCTGACAAGACAAAACATTTGCCATGTATCTGTGCTTGTCCTACATATATCATGATTGCAACCAACCCCAGTTCTGTAGATTTGCAATTCCTAAGTCAGTGCTCAAAAATAAAAATCAAAATCAGCTGCCCAATCACTAAACACTTGAGCATGTAATTTAGTGAACCTGGCTGATTTATTTTTTCATTGATCAATTATTGCCCTACTAAACTTTACCAGGATTGTTCAATAAATTGAATGCAACATCATCAATATATAGGTTACAGTTTTCTCCACCAGCATTTGTAACCCTTGTGAATTTATTCCTTCTTACTGAAACAGGTACAGATTCCACTAAAATAGCAAGAAGCGATTTGAAAGTTAGGGACACTCTCAGTGAGTGCTTWTTGTTAACAGTTGATAAATTCTCAAATAAGATCAAGTATTCACCACTAGACATGTATTAGGATGCATTTGGCAAAGTTGTATTTGAGGTCACAGGGAAAACAAAAAAAACTACTGTGGATCTTAAAATAAGGCATAGGGAGATGTTTCTTTTGCTGTGTAAATATCTAAAGGAGTTTGTCTCCTGATCCCCTTTTATAATCTAAAATTAGTAAAGTGGMCTCATGTCTTCTTCCTAAGGCAGTGTTTCAAAGCACTGCTGTCCATATGGCAACCATCTCTAAATTCTGCTATGGAAAACAGCACCAAAGTGTAAGTAAATGCATGCCCTCTGTTACTTCCCAGCTTTGCTTTGCCTGCTTTGTCTCTTCTGGAAGGAAAGGCCGTGATACTCTCTCACCTCTAAATGAAATTAGGCCTCTAAATCTCTGCAGTTATTGTTTATAGTGGAAGCTGCTGTACAGAAAATACGTGTGTTTGTCAGGCACTGAAAGATGATGCCATGATGGTTTACAAGCACAAATTCAAGATTCTGCTGGGCTTTTGGTTTGTATTAATTAGGAATTCAGATTTACAGGATAAAGTAAAGATCCATTTCCACTAACATTTAGTACCAGTCATGTCTCTTGGGCAATAACAGTCATTACTTGCTTTATGTGCATATTGTTGTGCTTTGCTATGGGRCATTTTTCTTCATTTGTACACTTTGAAGCTAATTCTGTCTACAATTCCCAAGGTAATCCATCAGCTTTCCACCTATACATGGAGCAGTATTTTATTCTTATCTTTTAAGCAGCTGGATCCTTTATACCTCTCACATTTCTTGTATATATACTTTTCCAAGTGTATTAAATGCAATAACAACAGTGAGCAACCACTTAAAGGTCCTGTCAAGCATTTCGTGTTCCATTTCTGTTGCTTAGGTTTTTGGGGTAGATAATCTAATAATCCTAGAATACCTGTGTGGCATTGAACTGAGAATTTTGCAGTGATCATTTCCCTATGTGCATTCTTTACCATTTGCAATTCTTTAAACACAAAGGCACAGTAAAAAGAGATYTGTGCTTGGGAGGATTGGGGCAGGGCATGGGAGCACATTTATATATCTGCATCCTAAAGAGATTTTTATAGGCTTAGTTTAAGACACAATGGAATGAATATGCCCTGAGCAAGCATGAAAGGGCACAGTAAGAGCATGCAAGTAGAACTGGGAAGACAAAGGCAGGAATTATCTATCCTGCAAACCGTTTTGCAGCATCTAGTTTAGATYGTGGTGGTTGTCTTGTGTGAACATCCAGGCAAGAATGTGCTGAAATACCAATTCACTTAGAGAGTAAATTTGGAGAAGAGTAGGGGATGGGAGAAGAGCCCATCATGTTATTGATTCTGTTATTTGCTCAGAGCTGCAGCCAGAATTTATTGCTTAAGTATCTGCTGAAGTGGACGTTGTTGTCTTGGCTTGTTGTTTTAGCTTGATGCTACTAAATATACACAGGGAGAGCTGGAAGTCACAGGAACGAATGCTGACTCAAGCGTCAGTGGACRCCAACAATCTGGGATCTCATGATTTTTGATGTTTTAAGCCTGAACTGAGACCTGAATTTTTGAAAAGGTTTTTGTACCAAATCACAAACCATTAGATGAGGGAYAGTAACCTACTGAATATTCACATTATCACATTATGATTTCATAAAATCATAGAATGAATTGGGTTGGACCAAAAAAGGATCTTAAAGATTACCTACTTCCAATTCCCTGCCATGGTGAGTAACATCTTTCACTAGACCAGGCTGCTCAGAGCCCCTTTAACCTGGCCTAGAACGTAATATGTYAAGAATTTTATTTTCTAAAATAACTACAGTGATTCAGTAATCATAGAAGAGCCTGTTTCCTTCATGGCTGTAAGAATGTTCTCTCTCTCAGGTGGTTAAGTGTAATCCATTTRTTTTGCTGGAATGCCAATCACTGAACCATTTTTGCCACAACTGCATGTTGCATTTTTGCCTTCTATCATCATGTTATTTAATGTATGTTACCTGCTCAAGGAAATGATGCTGAACATGATGTCCAGCTTATCACATCTGTATCACTCTTATCCCTGCTACTAGTGATAATAAAAATCTAAACTTCCTGACAAATGTATGTTATCTCAGGAAAATAAGGGATGAGAAGCTGGAGATGAGTACGCAGACAATTTAAGAAGTTCAGTATCTTTATGCTTATCTGAAATGCTTATAGTGAGYGTAAATGTGATTTTTGATGCAGTATAGGTAGAAAGGCATGAATCTGTAACTAGAGCTGTGTAGACCCAGTGGAATACTGTATCTGGAGTGGTAATTATTTCTACAGAAGTTACAGAAATATTCCATGTGCATGCAGTATGACTACTGGGTGAAGGTTTTGGAGTTTTGCTGAAATGAGAATGAATTTACATGCTGACAAGGTTAGATGGCAGATGGCAGATAACCAATGGGATGGTATTATCCCATTTTGATAGACATTCTCTTTCTCATTCTGCCAGTTCATGGCAAGATTCTGTAACTTCTAATATTCACTAATGTGAATTCTTTAGAAACCATTTTCTGTAACCCAGGGCTCATCCTTAGCTTAAGGTCCCAACAAACAAGACAAAAGTGTTTTCTCCAGAATACTGTCCTAATAGTGCCATTTGCCTGCACAGCGGTGAAGCCACAATAAGACAAATGGAACCTGTCTTGGCAGCCAATAATCAGTATTTTAATATGTTCCACTGCAAGATATGAGCTACACAAWTATGTTCTTCAATTCTTTAAAGAGACCTGTGGAGCTGGAATAGCACTCCTGGCTCTTCCTCTCCTGCATTTTTGGGTGGTATAGAGTGCTGGCAAAATAGGTGGAAGTGCCTCTCTTTTTTGTGAAATGGACTGAGAGTGAAGTGTTTCTTCAATGATACAGGAAATGTGATTTCAGAAAGAAAGTGGAGAAAAAGGTTCCTTATATGAAATGAGTTACAGCTATAATGTAACACTTTTCACACTTTCTCGTGCGTTATAGGCYGATTTTGAGCACACTGATTGAATTGAGAAACTGAAGAGAAATACYTGGTGAAGCAAAAATGTGGAGTTTCAGATTACCTTGTTGTCCATGCCATAGCATTTATGGGCATGATAAGTACTTGGGGAAATATCTGAACAGGCCATGGCAGAAATTACTTTCCTCATCTTTTCCTTAATAAACTTACACACTCATTCTGTCARGTAAAGTTGGAATTGTGAGATTTCTTCTGCCACTTCTGAGATACTTGGAGGATCTGTTGCCATTCAMACTGYGGCAGGTTAGGAAGCACAGTAGCARCTCTACTATCTTTTACTACGTTTCTTCCACAAGGAGCTCCCAAATTCCATTGTAAATTCTGGTTATTATCACTACTACTGTTGTGTTGATTAATAGACATAAACACAGGCTYGTATGCCCAAACAAAGTGGCAGTGAAACATTATAGGAGCATTGCTCTAGGCCTTTCTTCTAGGCCCTGGAGGAATGTTATTTAAAATCAGGGCTTATCATACATTATGTTAGGCCCATATGCTCTGGCTGCTCTGTGGGTTCTGCTCAGCACTGGTGCATAGCCTCCAGTGTCAGATGCAAAATGAAACTCCTGTTTGAAATCTATACCTGTCATGTTCTCATCTTTTTTGGGTCCCYGAGCCCTTCAGGTAATTCCAGAGACACCTGTTGGCAAGACATTCTTAAAAACTGCTCAGACTTAGAAAGGACTACATGGGCATGTGATTTATGGACTTGTCTGACTCTTGTCTTTATTAGAAGTTTTTAATTACATTATGWAAACATGGTATAAATTTGGAACTAWGTGTGTGTGGAAACTGTGAGGTAGTTTCAGAAGACAGATATGACTGCAAAGTGTTTMTAATTTCCTCCTGTAATAGTCAGTGGTTTGTATAGTTTTTTCTGGTCTTATTCCAAAACAAGATTAAAGGGTAAAAGYGGTTTTATGCTAGCTTAAGGCCTGTCCAGATTTCTCTGAGCTTTTCTGAAGTAGACTTCTGCAYTCTGAGGGTTTTAGTAAAATACAGTACTTCTTAAAGACCTCTGACACAAGGTCAGGCAGTCATGAAGGAAGGCAAGAGTCAAGAAAAAACTATATGGTTTTTACTCTTGTTGAGACCAAAAATACATAGGTATTACTAGTGGGCTCACAACCAATTTCTTGGTAAAATTTTATTGGTAAAAGATATTCCATTGGGGTTTATTTTTGGATTTGGACAGCTTTAGATGAGCTATCCAGATATAAAAGCTRCATTACAGGTTTAGTCTCAAAGCACATGGAAAATGCTGTTACTCAAATAGGCCTTGTGACATTTTTGTGAAGCAGAAAGGGTCTTTCCTTTTGCACTCTACATGGAACATGGGAAACCAGGTTTTAAAATCTTAAAGGGAAGCAAAAAAAAAAAAGCTTTTTTAAAAAATTTTGTGTTTGGTATCATCAGTCACCTTGCAGTTCTCTGTCCCTCTTCTTTCAGGAAGAATTCTTTTAATGCTCCATATTTTAAGCCAATATTACAAAAAGTATTTTTGCAATTTCAATATTTTTCTTTTTTTTGGTAGAAAATAAAGCCTTCTTTTTCTGGAGATGGAACTATACCTTTATGAACACTTTTCAAAGCCCTGGTGAAACTCTCATACCCTGAGACTGACATTCCCACACATAGACTCAGTTACATCTTAACACTTTTTCCTGTTTTGTTCAACATTTGAGTCTGTAATTCTTAGAAATTTATGAAATAACGCAAAAGTTGCAGTGAGAAACATAAACAAAAAACCCCCAAACAACCYATTATATTTTACCTTCAGAAAACTCACTGCACTTCCCTGACCTTGCCTACTCCTTTTTTCTCAGCAGCCAGAAGTGATGCTAGGCAGTAACATTGCTAATGAGCATGCATCCCAAAAGAATGGATCTTCAGAGTGAATCACTCCAAACACCTTTGCTAAATGTGTCACTGAGGCCAGTCAGCCAGGAAATTTTATTACACATTCCTAGTCCCAAATGACACATTAGTCAGGATTCACCTGTAAAGATTTTAGAACAAAATAGATTATTTCAGTAAGGAACCTACAGTAGTCATTCAGTCCAGCTGTCTGACCAATTCAGTGCTGACCAAAAGTTAAAGTGTACAGTCCAAATGTCCTTAAACATTGACAGGTTTGGCACATAGACCACTTCTCACTTCTCTGGGCAGGCTGCCCCAGTGTTTGACCAYCACCTTGGTGAAGAAAAGTCTCCTSATCTAAATCTCCCTGGTCCAACTTTTCCACCTGTTCCCACATGCCGTGTCACAGAAAGAAGAGCCCAACATCTCCCTCTCTGCTTCTCCTCCTCAGGAATCTGCAAGGAGCAAGGAAATCACCTTTCACCCCCTTTTCTCCAATCTAGACAAGCCCAGAGTCCTCAGCCACCAAGCACAGATATTCCTTTCAGTCCTTTCATCAGTTCTGTTGCCTTTCTTCTTCTCTTCTCTTAAGCCAAAATGGCAAAGGGAAAAATAAAAGAAATTCAGAGCAGTGTGCTGTTCMTAACAGGCTGCCAAAAARGRCGYCATTCAATCCAGACCTTTGTAAGYACAGGACAACTTCAGTTTGGGTAARAATAAACATTCAGGTAAATTATCATTCTTAAAAGTAAGGTGCCCTTTCAAAAAACCTCTGTCTAGATAAGGAAATTCSTTGAGGAACCACTCTCATCTTTCTGCATGCTAGGGATATGTGCATGAGCACAGAGGCACAGGCAGACACACCCCTCCCATAGTAATGCTGTCAAAGAGCATAGTGGGATAACATCAGTGCAAAAGTCTCCTGTGATTATGAATGATTTTAAGGAAGGAGTGTGATACCAGTGATTGTTCTGCAGCCGATTAAATCATCAGACTTTTGTTACCTTTTACTATGCATCAATTTGAGCATGAGTAGGTAGATGGGAGAAGCCCACGTGGTTTGAAGAGCTGCACAATTCAGACTTCATTTCATTTTTCCCAGTTTATGATTATTCTTATTTCACAAGAACCAAATACAAAGTCCAGKAAAAAAAAAAAAAAGAAAAAAAAACACCTGAACTTTTATAACTGCAATCTATGTGACTGACTAATCCTGACAAAGATTTGGGGAAGCAATAAGGAACAGGCAAATTATCATGTTTTCTTCTGCTACATGTTTCTGTGACTTATGTGCAAATAAATAACAGGGTAGTAGGTGAAATAAAGATGCAATTTCAGTCATAAGCTGGATAGGATTCTGTTCATGAAACATTAGAAAGATTTCTCATAGAAATTTATAATTATTATATATGTTACCCACATAAAATACAATAAAGAAAAAGAAAATATGTATAGCTGCAGAATTATACATGAATGACAAAACACGGCAAGTCTTAATGTTGGTAATATTKCCAGGGGAACAGAAAAGAAAATGAAAGCCCACCTTAAAAAAATGTGGTAAGAAAATATCTATTTGCCATTATTGAATTTAGTACAACAGGATGTGTGCATTGATAAGCAAATTKTGATTTAATGGACAGCCTTTGACAGTATCCGTCTTAATTGTCTGCCTGTAATTTGAGGTTTCCAAAATTCGAAACTCTAAAACATCAAATCTCCCTAAGTTCCAGTGGGCTGTCAATTAAATTTGACTGATTATGCTCACCATTATTTTATAAAAATAATCCACAATTAATTGCTGCACTGTGCAAATTGCAGCAGGACAAGAATAGTTTACAGGCTTAGGGAAATGTATGGTAATGTGCACCCATGCTCTCCAGACACCTGAATCTCAATTTTAATATTCCCAATGTCCTTCCAATGTCAGACTTAGTGATTTTTATGGGACTCATTATAGAGCATTTCTGCTGCAATTGGAAGATTCTTTAGCATGGTTCATGGCCCATACCTGCCAGATGAATTGCTATTGCATATACATGAGGAGAGAAAGAARTTCAGGCTGGCAAAGTCAGTATTCCAGATTTGCTTTGGGAATGTTTTCTCCAGGATTCTGAGGGCTCAGGGCAAGAACTTGCTCCGAAGGCCTTCTTCAACTCTATGCAAACCTAGCCATTAAAACTTCRTTTTTTAGAATAAAGTTGTGTAACACCTGTTGGAATAGGATTTACAGGAAGATTTAAATGAGATGATCCTGTCATATTTTTATGATAAATGAATGCTGACATGGAACACAAATAATAAAAAAAAATTAATAATAATAATATAAAAAAGCTGGTGAGCACTCAGCACTCAAGYAGCAGTGACATTCTGCAGAAGTATTAGAGTAAGTTCCACTGGAGATTCTAAGAAATGGGTCAGTGAAGCCACATTTTTCACTAAAAATTTGARAGAGCAAAGATATTTAAACAATCAAGGCCAAATTTGTGGTGATAATTTTTTTTAGATGCTTCTTCATTACTGCAAGTCTAAATTAATATGATTTTAAAAAGTCATCAAACACACTTTGACTCATTATTGTTTGATAACACAGCCATTGTCAGGGACATGTTCTACATGACCACRTAAATATTACTAATAGCCAAACTAAAAGAAATGTTAAAAGTTAATTTAAAATTTGCTAAGCTATGTCATTTGTTATGTAGCAACAACCACAATCATAACTATAAAGAAATAATCTTTCTTACCTACCTGTAATCATATTTAAAGTCTCTCAAATCCACCTTTACAGTCAATGAATCCTTATCAYGGCCTTTTGCTTTCCTTTTCTTTTCAGTTTTTGCTAACTTGCAGCATTTTTCCAAGTCAATATTTCACAAAGAAATATCACTTAATACATGGAAGAATTTAACGGTATTTAATGAGGTGCATGATAAATCTAGACACCATTTACTTCAGGCAAACTTGGAACTAAGTTGCATGCTGAAAGAACAGAACATCTATTCCTTTCTGTGAAAAAAAGACATAGCTATGATCTTAATCTCAAAAGAGGAGCTGATTTAATAAAGAATGTGAGAATATTCTCTTCAGGGCAGAGGATAATTTGTTTTGTTTTCAGGATAATCAAATGGACTGTTGTGGCATTAGAGAAGTTGCCTTTTTCACTTCTCTGTTAAAAAAAAAGACCAAAGAAATAAAAAAGGAAAGAGAACTACACTTCTCATTTTAAATTTATGTTATTGTGCTGATTTTCCTTTCAAAGACAATGTATCTCATAATCTTTCTGGAGCAGGAGGGATTTAAATGATGTGAAGAATATTGACAACTGCCAAGCACTGGTTATGTCAAAACCATTGTCTGATGAGCTCATCTGGTATAGCTAAGATGCTGAGAGAGATTTTTTGGCAGCACTGCTCAAAAAACAAGCATTTAGATGAGCACAAGGGTTACTGTACTGTTCTTGAGGTGTAAATGCTTGTTTTGTGTTTGTATGTGAAGGTTTTGGTAGTGGGGGTGTTACAGGGGTGGCTTCTGTGAGAAGCTGCTGGAAGTTYCCCATTGTCCAGCAGAGCCAGCATCAGCTGGATCCAGGATGGGCCCTCCCTCGCCAAGGCTGAGCCCCTCGGTGAGGATGGTAATGCCTCTGGGATAACAGATACGAGAAGGAAAAATTAAAAAGTTATTGCACAGATTTAATTGCAGACAGAGAAGAGTGGAGTGACACCATGTGCGAGGAGCATCCCTGCGGACTCGCAGGGCAGTGCAGCAGGAGGGGCAGGAGCTGCTCCAGGCTCTGGAGCTCAGATTCCCCTGCAGCCCCTGGAGCAGCCCAGGCTGAGGCAGCTGTGCCCCTGCAGCCCARGGAGGGCACGGGGGAGCAGAGATCCAACTCAGCCCATGRAACAGAYCCACGCCAGAGCAAGGGGATGCCCAAAAGAGGGCTCTGAAAAGTGAAAARTGGGAGCAGSGTCCTGACRGGAACCTGCAGAYCCACACAGAGAGGAGCCCAGGCTGGAGCAGGTTTGCTGGCAGGACTTGTGACCCCATGGAGGACACTGCAGCAGGCTATTCCTGAAGAACTGACCCTGTGGAGAAGAGTCCCACATTGGAGCATCTTGTAGGCAACTGCTGCCCCTGGATGGACTCACACTGGAGAAGTTAATGGAGAATTCCCCCACACTGGAGCAGAGGACGGAAGGACAGGCTCTGACCCTTCTCCCTGAGCAGCAGCAGGAACATGTCATGCACTGACCATWACTCCCATTCCTTGTCTCATTGTGCTGCTCTGGGAGGAGGSAGAGCCTGGGAAGGAGGGAGAGGCAGTGGGAAGATTTATGTTAAGATTTAAGATTTATTTTCCTGCTCAGTATCCTGCTCTGATTTTGTTAGTAATACATTGAGTTCACATCCCCAAGTTGAGTCAGTTTTGCTCATCATAGTAATCAACTTTTGGTATCTCCCAGACCTATCTCAGCTCATTCATCTTTTCTGATTCTTTCTTTCCTATGTCCAGTTGAGAAGGGGAGTGACAGGCCAGACAAGGCCAACCCACTTAAATGCTAYACTAAAATCTGAAGCAATACAATTAGAAGCTGTTGTTTGAGGAAAACAAAGTATCTTAGTGTGTTTTTGAGGAACTTTCAGAAAAAAAATGAATGTTGCAATGCAGAAAGAGAAGGGCCTTTCCAGGTATGGTGGTAAGGAGGGACAGTTAATTCTAATACTATTAGAAGGAGCAGATTCTAAAATCACTTAAGTGTGAATAAGAAGTGTTTCTTTTCATTCACACTTGAGGACCTGAAGATCTTTCCACAGGGGAAAAAAAACCCTTTAGATTCAGATGAAATACGCCCAAAATTCTAATTAAATCCACATGGAAGTAAAGGATACCACAGAAAACAGTCAAAGCAAGAATAAGACTTGCTTTGATTTTCAAAATTAAATTGTTTATCCTTCTTGCCCCAATGATTGGAGGATAAATGTAGAAAATAGAAACACAGAGCAGATTCAATATTTGTAAAATAAAGATATTACAGCAGCTGTCCTAAGATGGTGCTCAGCTAATAAAGGATTCTTGAAACCAACTTAAGGTCCTGGAAGAGCTGTGTCTTTCATCTGGTGTGTATCAGGGGCTTGGCTGGTTGCCACTATTCAAGAATTCTTTACTGTTTATGGTTAATAGGAGGAACATAATTCATTTGATCTCTTTGTTGGCCTCTGTCTAACATGSCATTTGTGTCCTCCTTCCTATTAAAGATCCATTATTGTCTCAGCCTTTGGCTTTTGTTATATTGTCAAGCTCCATCCACAGCAAACAGCAACAGCAAAAGTAAGGAGAATAAATTCTGCAGCCTACCCCTCTTCATGTGCTCAAGCTTTGCAGGTACATCAATATCCAGAGATTGCAAAAAGTAACAAAAACTGTCTTATAGCCATGTACAGAATTATGTTGCTTTGTAAACTTGAGTCTAACACAGGTGTTCTGATCCTCAGGTTTTTTTGTGGCAGAACTCTGGAYCTGATTCTATGGAAGGAAAAAGTTTCTTGGACTTGAGAGCTGAGCAGATGTGCCTACCATTCGAGTTTGGTTGGTTGTTTGTCATAGGAAAATAGTAATATTTTAATAAAAAATTTGCTTTCACTACTTTGTTTCTTACAGACAGCAAATTAAAGCTAAGTAATATAATTCTCACCTCCTGGAGTCTTGGAACATCATAGCCACTAGGAAAGTAGTGAAACTGATGAAAAGTGGAATGGGGGTTTGAAAATAATGTTTCCAATAAATGTTTCAGGGCAGCATTTTAAGTCCTAAAGAGKGCTGTTTGAATTATATTGTCCATATATATGTTATTATATATGAGTTTATATGTATGTATATACAATTGATTCCAGATTTAATAATCATTAGAACCAAAATATCTTAGGAGAGATTTGTGGACATAATAGAGTGAAATTTGGAATGTGGGTGTATTTTTTAGCAATTTAATTGCAGTTGGCATCAAGATTAGTACATAATATACATTTATTATGTACAGAAAAATATGTCTGTTTATCCCAAAAGTCTGAGCTTTAAAGAATTTTGAAAATTAATTTCTTTTTAGAACAATGAAAACTACACCTGATATGAAAACTGATACTAAAGCATGGAGTACTAGATTAATCTAATACAAAATATTTTCTTGTGGGGTTCTTTGAGAGATTTGACTCTAGTAAGACATCTAAGGCATTTCAGTACAAAAAACCAGGATTCTGATTTTGCATCTTTTTTTTTTTTATGCTAAAGCTGAGCTTGTTATAATCAAACAATTAGTGATACAATGAAGCCTACAGTGATAGATTTTTTTTCAATCATGGTTAATTAACAACATTATAAAATTACTGCACTGCTTTGCTTTTCATGCTATACAAAGGTTAGATTAGCACTTTTCCTAACGYGTAAGCTTATTGATCTTACAGTATTTTGTAAGAATAGCATCTTTAAACTGATTAACAGACTAACTAGAAACAGACTGCAGTGTCTGGTGTCTTTGGTAGGAGCAGGTCTCAAATCGATTGCAGTGGGAGTGACAAGTGGGATATTTGTAATATTTTACAACGCARCTCTGTAGGAACTTTCCAAATAAATGCACTTGCATACTTGTCTAGCTCGTAATCCACTTGGCAGTGTTTAAATGAGAGAGTTTACTTCAAATTTGTAAAACATAGTGATGTCTCTCATACAGATTTCCCAATGCTTCCAGTTTTTATTTTTACATACGAAACTGGTTACTTTAAATCRATTGAATGCCATCAAAATAAGTAGTTTGATCAGAAATCAAGCACAGATATGCACAGAATGGCAACAGAAACTTTTAGTCAAGAAGTGATTGCACTGCTGGTCTGACAAAAGCAGTATATAYATTTATTTTTGTCTTGTTTCTTGTAAAGCATTTCTCAGCCCATTATGTTGATGAGTCCAAGCCTCTGTTACTCCAGAGGTTGCTCAATGTTCCTCKTTTAAACATGGGAAACAACATGTCCAGTAGGAGATTTAGCTAGCCAAATCCCTGAATTTTCTTGAAAAAGMATTTCACTAATGATTTTAAAGGAATTGGCTTTGTGTTTCTTCCCATTGTTTAGCAAAATTATGCACTTAGTTCTGATTATTTTTAATCACAATAGATTTATGAACTAATGTACTTCCTTCTGTTTAACCTACAGAATACCAAYAAACAACTCAATTTCTAGAAAAAAAATCATAATGGAAAATAATCCATGACATTAAAAAATATTTAAGTCATAGAAATTGAAATTTATTCTGTTTGGTATTTCCCTGGTGAAGCTAGAGCTAGTCTTACATTTACGCAGAATACACAGTGAAGTGGAAAGCATATGAGTGACTGATCACAGATGAAATTCAAGAGCCTATCTAATACTCTTTTTCTCTTTTCTCTCTTTTCTTCTTTTTTTTCCTTTTTTTTTCCTTTTTTTCTTTTTCTGTTTTTTTTTTTCTTTAACTGATACACCATTTTACATGGTTCAGAGTGAAAATCTGCATCCTTAAAGTGAAGCTCAGGAAGTGATTTTCAAGTAGAAGGACTTAGGGGATGCAGGCATTATTATCATCCATAAACTTTTTTGAGGTAACAACTGAAATGCAAGAATGTTTTTATGGTTTTGGTTTGTTTTTTTTTTTAGCAGCCCAAATTGAAATTGAAAAAATCACCTTTTTTTTTCCCTAGAGACCAATATTACAAGGATGATTGAAAAGGAACAGCTTGGTAGAACATTAAAAGTTAGAAATTCTGACAATCCCAGTAGATTGGGATCTGTCCCTGAGGGTATTCAAATATAGATCAGAAAATAAAAGAAAAAAATGTGTCTGCTATTGTTATTGTTGACTCCCTGTGTTTATTGTGACAATATCAGGTTTGACATGCACTRGGAGTAGGTGTAAATCCATATTGTGTGAAGTCTTGAAACACTAATATGGACAGATTTGGGACCAACACTTAAAGACAAGGAGTGGATAGTCTTTGGGAACACAAGTAGCATTAAAGGTCAATAAATGACCTGTGGAGGAGAAGTCATAGAGTAATTTTTCTGGTGAAAAATAGGAAACCTGAGGGAAAAAGAAGAGACAGGAATGCTGAGAACAACATTCTCCATACTTACAAAGTTTGTTTGATTCACTAGCCAGATATTTAAATATGTGCTTAGTATGTTCACTATGCCTTTTCATAGTATCAGAAGTAAATAGGATGAAAAGTGATAATCTTATTGTGTAATAAAGACATTTGGGTTTCAGAGATGTTTCTAATGGTCTAGCGAGGCAATTTATTTCAGAAACTGAGTAATTTCTCACTCTGGAAGACTTTAATGTAAGGCTAAGTAAATATTGTTCAATTTACTTGCGCGGATTTGTGGCATGGGGCAGGGATGAAAAAGATGACCTCTTCAAAGCTCTTCTAATGCTATTTATATGGTATTTCTTATTACAGTCATGCTTATCATTTCCCTTCCTAACAAAATACTAGAAAGTGTATCAATTTAAAATAAGCCTACATTCATTCTCACAGGAAACATGTTCATATGGAGCAAGGCTTTAAGATCTCTAAGATTCTCACATTCTGAATATCAGTCTCGCATTTTAAAGTGTAGAAGCCTTATCTGTGGGTGTAATTAAAATTCAACAGAAATCCATAAATGGCCCAGAATCATTAGTATTTCTAGACAGTTAGGATCATAAATCATTTGTGAAACTTTATTGGAAACCCAGAGAAAAAAGCTTTTCCCTTTGAAATAGTCTAAGACATGACCTTCAATGTTTCTGTTCTGTATGGAGTTAGAGTAATCACTTGTAGGAATTTTAAAGTTAATATTGTATGAGTACTCTCAAGAACGTGACAAACTGCCCCCATTTCTCAAATGTTTTTACAGCAGGCACAGTGTTAGTTGTGTTGTTTGACCTGGGATAACCAAAGGGGAGCTGTTTTCTGTGACAAACTGTTCTTTGACAAGATCAAAACAAAAATGCTTCTTTATTCTCTGGACCCTGAAGTAGTTTCATATTTTCTGCTAACAGTCAGCCTTGCGTCTTCCCTCCTACCATTTGCTTTTTCTTCATGACACGCTGGTAAATCTTAGATTAAAAAGTATTTCAGCAGGGGCAGGGCTGAAATGTGCCTGACAGGAGGGACAGCAACAAGAACTTCAGAACAAAAAGCATCTATTTAACAGCTGAGGAGCCATCTTCAAGGTGTGAGGTTGTCAAGTGTCCACTCAGCTACACCACGTGTGACACAATGAATCATCCCACAGATGAGTAATTTGCAGAATAGAAAAGGGATGGGGATTATTGGAGGAAGTTAGGGTGCCTTGGCAGGTGAGTAATTGAACCACTGGGTATTTCTAGTAGGAATCTGAATTCCAAAACCACAGAGATGCTTCTGTAGTCTGTTGGAGGTCCCTTAGCAACACCATTCAGAGGTGTTCAGCATATCTGAGAATGAATATAAACATGCTAATGTAAAATTTGCATTAAGAGTTTTTCCTTTAGGTCCCCCAGCAATTACTTTATTATGCTAGCTTTTCTCAGAATTGATCAAGTTAAGCTCGTGTGCCAAATGTTTTGTTTTTTTTCAGGAACAGGTTGAATCAGTTCTCCAGTTCTGTGCAATGATTTCTGCATTAGCACTCTTGTCATAGCAGCACTTCAGTATTTCAGCAGGTTGGCCTTATATGTCTTTTTATGAAGGATGTTGGTTTTTTTTTACATTTTCTCCCTCTGCTGTATCTAATGTGTAAACATGAGGGACAAAAGATTGGTCARTGTTTCCATAATGGCATGGACCTCYATGGGCTCATGTATATTCACTATTATTAGATGGTTCATATGCCTTTAACCCATCACTTAATGGAGCACAAATCAGTCAAGATTTGCATTTTGCTTGCTATTCAAGTTTTCAAACTCATGAACTCCCTGCCTAACAACAGGAATATTTATCCAGGTTAATTGATAAAATCTCCTCAACGTAAAGTGCTCTAGGAAACAATTTCAGAACACTTACATGTTGTATTAACATCTCATTATTTTATTCAACAACCCTAGAGCAAGAGGGGATGTAGGATGAATGATGTGTGTTTCCTAATGGCATTTTCTCTAGAAAAAAGCTCATCTCTTTTAAGAGATGTTTTTCTTAAGCTCCAAGTGTTCTTAAGATCTTTTCAGCCTTAACTAACAAAACATGGATTCAAACAAAACAGTTGCTAGAGTTTGAATACTGAATGGTTTGATTGCTTGCTGTACATTACAGTGAGTTTTAATAGAAAATTAAAAAAAAAAGAAGAGGAAAAATCAGCAGAATTACCATAAAGTCGTAAGCAAATGTAAACAGGAATAGAACTAAATTTATTGAATAAATGATTCATTATAAGCTAGCACTCGAAGATTTTTTCCCACCTTTGCACTTACTCTTTTTTTTTTTGCCTAAGGACAGCTTTCTATGAATTTGCATCATGATAAATGTGTCTTTAAAGCAGTGAAGCAAAGATAAAATACACGGTTGGAATTTGCTGTGGAATGTCACACACAGTAAAAACTCCAGTACCTCAGGTTAAGTAGTTGTACAGATTTAGTACAAAAAGGATTTAGTACAGTTTATTTCTGTTATCTGTAAAATATTTATGTTGCTGATTTTCCCCCCTATATTAATAAATGTTTCAGGCCAGGTAATTTCAAATCATCTCAGTACTAATTTTTATTGGCAGCAGACTGAAAGTAAACCCTTGTACTTTAGTGCTCTGGTGGGAGAAGGAAGACTAATTGATGTTATTGTAAATGGAAATAAAGCTAAATACTTCTCCACTACTGAATTGAATGAAATTAGGGCAGAGGCAGCTGTTTGTCAATAGCAAGTTATGATGAGAACCAATTAGAACAAGTCCTGTGTTATAAATAGKAATGCAGTATCACCTTTTCAATCTATGGACAAATCTCCAGAATTTAGGAGGATATGTCTGTCCAGTATGTTTATTTATATAATGTAATAACAATTAATAAACTGCTAAAGTTTAAAAAAAATGTATGTGTCTGTAAAACAAGTATTTTAAGTGTTTCATTCTCATCAACAAATATTTAATTCTGCTCTTTCAGATAAAAAAAGTGCCGTCCATTTTTTTCTTGTTTTTTTTTTCAAAGATGAGGAAGTGGCTTTCTATATGGTTGTCTTACTCATCTTCATGCTCTAACTTAATTCCATTTTTTAGCCTCTTCCATTTTACATATTCCTTCCCCATGTTCCACCTCTAAACCAAAAAAAAGAGGACTTGACACTTTGCTATGACAAGCAGCTGGAACAGCTGGAAAAAAAATCTGACTCATTTTTGTCTATTTTGTATACRTTATGTTCTCTAATATTTTTATACATAAACATATTTTTCTTAGGTTGCCTTTTATGTCATGCCCACAGCCACTTTCCTGACATTTTAATGTCAGCCAAATGTTCCTGCCAGGTATGGGAACAAAGGCTCCTCAGGAGAAGGTTGCTGTGTTGATGGGAGATTACCAGAAAAACCCAGCTGTTCTAAGCAGTGGTTTTGATATCATTACTAGTCTTATCCACTGTATCAATAATGAGCACACAAGAACGATTTTAATGAAAATTAAATTCTAATCGCAACGAGGATTAACTGACCTACCTGTCTGCTCCTGCTGAAATTCAATATTTAGATACCATAGTATTATAYGAAGCATTTCCTGTTTATGTCCTACTTTGTGCTCTGATGAGCAAACCCTTCTGAGTTCTGAGGTTGCCATCCAGACATAAATACAGGCACCCTGCCCTGGCACTACAGAGCTGCTCGCAGCAGGGCTGGCTCACAAGTCCCTCAAGACAGGAGCAGGTCCTGACTCTGGAGAACTTCTCAGAACACAGTGACTCTGTCTCTGCCCTCTTTTGCTGCCTGGCTGAAAAGCAGAMCATCATACTTGGATTTCTCTCTGTTTTTCCAGGATCTGCTCATGTGAGTATTCCTTTAGGAAGAGATGGTGATTTTAATAGTCCACTACAGAGTTAATATTACTTTGTATTTAATTTTTTTTTCATTACAAGATCAGTTATACTGCCCATGTTTCAAGCATCAAAAATTTTTCTAACTTAGTTGTTACTTTTCTAAGGTTCCTTTTTTTGTTTTTATTGAACTAGGCTACTTTCTGTTCCATCCACTGTCTCCTAAGTTTTTATTAGGAAGAAAAACAAGTATAACAAGTATTCATGTTCTGTTCACCTTCTCCATTCTAATTATTATTACCATCATACCTCTGTATCTGTTCTTTTTTAATAGAGTCTTTTCTTTGCCCATTAAGTTACCTTTCTAAACTATATGTGCCCTTCTACAGCTTTTCCTCTCCTTAATTTCCTTTAAATCATGTCCTCCRTCACTCTATRATTTTTTTTTTCATTTCTCTTTCCATTTTCAATTCTAAATAATACCGTGTGTTTACTCTCTGTGAAATTATTGGAAGAGTGGATAGATGAAGATGTCTGAGTTCCAAAACACTTTATTAGCTGYTCCCCCTGCTTCCATTTCCATGTCTCCTTAATAGTTACCTCTGTCATKAAATCCCAGCACTTCCAAAGGAATACAAGTTTTGCTTTCCACTCATTTTGCAGTAGATGCTTTTTGGTCCCCAAAAATATCAAATAACTGTTAAAGCTGGGCAAGTATCTTATTATTTATCATGTTCTTTAAATAGACTAGATGTTCTRAGAACAAAACCATAAATCAATGAAAAGCTGCTGTGTTTTATTGTAAGTTTTCACTGAATAACTTCAGTGAGAGATTTTCACACTGAATGTCATTCACCAGCTTGGTAAGATAAATCACTTGATATTAGTATGAAATACATTTAAAAAGTTGGTTTTCTTTACACCTTTTCTGAACAAACAAATATATCCCCCTCCCTTCAGTCCCTGTCTCCTTCAGAAATTRTATGGAAAAAGGAGGGAAACAACAAGTAAAGTTGTTGGTTTCTTCCCCCACAGCATCTGGTTTATTTCTGCAAATAATTGATGCAAATGAAGTAAAATGAGTATTGATCAGGGGACAAATCTAGCCCTAAAAAACTTCTGTGTTTGCAGCAAGCTTCATGAAAAAAAGGCTATTTAAAGTTGTTACTTGTTTCACTTCTAATAGTATCAAGTAGCAGACTTGATGATTATAGGATGCATATCAAGGTGAGAAGAAGGTTGTCTGGTTTGTTTTAAGATTCAAGCAAGTAGTACATAGAATAACAAGCTTAATAATTAAGAAATTTGATCCATTTCATTTTGCTGAAGTATCTGATCCATTTGTTCAATGACGCTGCAGCCCCAGAGGTACCAGACCTCTCAAGCCTCACAAAACTGCTGCTGTCCAGGAAGAGAAACAGAGAACGATACAGAGCTGGGAGGGGGCAGAGAGAGATTTTTATTGGAAGCTGTTAAAGTGGTTGCTATGAGACCTTCTCCAGCTAACACAGGCACAGCAGTGTGTGAGGCTGTTAAATCATAGCTCTTGCATTATACCTTCCTTTTCTGCCTTTTTTTTTTCTTTTCCTAACAGAGCTTTTATAGTTGTTTAAGATCAGAGAAAACACCTGCCAGTTGCTTTTTCTTCTGTTTCAGTCCCTTCTGCTGCTTCGTGCAAGATGGAGCTAGAAAATGCAATGATCAGCTCCTCGAGCAGTTCTTCAGCAGGCTCCAGAGAGTACAAGGTGGTGATGCTGGGAGCAGGGGGAGTTGGCAAAAGCGGTAAGTTTCGGCAACAATATTTTGGGAGAGAAGGGGTGAATTGGGAGCATAAAGTTCACCGGAGGAGGACATCGTTTAATGAGGGGTTCCGCTCCTCTTTCTCTTGCACATGGCTTGGATAAAAGACTATAGTTCGTGGCTGGGGCAATGAGTCAGCTTAATTTGTTACAGACTGAAACGCTGCGAGCCGTTTTAATTGGTTATTTGTGTAGGGCTGACCTTGGGTGTGCTGTGTGTGAGGAGGGAGCAGCCAGGCTGCTGCTGTGAGTTTAGCAGCAAGTGCCCCTGTCACTCTCCCACTTGCTGAGGGCTTGTGGTTTGCTGGACAGTGTAGATGTAACTTGTTGGCCTGAGGGTCCTTGTGCTCAGGCAGAAATCAAACTGCAAAGTCAGCTGTACAGTGCAGGGTGTGGGGGATGCCTGCAGTGGCTCTGTTTTCTTCCCCACATATTTTTTTAATTTTTAATTTAWTTTTTTTTTTCTTTYTGAGTGTCATGGCACAGCTGAGCTTAGTCTCCTCTCTGCTCTGGACAGGTACAGCATGCCTGCCTGAGTCTCACTCCAGGCTATGAGGCAGATTTGCAGCATATTTTAATATCCCTGTCTACAGCTGGCAAGATATGCTAGTGTCTGACAATGATATCTCTTCAGAGGAGTCATTATTTTCCCTGGACAGTGTTTTCTTTTTCCCAGATATTATCAGCTTTGATTTATTCTCGCTGAAACCAGCATTCTCTGTTCTTACAAAGACTTTGCTGAACATGCAGAGTTTGTCTCAGAAGTCAGTATATTGAGCTGGCCACACAACAAGAATTTGATTACATCTTCTGGAAATTCAAAAGAACAAGAGAAACAAAATTGCAAAAAGCAGGAYACTATAATATAAGGAATCCTAGCTAGGTTCCAAGGAATTTTCAGGATAAATAGCTGTTTAGCTGTGATGCTAAACTGTAATAACTGTGTATATCAAATAAGTTTTTTTTATATTCAAGCAATAAGATGAAGTATAGGTGCAAAAAGTTAAAAATTGTGAGTGAACATAATTTTCTTTTTGTATCCATAATCTTTGTGGTTTTGTTGTACTTGGCTTCAACTTCAGTGGCACATCTTTCAGCGAAAGCTATTTCCCACCAGTATTACTTAACCAAGCAAACAGTTCTTGCACAGATGTTACTATATAATCACCATATAAAGTGGGAAAGAAMAACATATTCGTAATCTCGGGGTAAATTTCTGCAAATTCAGATTATCTTTTCCATACGAAAGCAGGTATCCAGGATGGCCCAACTGGAACTTTCAGTAAAATATCTTTTTTTCCTTATTTATGTATTTTTTAGTTTCTTTTTTCCTTTTTTTTTTATTCCCTGACTGTATCCAAAAGATGGCAGAAATTTCCCCCACCTGCAAACATATGTTTGTAGGAATAATGCAATTTCGAAAACTTGTTCACCACAAAGTATTACAAACTATACAACATTCATAGCATGACTGAATCATAACAACCAAACTTTACACGAAAGCAGAGGAATTTCTGAGTTTTCATTTACTATTAAATAAGAGTTGAAATCACAAATTTAGTTTGTGTGTGTTCAGAAAATGTTAGCTGTTAATTTAATGGGAACAAAGCCTTTAAATCTGTAGATTGAACAAGATATGATACATYTCCAAAACTGAGAAACACATCATTAACAAGTAGAATTGTGTGGTCTAAAGAAACTAAGATGGGATTAAGTAGAAATTTATGAAATTCGATAGGATTATTGAAAACTTTCTCTTGTTATCATGAAAGTGAAGCTCCTGCRAGAAAAAAAAATACCTCCAGCAACTGAATATTATTAAGAGTTCATAAGAAAGGAGGTGGGCAGTTCAACATTTTCTGGCTATGAACTTCTGATGTGTAATGGACCTGAAAGATTTCAGTAGAATGCTGAAAGATAGTCCAACTGATAGAATTCAGAGAGAGATAAAAAGTAAAAATAGATGTCATTCTATAARTCATTAATTCATTCTGACTGTTACATAAACAGGATTAATTTTCACTGGATTAAAAACAGAAAAAGGCCTTAATGACTACTTTCATTGTACAAGATGAGCTCGGCTTTCTCCTAGTGACCTAGATTGAGTGTGTCCAGAAAATTATGAATTTAGCCATAAAAGCAAATCAGAGTAGAATAATGATGAAAAAAAAAAAAAGTTTAGCTACCAATTTTGATTTTGAGAAATCAGTGATAYGTGGTTTGATATATTGATAACATCTGCCTTCTTTTTCCCATCTTCTCCCTCCTTCTTTGCTTTTAAATCATGATAAAAACAGTAACAGATGGGGTTAAATTACTGAGTGGGAAACCTCTTTCGCATGAAAGCCTTTCCGTCCCTCAGTTCATTCAAATATTAAATAATTCAGGTTTGGAATGAATTTTCCATAGAAACGAAGTTGCAAAACTATTAGATTTCTTTTTACCCTGGGTGTAGTTCACTTCCAGATATCCCCTGGGCATTTTGGTCTTGGAGGGTTCCAKCCCTCCCCTACTCTCCACCTGTGACACTTGTGCATGGGGTGGAATGAGAAGGAGGAGACCAAAAATGGTTGTTCTTTTGTCATAGGATTAGTCAGGCTTGTCTCTTCACTTCCCTGCTCAAAGATGGCAGACAGTCCAGGAGGACAGCCAGCATCCTTTTGTTTGTCCTGTTCAGASTAGAGTAAATTTCACAGGAATTGGTAAAATAAGATGAACTCTGTGTATCCCAGTCTGAGACCCATCACACGCAGAGCAATAATGTGTAAACTGCAAATGGTCTGAGAATTGTTACTTAAGGCTTCTCACATTTCAAAATCAATTCTGGAAAATGAATACTAATTAAAAAAAAAAAGTCTGACATTACTTTACAGGAGGGAAAAAAAYACCACCTCAAAACCCAGCTCTGGAAGAAACGGGTCATAGTTGTGTCTAATGAAAATGTATGAAGCTAGCTGTAAAATTTTATAGGAGTTGATTTCTGTACTGTAATTATGGAGTATAGATTCCCTAGAATGAGTTATTTCTTCTAAGACTTRCGAAAACAGAATTCTTTTCAGTTTTCAGAGCAACATGTTGATTTCTTATGTTGTGTAAGTTGTCCTCATCTTCAAGAACGTCCAGTATAAGCTGATGCAAGTTCAGACCAAAAATGTGCTGGAACCAATAATTAAATTGAAATTAAACTGAAGTGAATAAAGTAAATTTTGTATTGACTGTCATTCAATTATTGTCCRTATCAAAATTATATATTTCCAATTTTAGTTGTATTTCAATTAAGAATGTGAATTTGGCATCTGTTCTTCTCTGCTCTGATGACAAATATCAGGCCACCTCAGTGTCACTCAAACTTACATGAAGTTACCTGACATAGAGCTCAAACCTTGAGAACCTTGGAAATTCTGAAGCCCATTTTTCTCACAAATACCTTTAGAGASCAGTAAACAAGGTGCTCTCATGGTCCTTGCCTGATGCAGATCAGACCTCTGGGGTTAGCTCTGTTTTTCAGTGTTACAAATAAAAAACATGCACAAAAGGGCCTTTTCAATCCCATTGCTGCCTTATATTTAGCAAACCAGTTACATTGGTAACAATACTTAACTGCAGCACATTCTGCAAAACATTAGTGATGATTAACCCAGGGCTTGCAAAGTGACTGCTAAAATGAATAAATTGATGTTCCTGTGCAACTGAATAAAATAAAAAACCTCCCTCTGATGAAAAATTATTACCTAAGCAATCTCCAAACAATAATCAGGTTGCACTGTAACCCACCTTTATGTGCATCTTCTTAGCTGAATAAAAATATTGTTTTAGTGTTTTATTRGTTTTTTGTTTGATTGGTTTTTTTCTAACTCTGGTTAACAATGATTTATTGAAGGCTGAACATGGTCTACAGTTATTCCAGGCAAATAAAATTACATGTTTATGCATAGCATAGGTTTATCATAGGTGTAAATTGAAATTCTATTTAGCTGTCTTATGGAAGTTTATTTCTCAGATAGATTGCCAGATTATCTGTTGCCGCCATACAAAATTTGAAGATATTTTTAAATAATTGCCTAAAGACTCTTGTGAAACTAATATATTTCCTGTTTAATTGTACTTTGGAAAGTAGTTAGGAATGTATTTTCAGGCTTCAATCTTAAAAAGAATAATAAAAAGTGGAAGAGAAGAAATCCAGAAAAGATTCTCTCAAGGATATTGGAAGAATAGTGTGAGGAAATGTATTCTCAGACTGGGCTGTCTAAAGGAGGCATTCCTACCCATTGATTTCCTTGATTTTTTTTTTGTTTTGCTTTGTTTGTTTTTTCCAGTGTGGCATAAAGGCTGTGTTTCTGCAGATGCAGGTGACTCATCCAATTAATTTCAAGATCATGTGTACACAATAACTTCCAAAATGTGTGAAAACAATTATGTTCTCTGTGATGTGGGAACTTCAGTATGAGGAATTAGATTAAATCTGCAATTTTCTTTCATTTATGTGCTCAACTGCCTTTTTTCTCTGGACCGCTTTTGCCTCTTATTCTGCCTTGATAAAGCAAATTATGTGCCTGTTATTTTCAAGCATGTCCTCATAACAAGAGTCCCCAGTAAATAGAGCACCATGGAGTGTTTGCTGGAGAGCTGGCCCACTGCAGCTGTTTGCAAACTCCCTGGAGATAAATTAATGTATGATCCAGGTTACACTGAAAAGGATGAAGGGCAAGGGAAGAGATTCCACTGGTATTAAAAGCGCTGAGCTTGAAAAGCACCACTTGGGCCTGCTGATGCTGTTCTTACCCCACCACTGGGCTTGGTGTCACAGAGCGCTCTCCAGACTTTGATCAAACACCTCAGCAGTCTATTTTTTTTNTTTTTTTTTTTTTTTTTTTTTTTTTTTCCAGGGGGTTGGTTTTGATTCAGTTTCTTATTTTTCCCTAGAATATTCTCAGGTACAGCTGTTCTTCCCTAAATGCCTGGTAAATGAWTCAAAGGAAAGGGTCTGGCCTTCTCTCATGTCCTGAGGCAAGCCAATCACCAGGATGAAGGTGCTGGATTTAGTTACTGCTCAGTATGAGTCAAGGTGAAAAAAGTTCCCTTTCAAGTGCTTGGGCATGCTGTGCATCAGAGTTAAGGCAAGCTGAGTCTCTTTTTTACCCCTGAAAGTCAACACAAGTGTAGTTTTTGCTGTTTTGATTTTTCCTTCTTCTCTAACTGCAAAAAATGACAATTTTTATTTAAGTGGATAAAAAATGGAGATATTTATTAAAAAATAGATCTGTATGCCATCTGAAAATAATTGGTTGTTCCCTTATCATTCTCTATTGGGAAAGCAAAGAAACAAAAAAAATTGTAGTCCAGACTCTTCTTTCCTCAGGTGTTTCAGGGAAATTATTCAACTCATTCAGATTTAAAAAGAAATAGAGAAGGAAGGAAGGAAATATGAAAGAATTTATATCTTTTTACTAGAGACAAACTTCCTTCTTGGTAACAGTTCTGAAAGGGTGACCATTCAAAATGACATATAAATTCCTTTTGTCACTTCATGGTGTTCATGCCTGCATAGTTCTGATGCAGAATTGCAGGTGTTTCATGCAAAATAATGGTGGTGCATATTGTATTTTTTGCCATGAAAAAGCAAACAAATGCCTTGTAGAGAAGGGCCACCAATGCCAGACAATCACATCCCCAGGTATGGGTAACTTCCAGTTTTCTCATAAACCAGATTAAGCCCTAGAGATCATACAAAGTCAGAGTTCCTGCTAGGTTTGTGATCTTTGATAACAAAACTGTTCATGTGTTTTAGTTTCCTTCACAGGTAAATAATTGAATTTTCTTTAAGCTTGATTTTGAGTAATTCCAACTGTTAAACATATTTTCTTATCTCTTTGTTAACAACTTTGAGAAAATCTGTGTTTTCTGTCAGTACTTGTAGACAATGATGAGTTCAGACCTTGATCTTCTTTCACTGCAATACACTGAATATCTCAAACTTCACTTGTAGGACCTTATTTTCCTGCTCAGAGCATCTTGTATGCTTAATTATAGAGCCCTAATATTTCCACATCAACTTTATGAGTATGAATTCCAAAAAATTGACATGCTCTTCTGTTAGTGGCCTTATTAGAAGAAAGATTGCCTGCTAGCTTCCTCTGTGGAGTTATTTTTGCTCCTCAGAGAATAATGAATTCTTCTATTCAGCTGTAGTTCAGAGAGGTCACATACAGAGAAATATCTGTAGCAACTTGAAGCTATTTTCTCTTTCCCCCAGTGCAGTCACCTGTGCTATCACATCTCTCATGATGACCTAAATTCTGCATTTTCCTATGTGTTATCTTATTTGGGACCATTAAATCCGAKAATTCAAATTATGCTGGACCTTTTCTGATATTCTTCATTTATCTTTAGTGTATATGTTATCCACTTAAAAGGATTAAATACATTATTTATTAATCAATTTCTTTTGCCTATGGGCAGACCTTGTGGACAGAATTTTATGCCTCAGGGAAATGACTAAAAGATATTTTCATTATTTTGGCAGTTCACATAGTTCAGTGGTTATAGGGGTGGAGGACTCAGTTATGCCCTCTGTATTTAATGTGGGGGGTTTCTGCATGTGAGACACCAACTCAGTGCTGAGAAATCTGTCTGGAGTCCTGGATTCTTCAGCACTAGAAGATGCCTGATAAATAGGACAGAGTTCAAAGAAAACCAACAGAGATGATAAAAGGAGTGACACAGTTTGATTTATGGTGACAAACGACTATGACTATATTAAAATAGCTGCTGTAGACAGTAATTCATGATTCTTTATTGTGCAACTTGCATATGTATACAGAGATTCAATGTAAATGGATGCAGCTGTGATGTGAATGGGTTGATTTWTCCAGCTTCTCCCATCATAACATCCAGATGATAAATATCCACCTGGATAAGGCAAATGAGCTGGTCACTTCCCTGCCCCTTTGGAACAGGGGACGGAGAACTCACAATATTTAAAAGTAATGAATATCAAGAGAAGAACACACCTATTCCAAAATTTGAAGAGGAAAGCAGCCAGAATTGCTTTGTGGAGAGTARCAAATGATGAAATTGCAGTTAGAGCATGCATTATTAGAGGTGTGCGAGGTCTTCAAGACAAACTTCCTTTGGTCAAAAAGAGGGGCATAGGCCCTTAATAATTTGCTTAAGAGCAAGATGGAGCAAATTGTGCAAGAGTCTTTGAAAGGAACAGGCTGGTGAAAGTTTTGCTAGTCTAAGTGGTTTACATTAAGACAGAACACCTTACAGAGATTGAACTTCACAGAGCAAATATACCAGAACATTTAGAGTTGTCAAATTCTCTTACACAAGAGAAAGACTGCTATCATCCTCAAAATTATGAGAGGTGKTAATAGTCATCAGGGCTTTAGGCTGATATGGCACTATTAATGGAAATATCCAGCAGTTTTCTCTGTGTTCAGACTGCTAAGCAGAGATGCTTAGGCTAGTCTCAAGATTGGATTTGTTTGTTGTTTACAAAAAAAAAGTCATTTATGTTGCCTCAAGCGGAACTGTGTCCTTTTGACTATAAAGGCTCCAGTAGAAMTGGAAACATGCTGAGATAGCACCCTGAAAGTGTGGGTCACCTCATGTGTGTGTTGGGTCGTGGTGCAGATGGAAGGCATACAGATTTGTTAGCTCACCTCCTGCTGTTCTCTGTTCCATGGGTGGAAATGGAATTGAATGATTCAGAATCTTCATCTAACCTGCCTCTATGTGAACAATTATGTGAAGGACCCAAGACCTGTAGCTGAGCTGGGGGAGGTTTAGTTTGGATATCAGGACAAATTTCTTCCCAAAAGAGGGTGTTTGGGCAATAAGAGGTTCCCCAGGGAATGGTCACACCACCCAGTTGTCAGAGATCAAGAAACATTGGGACAATGCTCTCAGGCACAGGGTTGGATTCCTAGGAATGGCCCTGCTGAGGGCCAAGAGATGGATTTGATGATCCTTGTAAGTGCCTTCCAAGCCAGGGTATTCTATCATTCTAAGTGATTAGTACTCACAGAAGGTTATATTAATGAGTCTGCTTCTCATGATGTTTCATTAAAGCAGAGCTTCACTTAGAGTGAGGATTTCAGTGACTTGAGCCCTGCTCAGCTTTTCCCATTCACRGTGCTTGCTATAAAGAGACAAAAAACCTTCCATGCTATTCCTCAGCAACAGGACTTGGACTATCAAGGACTCTCCTAGTTTCAGTCACACACAAATCTGCCATTCGAAATGCCTAGATTGAAGTCTCAAACAAGGGAACAAGCACTGTTTCATGACAATGGCTGGGCACTGTCGGTATCTTTGCTGTAAACAATCTGTTGAGGCAGCCACAGGAGCTGCTTGTCTTCCAAGCCGTCCCTGYTGCTGAGCCCAGCCATCTGCAGGATTTTTGGCATGTGCTATCTGCTAGAATTTGGATGAGATTAATTCCATTAGGGACRCTCTTGAAAGCGCAATTTGGAATTTTCTTCTTCTTCTTTGGTTGCTGCTTTCATCTCTTTCTGTACTTTCCATTTTATTCCCTTCCATTCTTCTGGTAATCCTTTTCCCCTTTTAATTTGTTCTCTGACTTTAATTAGTCTCCCTTTATGCCTGCAAGCCTGTCTAATTTTCTTTCCTAGAAGCTGGAAATCTCATCATGCTCATACAACTCCAGTGACAGGAATTGGGTGTTACCAGAGTGTTGTGCAGGGTCCCAGTTTCAGAGGAATTGTGTTGGGAAGACGCTGTTCTGCAAGCCCTAGAAATCTGCTAAAGCATTACCTGCCCACTAAGCRGTGGAGACACTTGCTAAAATCACTCTGTTTCAAAATTGTGGGGAAAATCCAAAAGATGAGGGTGTAAATGTGTGCATAAAAGACTGTCTCAGGAGATGCCAAGTTGTGTATTGTTGCCAAAGTCTCCAAAAGTTATGTTTTCAACACATGTAATCAGTATTTTATCTTTTCATTAAAACCCCAGAATTAAACGAGCTATTTCAGGGGTCTCAAAGGTGACCTCACAAATGTTTATACATTTTAAAAATTAATTTCATAAGCTTTGGCAAAGTAAGAGCTGTAATCAGCTGAGAGACTGATGCATGTAGTTCTTCTTCAGTTTACACTGACTACTACAGTTATGAAAGGAGCTGTTGTGTAATTTCTTTCCTTGTAAGCTCCTTGAAGTGCTAATGTAATTCTGTAATTCCTGTCCATTTTCACATGCCCAAAATACAYGAGTCTTAGCTGAAAGTCATATTCTCTTTCAAATCTTGATTTCTTTACTAACTTGATTGCTCTGCCAGATTATGTGATTCCTTCAGTAACTTTCCTGGCTGACTACCTGCAGGATAGCTTGTTGTGTTACACTGAGCTTTTCTCTGTTGAGCAGAATCTGCAGTGTCTTCACAGAAATGTCTCTTTAGCAGCTTGCAAAATRTATACTGTTATTTTAGATTTTTATTCAGGATGTTCAAAACCAAGCCCAAGTGTTGTCAAATTCTCAGTTGTTTCAAAACCAGCAGCTTCTTAAGTCATCCAGAATGCCTGGCAAGCTTTAAAAATCCCCCTTCTCTAAATTTTTTCTAGACTTTCTAATATAAAAATTATGTTCTCRATTTGATTAAAAGCAGTCATTTTCTTCACAGTGAATAATCTTACTTGGGCTGCCTGGTGACATGATCATTTGMTCACTCATCACACACAGCATGCCAGAGCTCTGCTCTGTGCAGTGTCTGACACTGGGCACAGCCCAAGGATGAGTTCCTGGGCTTTGTGAGGGTTCCRTATGTTTGCAGATAAGCTCTAGAAACACATTATTTCTATCCTGGGATTCAAGGAGAAAAAGAACCATCTATTACCTCATACAAGTATAAAATGTATAGTATATGAGCTCCAGAAACCAGGTTCTTGTGCCTTTCTTCCACTTAGAACAGTTTGAATGGATTTCCCATAGTAAAAAGAAAAAGTGAACTTGCAAGATAATCTCTCAGTGCACACTCTGTTTACTAGTCCGTTTCTATAAAAGTGGAAGTCAAAAGCCCCATTTTTCAAATCTTTCCCAAGATACTTAGAAGTTATTAAATGCTTGACATAACAAGGAGTGTATCACATTAGCTTCCTATTTTTATTTTTTTTTTTCCCCAGGTAACATGCTCAAAATGACAATTGGCCTCTGAATTGGCCTCTGATATTTGATGATGAGGAAAGGGTTAGAAAAAAGTCAAAAGAGAAGATACAAAAGAAGCAATCCAAGCAGTTTGCAAAGGGAAATGTCAACAGGCATCAACAATTAAGAATAGAAAAATAGAAAAAAATAGAAACATAGAAAAGGATTCAGAAAACAGAAAACTAGAAATAGATGAGTAAAGGAATGGCAAAGGAGTAAGAGGATAGAAGGAAAATGCAGAAATTTGTACTTCAAAGAGCATTGTTTTCAGATGCTATCTTTCCACTGCAGTTATCCTACAAGCTGCTAATAGTCCATGGTCCTATCCTATATATGATGCATATACTAGTAGCCAAAATGCACACAGAGGCCATTTTAGGGGATCATCCTCCTGCTTCTGATCTTCTTAACCTATGTTTCTCATCAGTGGCTCTCTGTAGTAGGMAGCTGGGGAGGCATCATCTCAGCTGTAGACTGGCATGGGTCAATGCCTTCTGCCAGGTAACAAGCCATAGGACAAGAGAAAATGTCTTCAAGTTGTGCCAGGGGAGGTTTAGGTTGAAAACTAGGAAATATTTCTTCAGAGAAAGGATGCTCAGGCATTGCAAAAGGCTGTCCAAGACACTGGTGGATTCACCATTTTTTGAARTGTTAACAGTACTAGTGCATGTGGAGGTTAGGGACGTGGTTTTGTGTTGATCCTGTAAATGCTAAGKTAATGGCTGAGCTTGATGATCTTAGTGCACTTTTCAAACCTTAATTTTTCTATGATTCTGTGATTCTAAGTCTTCGGAGCACAGGCCTTTTTTTTCTCACCGCAGCCATGCACAAAGCTGTGTAAATCCAACATTAGTATAAATTTATGGGGTGCTAGGCAAAGCAATGTTTCTTGTGTCTGGTGTTCTGACAACCATCCAGAATGGAGAGGAGTCTGTGGGTCCCAGCCTCAGCAGTATGTAACACCCTGTGAAATCAGTGGGAGGCACAGCATTTATCAGGCTCTTCTGTGTTCTTTGAAGAACTAGATTCATCCTCACAGAAAAAATCTTCAGCAGAATTATGAATCACAGTGATGTTAGAGGGATATMTCCTTTGATACCAAGAAGTAAAATTCCGTTTTCCCCCAATCTGGGAAAAAAATGGCAAGATGAAAAACAAGTATATGCGTTTCTATATGTTTTATTTTATCCTTTGTGGCCGAGCTCTTACCCTTGCTCTCACTCCCCATCTTTTACTGCTCATAACAATATAAACAAACAGCTACKTCACTATAATAAATTTTGAACAAGTGGCAGTAGGAGGAAAAATCTAAACAAAATGCCAGTGACTATAAACAGATTTAAATACACATATCCCTGAAACATGCTCATGAAAGGTTTATTTACTGTAAAGTAACACACATTTTCACTCTTTAAGGAAAATAGTTGTTAGTGCCAATGTGTTATTCAAAGAATTTATAGAAAGCTGTGCAAAACCTAGTGAGATAACAACTTGGGCTGATTGACAGTGACAGCATATTTAAAGAATAGGATTACTTGGTGATTGAAGGTTTATTTTCTTTATTTTCATTTACCTAAAAATAACTATGGATCAAATTGGTTTTCAAAGCTCTGTTTTTATGTTTCTAAAGCATCACTGTACAGACTGGATGAGTTTTAGTATAATCAGTTTTTAGCAATACTTAAACCAATTTTGTGTGCTGGGATACTTTAGGGTGGTGTAATTAAAACACATTTTCAAGCCTGCGAATAAGATGCATTTCTGATTGGCTGGAAGTAGAAAAAATGTGGAAAAATTAAAATTTTTATTCCAGTGAATTGTTAATTGTCCCCTTTCTGACCCTAAGCATCGCAAATAATGTTAGTAAAAATCATAGACAGTGAGTACTTTACTGGGTTGGAACACTCTGGAATATCTTTGCACCCCTGRTGTTAATTTAGTCACAACAAAAAGCAGGATGTGGATTGGGAACAGATGAGATACACTGTAGTAGACATGATTGCTCAGGAAATGACCTAGGTAGACACAATACCAGTTTGTGCTGTGATGAAAATTTCTGAGGGAATCAGATAATTCCCTGGCTCACAGTCAAAGTTCATTGCCATAGATAAATACCATGAATAATTCTTTTCAGGTTTAGGGTATAACAAGCTGCTAAAAAATCATTAAGACGTTGGTGATAGAATTACTTGSCTCTGAGTACTAATTCCTTCCACCCATTTTTATCTCTTTTCTTCTTGCAGGGTTTCCCTTTCAGTATATGACAATTTATGAGAGAAATAGGAAATGTAAAATATCATCTGTTTGTGTTAGTCAATGGTGTAGAGCCCATGCTATCTTTCAAAATTCTTTTTTTTTTCCCTTCATAAAGTTACTGTAAGTGTATTTCCTACCAATAAAATATTTTACCAGGAAAATGCCAATGTGGAAGGGCTTGGATTTGCAATCTATTGTGAAAGGATTTTTCTGTTCCTATTTAATTTTATTTTATTTATATGTCTAGTTTATTTCTGCATTTGTATTAATCTCAGGATGTTTAACATATGATGAATTTCTCACAATGGCAGTGTTTAAAAGTTACCTCTCTTCAGAACCCTYTCTAGCTAAACTGACAACCAAATACATATTTGTTTACTTAGTGGAAAACCRAGATAGGATGGGCCTTATTTGTTCTGTCAGTGTCTTGTGTGTCATATCTGTTCAGCTCAGTGATTACTGTCAGGATTGTGGCATTTAAAAGAAGACCTGAAGAGAGTGGAAATGCGATTTGTGTTCTGTGCTGCCTCACACATCACAAAGAAAACTGGCAGCTTGACCTTAGCAGCCGAGCAGAAAGAATACAACTCTTTTTTTTTTTTGTATACTGAGAGTTCCAGACAAATGAATGCATCTTAGTGGGGAAGTCACTCATGCCAGAGTAGGTGGGGAGGAGAGGGAAACAGGGAAATATTGTGCAGATGAAGAAAAACAACAAAACTGTGTCTGTTCCTGACTCCCTCTTTGAAATTACCRTAGAATGCCTTGACCCCTATTATCTGCCCTACCCACTGAAATATGTGAATTAAAGTGGTTAAGGCAGTGCGTGGTTAAGTGGGATGGAGCAGAGAGAGGGAAAGATGAAGGAATTGCCCTTGTAATTTTGGTAGGATTGGAGAGACGCGTCAGAGAGTATTGTGTCCAGCTAATATTAGAACACAGTTTATAAAAGCATTGAAAAAGCAATGAGCCTCAGGAGTGTTTTGTGTTTGATACAATATGGAAGAGTACAGCTAACAGGATTAATATTTCTGGGCTACAGGAGAGCTTCTAAAGTTTAAAACCTAAGCTTTTGGTTAAGAAATTACAGTGGATTGATTACAACCAACATCCAAAAGCAATTATGGTGGATTAATTCAGCTACTTGCTCACTTCCCAGTCCTACAGGAAAGAAAGAAACAGGAAGAGGGGAAGGAAGGAAGGAAGGAAGGAAGGAAGGAAGGAAGGAAGGAAGGAAGGAAGGAAGGAAGGAAGGAAGGAAGGAAGGAAGGAAGGAAAGGTTTGTGGCTTGAGATAACAGTTTAACAGCTGAAGCAAAAGCTGTGAATACAAGCAGATTTAAGACTTTATTTACTAATTCTCACTGCAGGCAGATTTTTAGCCAATTTCTGAAAAGCAGGGCCTTGGCTCACATAATGGCTGCTCAGGAATAATCAGGCCATAACCATGAATGATTCTGCTTCTTCCTGCATTCCTTGAGCTTTTCTTTCTGAGTACAATATCATTTGATATGAATACCTCTAATCTCTTCAGATCAGCTGTGTCAGCTGTGTGTCCCCACAGGTTCTTGACTACTCCTGCTAGAGGCGCAGGGGCAAAAAGGAAAAGCCTTGATGTGGTGCAGAACAGTTCATCAATGACCAAAACATTGGTGAATTATCAACACTGCTTAAGTCACAGAACCAAAACCTGCCACCATACGGGCTGCTGTGAAGAAAATTAACTTCACCACAGCCKTATCTCCAGTACAGAAAGTTATAGCATGAAAAGGAATGAAGGAAATGTGGGACTTCTTTGTAGTTTGTCTCTATAGCACCATAACTAACTATATATTAGTACTGATATGCTCTTCTGTTTGGTTGAAAAGTTGGAGGCCACAAATACTGTGGGAACCAGCATTATTTTCCTTCTCTTCCCTCGTTGTTTATAACTTGTCTGGTTTTTTAAATTTTTTCCTCACTTTTCTTTTTTTTTTTGTAGAAACATGATAGTTTGAAACTGACTGCTGTTGGCAYGGAGGTATTTGTGATGTGCATCTTACATGTGTATGGCTTTCCTGAAGGCCCTCTTAAATAGTCTCTGTCCAGCTGTTTTTCTGGGGAACATCACCACTGAATCCAGCTGAGTCTTTTGTTCAGGTGCTCAGGTATTTACATTAGTGCTTGAATTTTTTTTCCACAAAGGAAAAAAAGGGGCACAGCACTTTTTCTGCAGCTGAAATGAGTTTAGCACATTTCAGCATAATTAAATCGTCATTGCCAAGTGGTGGGTCAGCAACACCAGCATTTTTTTGCCATTTCTAAAGTACCTATAATTCCAAGGAAGCTTAAATCTGTTCGATTCTGTTCCTGGAAGGAATCTCTCAAAGCAAATAGTGACCAGTATTGCAGTCATCCTCCACAGCAGTTCTTTAATTTCAGTTTCTCTGTACAGCACAGCATTTCCAGGTCAGTCTGAGAGGCCAAGCTGCTTTTGAAGCTCAGGAATGTTCAATCCAGCTGTTCTGTAGCAGCTGAGGAGGTCTGGGCCAGCATCAGCCATGTGCAGGAGCCAGACACAAAGCAGTGGGGCCAGTGGAATGGGCCAGCAGCCTTCCCCCTGCAGAGCTGGTGCCACGAGGGACGGATCCCTCTACAGCAGTGCTGTTGCTCTCATCACCTCTGTGGCACTGGATGAAGCACTCATTGTCCAAGTATTTTTTTTTTTGGTTTTTTGGGTTTTTTTTCAAGGCTTGGTCATTTCTTGGCCTTGTCAGCATTTTTGGCTGACAGTCTTAGATCAGCTCAGTGGCAGGGAATGGTGATGCAGAACCACAGTAGTCACTACTGAAGAATGCAGTGGACAATACTGATAGYTGTTAAAGACAGATGAGGTTTTGTCCCTCTTTCTTTCAATTAAAATMATTTAATAGACAAAAATGCCACAAAAAATATGTATAAAAATAACCCCTCCTTATTTTCTTCCCTATTTCATCTGATCTAATATAGTGCTTAAAACTGTGGTTTGTGGATGTATATTATTGTGTTGTTTCCTCTGTCACTKTCTTGGGCCATACTTATTTTTGAAAAATGCATATGTATTTGTTAACTCTTGGACATTAAAAATATGCAGAAAGTTCAAGTGAAGTCCTGTCTAATAGTCTCTAGACAGCCATAAATCTTTGCTTAGATTTTAATTTTCWTTTTTTCAATTCATAAATGTGCCTGATTAATAAGCTCATCATTTACTTATAAATAAAAATAAATTTAAGTTACATCGTGTGTAGCAATTAAATCACTGGTATTGCAGCAGGTGGTGCATATGCTGGTTGAATTGAGAAAGCCATTGCAAACTTAATTAATGAGTAAATGTAAATATCTTTCTGGTCTAAGCTTCCCAGTATCCTGACACTGCAGCTTGGGGCCACTCTGCTCTGGTTATCTGAYGGTAAAACTTGATTAAAAGACAGAATCTTTACCTTTTCTGTGATTTATGTATTTTGTCCTGTTTTGTCGTTTTGTTTCCTGTGTCTCATCTCTCCTGTTTCTCATCAGTAAAATGAGACCAGTGGTATTTGCCTTCCTTTGTATGCAAGAAGCTCTCTGAACTTCAAATGCAAAAATACCTTTTTAAAGATTTTAAGTGTAACATGTTTGCAGATGTTTCAGCCACAAGCTGCCATTGTGCGCAGCATAGTTCCATAACTGGTACCAGGTGACAAGTTCTTTGAACTCTATCCAGCAATGCCACCTCAATAATCAAGCTAAGAGATAACCCTAAACATGAGATAAATGCTGTAAAGGGGATCCAACTGGGCATAGTGGCTCAAGGTAAGAGAATCTACAATGCTCTCTGGTAAATTAAACAGTCTGTAAAATCAGCATGCATCTCTTCAAACAGAGACAGACTTTGCAGACAGTACACAGATTTAGATGAGTTGTTAGGCAGATATTCCTGGCTGGGAGGGTGATGATGCCCTGGCACACATCAGCTGTGGTTGTCCCATCCCTGGAAGTGTCCAAGACCAGGTTGGATGGGTCTGGGACCAACTGGGATAGTGGAAGGTCCCTGTCCATGACAGGGTGTGGAACTTCAAGGTCTCTTCCAACCCAAACTGTTCTTTGATTCTATAACACTTAGTTGCTGAAACTGCTGGATTGTTGATCAGATTTGGAGGCRCAACCAGCTCCCTCTTGTCCGTGTTTTGGGCAGGATCCAGTTTTGTTCGACTTCCCTGAGACTTGCTCCCAAACAGGAACTCCAGGAGACAAAATAATAGTTTATTTCAAACCATGATGGACTTAAATGTGGCACATCTCTTTAGGAGTTCGACTCAGGCAGATGTGGGCTTTGCCAGAAAGAAGCATTCAATAAATTCTATGGGGAGAAATTCGGATACCAAAGCTAACTAGTCCAGTTAATATTCTGAAACCAGATGTGTGGGCTCTCTGAAGTTCATGGKTTGAGGAGGGCAGTATTAGACACTCAATGCTTTCTAGTGCTTGAGACAAACCTGGATTAGTGAGCAACTGGGATGTAAGACTGTTAAAGGGAGGTGGGAATAACCATAATTCAGCTCTGGGCAAGGGCGATTGATGTAATTGATGCCAAGAGTTTTTGAAAATGATGAATTGTAGCATTCAGTAGCAGTTCCTATTAATGCAAAGTTTAACAGTTTCCTCTTACTTATGTAGAGGGTATCTGATGGAATAACTCAAATTTTTTTTTAATATATCTTTCCTCTATTAAAACCATCCATAGCTGTGGTGAAAAGAATGGCCTTGTTTAAATAGAAAATATATAGTGTACTCATCAGTGTGATGTGTATCTTCCTTGGACCTTAATCCATTAAAATGTGAGATTTTTCAGTCCCTAGCCTAAAGAGCTATTTTCTTTTAGCTCCCACAGACTGATGAATTTAACTTTGGAGTTCCCTAACAGAGCAACCTCCAACATGCCCACAGGCAAAGATCCCAGTTACATTCCACTTTTATTAAAGCAAGTTAGATTTATGAATTTTTTATTTTCAGCAAGGCAAGCAGTAAGCACTGGCTGTCCTACTGCAATCTTCTTTTCATATATTTTGCAAGGGAAACAATTTAGCTTCTACATATAGACAAAAAGGGGAATCACTTATTTAGACAGTCTTAATTTTGTTTGCAGCAAGTACCCTAGATTTTTGTAGATATTTTACAAAGTRTGTGTTACAGTTATAGTTTTAGGGACCTCTTAAGAAAGAAGCAACATCACAAAGTACATCTCTGCAAGGAACATTTTTAATCTTAGAGTAGCTAGGTTTTCCAGAAATGCAGGATTGAAGGCAGCTGACAGCTCACAAGACTTTGCTTTGCTTGCATTCAGGCAGACAATTCTTCCTAGACAGTCACTTGATATTCATAGTTTCACTGAAGCAAGTTAAGTCAACAGTTTCAAAATGGTATCACCATATTTAGAGAGTTTGGTGAGCGATGAGTCAGAGTTTTGTGGAGCAGACATCTCTCCTGACATCGATATCACTTTGTCTGCCGCGCCTTGCGCTCTCGCTGGCACTTGTTCTTGATTGATCTCTTGTTCTGCACCACTTGATTCATCACGGTCAGCCATCCACGGGCATGAAAAATTCATCCCGAGACAACAAATACTTTGTAGCCTATGATATTTCTTTCCCTTGGGTTTCAAGACAATTAATTCCTCCAGAGAGCAGAAAACTTAGGGATAATAGCAATTCTGGCGTTTCTGTGGTGAGAGCGAGCGCAATTGTGCATCTCCATTCCCTCACACAAGAATAAAGATAGTGTGTTACAAAGGTGAATTATCTAAATAATCAACAAGTAATTCAACTGAGTGGGTGTGCAAAGAAATTTATTTCTTCCTTTATGCTAAGTACTACTTAATACTGTGTACTAAATTTCCAGAAAGTTGTATAGATCTATATCAGCAGCAATTTTTTTGTAAGGAGAGTTCCCTTTTTAAACTAGATATCTTACGTAGATAAATAAATTCCAATATGTCTTGATGTTGCTATACCTTTATTTGAAAAATGCCTGCTTATCTGGGTAAAATTAGTCTCTCACAAACATAATAGCTCTGTAAAGTGTACTTCTCTCTAAACTTGCAGTTGACATCAGCTTTTTCACCACAGCTTTCAACTAAAAGATCTGGGATAATATTCTGCCTCTAGATACTATGGAAAATCTGAAATAAAAACTATGAAATCAGACATTATTAGGTCCAAGAGGTGAATAGAGAGCTCTTAAGTCACAGGCCAAAGTCTTATGCCTGAGATTAACTTTCCTCTTTTAGAATGGGAGTCAAATTTACAARCCATTAGACCTAGAAAATGTGATATTTGATAAATGCTGTATGATGCTTTTTAGGTTGTTTCCTGTAAGACAAAGTGGCATCTGAAACAATCAAAGAGACAAATGAAGTGAGAACTTTGCATAAGAGACAGATGATATGTAATTTAAGCTATCTAGTGGCTGACTGCAGTAATTGAGTTGAATAAATTGCTCTCCTCCACAAGCAGTGGAGTTGTCTGGTGCAATATGTGTAAACAGCTTGTGAACATGGGGTGGGGCTGGGCATAACTGAGGTGAGGGGGCCCAAATCATGCACCTGCTGGTTCCTAGGCTCTTACCACCTCACCCCTTTGCTTGTGCTTCTCTCTGTCACCACATACTCAGATTAAACAGATATCTAGTTTATATATTTTCTATATGTATAGTCAATTTCTTTTTTTCTCTTTTGGAAAAAATWGGTATTTTCTCTTTACATTTCAAATGCTGTGTCACTGCAATATAGGGCAWCTCTTCTTATATTATTTTGCCAAATACTAAATCTCTAATATTTCCTGAGAACTGACATAAGTCTGATGAGAGCAATTTATTGGAAAACAATCTTTACAGTTGCTTTGTGTGTGTTCAGGGATCCAGCAGCTCCATTAGTGAACACTGCAGGTCAATTCCAGTCGCCCCTGACCAGTGCTGTGGTTGTAATGAGCTGCATTCCATTAAAATGTCAAAAGACATTGAGCAGGAACACATGTTTAGATCTAGCCGGGTAATTCTTCAGGTGACTAGGTTTCCAAAAGCAGAATGATATCATGTCACTCTCTTATATGTGGTAGCCTCCATGAAAGGAATATCCTTGCCCATACCATTAAAATGGGTCTTATAGATAGAGGTTCCTATCAGATGTGTATTGGAAAGTCTGCCTGTGTCTGAAGATATTCTTTCTCTGTTTAAATTCTGTTTCTGTCAGATCATTATTTGATTGAGTAAATTAATTTTCAGACTGTTTTTCGTGCAGCACAGGACATGGTTTGTCCTCTTGGCTGCCAGGGCTCACTGCTGGCTCATGCTGGACTTGTTTTTTCACCAGCATCCCAAGTTCCCTTTCCCAGGGCTGCTACTTGGTCTCTCATCCCCAAGTTTATGCTTGTGTCCAGCATTACCCTGTCCCAGATGCAGAATCTGTCATTTGCTCTTGTTGAATTCCACAGAAGTGATGTTTGCCCAATGCTCCTGTCTATGTAGACCCATTCGCAAGGGCTCTCATCCCTTAAGAAAGTCAGACAAGAGGGATCTTCTAAGAATTGAGTTTCTATTGCTCCTCAAGACCTCATCTTGAAAGTCAATCATAAAAATTAAATAGATTTTAGTAGCAATTTTCTGGATATCTTGCTCTCCAGCAGCTATTGTACACACSCCCGGGATTTCCCTGACTTTTTTCTGTCTCTCTTTCTGGCCAACTGTATCGGAACATTCAGTGCATAGCCAGACCTCAGGAGTAAAMAAGGGAAAGCTGAGGCCCTTTAGAATGAAAGAAGCATTGGGAAAAACATCAGCATTTCTTTTTGACCCTTGTCACCACATAAAGCTACTTAGCAGAAAACCTACCTGGAATTAGATCAGGCATTCAACAGCTTCAATATATGGCTTTCCAGAAGGCTCCAGAGGAGAGAAATGYGAACCAACCAGCCTTTGCCAGACTCAAAGGGGGTGGAACCTGTCTCAAATCCCATTTAATAGCACATCAATACAGCTACAAGTCTCGTGGAGAAGATTACAGAAAACAAGGTCCCTTTATGAGAGAAATTACTACTGTCAAGTGTCTTGAAATATATAAAAGTAAGCTAAAGCCCGATTTCTGTTAAATGTTGTACTTTTCAAAACTGATGCGCAGTTACTCCAAAAACAGCTCTTTACAAAAATCAATTCAGTAATTGCAAAATAGTAAAAAACTCGCTGTGCACCTGCCTTCTCATTATCCACTTGAGGATAACAGGCTGCCAAAGGAAGGTAAAAAGAAACAAATTCTGGGGGTAATTTTATTCAACAATAATCTAAGGAACCAACAATATAATACTCCATGTTAAAAAATAAGTGGAAAATGTGACTCACTTGTTCTGGCTATTCAGTGAGTGGCTGGATCAGTCTGACTGAACTTGTGGTTGACTTTCCTTTTTGGTGCAGAAGGTTGTGGTTACCATTGTCCTCCAAAGCCAGCTGAAGGTCGTGGCAAGGTTTATGTTGACTTTATTATGCTGTGAATAGGGGTGTAATCACCTCTCTGTATTTAACTGCACCAGAAGTTTTACTGTACATTATACTGTACTTACACATAACTACCCCTAATCTTCCCTCAGTTCCCAGAGTTTTTCCCATGCAGTGATACACAGCAGAAACTTTACAGAATTCTCCTTTCTACACTGACAGATAGGAGTTTCAGTTTTATGTGAAATTCAGTGTTCTTTGAAATGCCTTTTTTTTTTTTTTTGGTTTACAAAAATGTTGAAGAATCTTAGATTTTTATAAGTGCTTTGAAGCAGTACGACTAAAACTTGTCCAGTTTGAGAATACACAAACACAGCAAAATGCCAATTCAGTCGCTGAAAATCAATTTTGATGTCTTATGTGATCAAAACCCATTTAATACTTTCAAAAAGTTTTAGGCTCAGGTACGGAGGTCTTTTCCYACTTAGAAAAGGACAGGTCTCTATCTAACATTGATACATCAAACAAACTTCTCACTTGTGATATTTAGAGGGTGGGGAGGACAGAGCAAGTCCTACATTTCATGCATGCAAGATCTTCCTCCTGGATTTGGGTTCAAAAATATGAAGTTCACTTGAAGGAGGTGCTTAAGGGTGCAGTTGTGCCGTTACTGTCTTGGGGCAAAGAGATAATCCTTGTCCAATACCTAAATCAATGGTTGTCCTTGTATTAGCAAAAAGCCCTGGAAAGCCCTCTCTATTCATAGAACATAACCAAGGCCAGCAATTCCATGGAGAAAAAGAAATTAAATAGGTATTTAAACAATATGTCAATGGATAAATTGAATTACATTCTAATATCTGCTTTTTTTTTAACCTTTCTATAAACTAACGAGCCTCATGTGTTCAAAAGAGCAATTAAAGAGCTCAGCTACAGAATAGTTTAACGACCTCCCACACTGAGAGGTTATTTGACATTAATTTTTTTTTCTCCTTCATCTTAATAGGCAGATTTATTTAATGGAGAATAGGGTTATTTACCAAAGTGCTGGGAAAATGTCCCTAGCAGCATATAAAGAGAGCTGATCATATATGATACCATCTATTTTATTCTGATTTTGGCACTTGATTATTTATCATACAGTAAAATAAAAAGTTAAACCACGATGAGTATTTAAAAGAATAAAATGCCTAAATTATTTTGAGGAAATCAAACAGACCATTGTTCTAAAAGCTCTGGTCTTCTTTTGTATTAACATACACTTCTAATAATTTGCA
>JACDOX010000124.1:526198-538775 GCA_014549065.1 Cardinalis cardinalis | reverse complement strand
GAGGCAGAGGGAGGAAAGACTGAACTAAATGGCAGCAGTAAGGAGTAGCACATGGAGAGCTCACTGCCATTTATATTCCAGATACATTTACATGTATTTATTTGCAATATTCTCAATTGACTCCTGTGTTTTTCATACATAGGTAAGCCAAATAAAGTATGAGAAAGAAAAGGACCTACACACTTAAGGTTTCTGCTGACAAGAAGTAACTTCTCATAGTTCTYCTAAGTCCTAACCTGCTTTTCTCTGTGCCTAACTGTTCTTTGGAAGATGGTTTCCAATGACTTTATCCTAACAAAAAAAAAATGTTTGAAGTTAGAATGCAAACACCTGAAGAGTCTGAGTCMTTGAGGAATGTCAAGGCTGTCCAAGATGAAGAGATTTAGGTTGAGTAAATTTTATAGATTTCATTTCCTGAATGTTTCTTGAGTGATTCTTCAGTGTATGCTGAGTGTAAATTGTGCCTCTGACCCATTTGGAGTAATGGAGTTGCACAAAAAGGAAGAATCTCAAGAGGCATTTTTCTGAGGTAGAAACAAAACCTACTGTTTAATCTTCCACTTGAGAGGTCCAAATCTAAGAACTTAAAATCAGATGAAAAATTATTTTATTTTCAAGAGATTTTGTAATTTTTTAAAAGAGAACTGCTGCACTGCTACATTCTTCTTATGCATTCTYAGAGTTTACAAAGACTTTTAAAATCCTTCCTGGACAGCTCTTTTGCTGAGGTATGCTGAATTTATGCATCACCAAAGAATTCAGATTATTKTAAATTTCAGATCCAGTTACTTCAGAGAAGCTTCAGAAACAGATGTTTAAGCAGATATATTACAAGGAAAAGTGAATGGAAAAATCTTCACATGTTGGTRAAGGATGTTCCTCCAGGGAGGTCAGGGTTTGGAGAGTTATAATTTGGGGCACAGCAAAAGTGGCATTCAGGCCTAGATTCTCTGAAAATCAAGGTGGGGACTCCTGTTTAAGTTCATACTCAAAGACTGCTTTATGGAAAAAATGTATGAGCCTTCAGGCTGTTTTAGAAACATTCTCTCCATAGGAAAACATGTTCCTGCACAGCTTGTACATATACTGAGAATTAATAATCAGACCAAGAACTCAAAAAAACCAACAACTGAAATGATAAATAATTTATAGCACTTTGATTTRATGCTCAATATAATAAACTGAGGTGATTCCATAGACTTAAATGAATATGGAGTAGATCTTAGGGAAAGGCTTCAGACAGGGCAGCCATCATTAAAAATGATGGGATTGGTGAAACCTTCTTTGTTAGACAGCTCATCMTCTAAACTGAGGAAAAATGGAACTCTCTGTTCAAATAAAATGATAACTGGGCAAGTACATATGACAGAAAGCAAAAAGGTACTTCCCATACTTCAACACAATAAATGGAAATAAAATCAAGGAAGATAAACTTTAGCTTTGCTGGATGATAACGCCTTTTACAGAATATTCTGTAGAGGAGTTCTTGACAGCTGATTTTTGCATGAATACTTTGCCTTTGTGGTGCAAGGTAAGGGATAAGCAKAAGCTAATCAAAGCTAAATTTAACAAGCAATTATTAAAAAAAATTGAATCTTTTTTTATAAATGAAATGGTCAGTGATAGCTATTAGAGTGCTCTCAGGACCAGCCTGTCTTTCTTAAAAATGAATCTGCTCTTTGTGAGCCAGGAGCAATCATTATTTTCTGCTGATTTCAAGCCTCTGCTGGAGAGAGAGCACTTTAACACTCCATAGAGACATTGCAGAAGAAAAGACTTTAATTAACAAAAAAAACTACAGTTAAACTGAAACTACATTAATTGACAGTGAGTAACCTTTGAAATATAGGAAAAACAGTAATTTCTTTTCTTATGATTTACTCAAGCTTTTCTTCCTAGTCAAACATGCTATGGTCTCATTCTCATCCTTTGATTCAGGCTTATCAAAGATGCAAATGACTCCTGTAAAAATCAAGAATTTGCTAATTGCCTTTCCACAATGCATTATCTTTTTATTTTAACAGTGTGGCAGAAGCTCAGACCTACTGTAAAACTTCAATTTTTCATTAGGGACTTGAAACCATTTCTTGCTTTGTTTTTTAGGCGCAAAGAGGGTGATATTGCACTTCCCACTCGCTATTTTACCTCCTCATTGATAATTTAGCTTGCTGACAGGAATGCATTGCCTTCTGGCACGAGTAAGTGGCACAGAGCTCATTAGCCTGGTGACTGGTATCTGGGACCCTTTGGCCCRGACCGTAGCTGTGGACAGCTGCAAGCTCCTGGTGCCTGAGAGCAGCTCTGCAGATCGTGTTCTTTGCTGCTGAAGACTTCAGTGATGTGTTTTTGGCATGCAGGTCTATTGAAACAGTGTCTGAGCAGCATCTGTTGTCTTCAGGCTTCTAAATTATTTATACGTCTTGTTAATTACGCTTTTCTTTTGAAATGTCTTATCTTTATATGTGATGTAGAAGTGAGTAGCTTTAGCTGGCAACATATAAGTGTGGTTTTAACTTTCCCAGAGTCATTATTTCTCTGACTTTGTTGTCWGCTATACCCTCTGTAATTGCAAGTCATTTGTAACAGGAATTATCACAATATTTGTTAAAGGGATGCACCTACAAGAGTCTAGAGCAATACTTGGGAATAGATTGCATGATTTGTAATTAGATGTCCATAAAATAAGTATAATTATAAAATTATGCTGTTTTGAGCAGTATTCTGATCTTGAATTTTTCTGACATATTTTCCAAACAGAATAATGATATTAATTCATAATTCAAATTATTTCCTGAATAGGCAATAAAGGTCCARATATCTGCTATATCATATCCAAAAACTGCCAATGAATCTTCAGGAATTGAGGTTGTCTTARCCAATARGTTTGTCACTATAAAATCATCCRTGATCATAAAATCACAGAATCACATAATGACCTGGGTTGGAAGAGRACTTAAAGATCATGTAGGTCCARCTGTCCTGCCATGGGCAGGGACACCTTCCACYAAACCAGGGTGCTCTCCTTGGATATACTTCTTAGGGTGAAGATTCTTAACATACATTAACAATAAAAAAAATGCTACTTGCTTTCTTGTAGGAGAGAAATCAAAATGAAGGTGTATCAAGGAAAACTTGTCTGTYGGTTTTACAGCTCTCTAGAGAAATGTGCTGTTTATCTTTGCAGTAGACTTCTGGAAAGGAACTGGAAAAAAATCTTACAATAGTCTTTAAATGATCTTTTGACTCTCACATGTGCTCTAAATAGCAAATATATATATTTATTGAAAATAAAATGTGCCTTTTACAAATGTTCTTTGCATACTAATTTTTGAAAGACATGCACATTGTTAAAATTATATGATACTGCAAATGAGTCAAAATCTCCATTTGGAGTAATTTAACCTCTCATCCTCATAATCAGTGATGTCTTTGTATTGCAGAAACTGGCATTTTTTAGGYATGTTATTATGGTTTTAGCTTCTTGTGATGTGTATGGAGGTATTTGCTCACATTTTCAAGTCTTGGCCRCTTAAACTGCAATTATCCTCAGCTTGCTTAGCTCAGTGGGGCTGAAGATTTTACTTTGATGTTGCATAGCTTGCCTTGTAATAAAAATGGTCATGCAGTTTCTAACTGCATTGCACTTTGCAAAAATCAGATCAAAATCTAGAAGGAGAAGGCAGGAATAATTTTGTAAAATTGTCTCTCTGTAGTCTCAYGAATCTTCCACACTATTTTCTTCTTTCTGAAGAATTCTGAAGGAGCATCACTAACCCAGACTAATACATGCTAAGACGGGGACAGACTATAATTACACAGTGAGGAATACCTGGGCAGAAAATGAAAGGTAAATCAGCTTACAGGGACTAGTGTTCTTTGCTGAGCACAGAAGGGATGTGTCTGTTTTGTCCACTCAGAAAGGGGAAATTCATCCATTCTTGAGGAAGAGGGAGGAAAGGAATCTCAGCTGTGTGCAGCACACTGAACAGGGCTGATATTCCCCAGTCCAGATCCAGCTTTGCCTGATCTAGCAGCCAACAGCCTGGTCTTGCAACCTTTCCCAAACAGATCATTAGGAACAGTAACTATTATTTGTGCTGGAGTGCATTTGCACGCCATGACTCTTATTTCTTCATTTACTTCTTGCACTTCAGTGTTTATGCTGTGAGAAATCTAGAGTGGCATAWTTTCAGCTTGGGCACTTATCCAGATGCCATCTATCTTTGCATATGCTGAGCTGCTATTACACAGGGAAAGCATTGCCTTGGTTTGTTTGTGAATTGCTTTATTTTCCAGTTTGGTATTGTCCTCCCAGTAYGGCACACCATGTTCACTGTAATTCAGACAGCCCTGGGGTACAATCACACTGATAGCACACACAATAAAACTGACAGGCAGACAAATGCTGACCCATCAAACACAACATGGTCAAGGATTCTGGATATTCCAATCAATTGGATCAATGTGAAATGGTTCTATATATCTTTTTTTTTTTAATTTTCCATCGACTGGTGTGCTATATCATGGGAGAGCAATGATGGAGGGTAAAATGAATTTTCATTGGCATATGTCATCTTGCATTGCTATTTTAAATATTGAGGATATCTGTCAAAAGACGTGCCTTGTTGTCACAGACTTTGTCATTTATTTATCACTGATGATCTTAAAGGCRAATTTGAAATTGGAACATAATTTTCACAATGAGGTTTATGGCCACAAGATCTTGCATAGGAACTTTTAGATGTAAAACTCAGGGATACCCTGGACTTATGATGTATGATACAATTTGGTTTGCATTAAAAAGATGTTATTTCCTTRTGGTTTCCATGTGAAATCCAGCTTWTTACTTGAAATTCTCTCTGTGTTTTTGTATTTTGTGGTAGTAGGCTTCCTGAAGAAGAAAGCAGGTTTGGTTTTAAAACTCTGGTTCAGAGCAGTCATCTGACAGTTTTAGAGTCATCTAATTCTTTTCCTGGACAGAAAATGTTTTTAATGAGGGAGGGTCATATAAACAATATACACATTTGCACAATCATGGAATCAGCAGGCAGTGAAAAATGTGTATTTCACTATACTCTTCAGGAAGCCCACTGGAAAGCTATTCCTGGTATGTGGATGAACACATTCCCATGTATGTTCAGCATGAGACATCATTCACCTACCTCACAGCATTTAAATATTCCCATGTGTTCCTTCAATTGTCAGAAATAACTGGTCCAGCCATTCTACTGAAATGATAAAGTGCTGCATGGCATTAAACAGGTAAATCACAACACTGCGGAGATCTGTGTACTCTGGAGYGTATTTTCTACCAATATTAAGTCACCCCTCCAAGTTCACTACCTGATCAAGTGGCCAATAAACCAATAACATGTTTATATTCTTCTCACCTGTGAATTTGTACATCATGGTTCCAGCATTTCTGAAGTGGTTTTACCGTGAAAATTATTGTACACGTGTGAAATAATAGTCTTGTAAACATCCGCATTATGATTACTTTAGAGATAAGAACAAAATAGCATGCAGAGATATAATTTCTTAATTCAGTGAGTTCTTTATTTTAAAATGTGTTTCAGTGTTGATGAGAGCATGAATAAACTGAAGTAGGAAAAGTAATCACTCTCAGGATCATGCACCTATCTTCTATAAATGCTTCAAGAGGCRCAGTGCTATCAGAACTGATGATGCCAAGTATTCTTTCTGAAATTATATCTTGTTATTTAATTCATATGTCATGCTGAGTAAAATGGCATCATTTAGTAATGGGAACTAAGAAAAGATTTATCTACAAAATTAATGCATGTTGCCTCAAAATGCTGCGGCAATGAAAAAAGAGAAAAATGTTCACACAAAAAACATTTTAAACACCCAATTCACCCTTCRCTGTACACGTCTTCAAAACTTCTCCAGTTCAGTATTTATACTTGAAAATTATGACCTTGAAATAAAGTCTGCTATGATCTTTCCTCAGTCATTCAAAACTTGTAAATTTTCTTATGGGATGAATTCTCCACAAGTCAGAGCAGATACTCCAAGTACATTTAACTATAGCTGTATGCTTGAATCCTACTGAAAAAAAAAAAWTTTAAATATATGCTTGACCACTTTCATAAATAAATTATTTTGCAGTTTCGCTGAATAACATCAGTACCAGAGATTCTTAGTAGGATTAGGTCTTGCCAACATACAGAATTGATCTAAAATTGAATCAGTTTGTACTACAGGTTTATGCCAAAGTTGCTTAGGTCTGATAACTAGAGGAAAAATCATTTAATTACTTCAGCAAGAATGAGAGAGACAAATACGTAAAATGTATATTTTCCCAAAGCTTCAGTTTTGTGTTGACAGCTTTTAACTCATTTTTTCCATTAAGGTTCTCTTCATTTTTAACAGTTTTTGTCCTTTTCATCCTAAACACATCCATTAGTGCTGGCAACAGCTGTACCTCTATTTTGCAGAAAACAATTTGATAGAGTTAAAATTCTGTCTCATTTCACTACTATTAACTCTAAAAATTCCATCACAGTGTAGAACTTATAATTCTTTTAAATTAATATTGGTGGTTACATATAACGTAATATATATATGTACACTTCCTTCGTTGGTTTCTTTGGGGTTTGGTTTTGTTTTTTGTTTGTTTCCCCTTTTCCAATTTCCTCAGACGATAAAAAGCCTCTCTAAAGATAACKATTTATAACAAATTGTATCTAGGACAAGTCTTCCTAAATAGCCTAAATAATGGAGAAGGCTTAACAAGTGAATGAAGGAGGAAAAAGACAAAAAGGAGAACTTAAGGCTAAGCATAATAAACAGTGGCCATATTCCAACAGCCATTTATCTGTTGCACTTAGGTAATATTTTTGGGCTGACAATATGGGAATATTGAAAATGTTAAGAATTTAAATAAACAGGATATATGGCTTTTTTGCACAGGATTTTACCTATGTGAAATTCACCGAACTTAAACATGTAAAACATTGCTGTTTACAGCTAGTGTTATCTAAAGGCCTTTACACCCACTGGAGAGAGTAGAAATTCCTGGACATGATTCAGCAATTGTTGAATAACGTAACTATGGGATCTTTTATTTTGTGACAGATATAAAGGTTGTTGTCAGTTTTTTTAATAGATGTTTATATATGTCACTGCAACAGCAGTCTCCTCCAAGTTTAAGAAAATCCCTTCTGCCCATCTGTCTTGTACTATAAACTCAGCAGAGATTTCCAGAATTCTTCCTAGTCATTGGTGAATAAACCAAAATTTGGAGCACCTCTGCTATGGAGAGAGGCTGAGAGCTGGGGTTCTTCATCTTCAAGAGTGGAAGACTCTGGGAAGACCTTTTTGAGGCCTTTCTTAAAGGAGATTTATAGGAAAAGACACAGAGAGAATTTTCACTGAGCCTGCAGCTAAAGGATGAGGACTAACAGTTTGTAACAGAAGGAGTTAATTCTAAGCAGCACTTTCAAATAATTATTTTTATGATGAATATGCTGGGGCACTTGCACAGGGTGCACAGAGCAGCCGTGGCTGTGCCGTCCCTGGAAGTGTCCAAGGCCAGGTTGAACAGGGCTTGGAGAATCCTGGGATAGTGGAAGGCAGTGTCAGGATGTGGAACTCGTTGAGCTTTAAGGTCCCTTCCCACCAAAAGCATTCTGTGATGCTTTGATTCTATGAAACTTAATGGTGCACAAGCTGTGAATTCACAACTGCCACTGTTTATAGCGATTACTGCCATGAAACATCACTCAAAGAAAGTAAATCATATTGACTTAGATGCTTTTATTATTTGCTAGTGGCAAACCACCCTGGCAAGTGCTGTAATTTCAGATTTAAAAAAWTTCCTTTATTCTTTGGTTGCTGACATATACAGCTATATTGGTGTCACCAGTAAAACAAAGCAGAATTACAAACAACTAACCTGCACTGTGCCTGAGGCTGAAATAAAAGTGATATGTCACTTTTCAAGGCCTAAAGTGCTGAAAATATGTCTACTTTAAATATGAAGAGTAATTGTCTTGAAATCTTTTTAATAAGTTCCACAAAGGACACATGAAGTTAGACTTCAGAGCACCTCTTGTATGAATATGGACAAATGGCGACCTGTGGATTATGTAGAGGATATTTCATATTAGCAGATGGTAYTTGACTGTCAGATTTACATCATTGTGTATTAGGTGAAATTTTGGGATTAATTAATATATTCTACCCACACCTCTGTAAATATTTCAAATACGAGAATCTTTAATTTGATCTAATTCACCACATTTTCAGGTTACATATTATGCTTCACAATAATCAACATATTTCYGATATAAATATTGCCAGAAGCTAAAATGTTAATTTTACACTTTCCCAGTTAATCAGGAAAAAAAAATATAAAACATTTCTACTTGATTTAACTTGAAGTGTAATTTCATAATCTTTGACCTTTCCTAATATTTTTCCTCAAACCCTGTATTTTTTAATCAGGAAATATAATAAGTAAATTAAACTGATTGCATATGATATACATGCTGCTTACTTAACAGAAAAAGATTGTGTCACACAAATTATGATGGACTTCTGGTTGCATTCAGTGTTTAATTTGTATGTTCAACAGAATCCTAAAGGAAGATGTGTTTGTTTACCTGTGGTGCCTCAATAAATATATTTTAATATTACTTTTAGGCAGACAGTATAGATTTTTGTAGCAGTACTGTCACTAAAGAAAGACAAGTTTGTGTTTTTTAAGTTTTTAAGCTGTGCATGAATAGATTTTCATTGTGTCCCTTTGACCCAACCTGAATATCACACATTGAATGAGGTTGAGAGGTAGAGGTTCAAATAGGGCATTATGAGAGTGAGAAATAAATGATCTGCAGCTAAGAATGTAAATGTACATGTGTGTGTGTTTATATGTTCATGTGTGTCTCTACAAACAATTATGTGCATGACTGTGTATATAATCATCATTTTTCACCCTGTGTTTAACATTTCTGTATGAAATGCAAAATTGGGCAGGTAAAGCCATGATTTATTGTTGGATGATGCCACTAGCTGCTTATTCAGTATTCATCATTGCATGCAGTGCAAATTCAACCACAAGATTAATACTAAGGAAAAACTTCAGATAATTAATGGAATGCTTAGTTTTGTCTGCATTTCTCAAATGTAAAAAAAAAAATAGAGAAAACATAAACTCCTTCTCTKTCAGTCACTTTTATGCAATGTTCCTCTCACATAGTTATTTTAGCAATACTTATTTTAAAAGCAGTTAAAAAAAGTGAAGTTTTTTTCATTTGATTCTGGGGAAAATTCAAGCTGTTGTCACCCAAAGTTCCATGACGACCTTTGGGAAGCACGGAATTGTGGTAAGGAATAAGAAATAAGAGTTGTCTCCCACTTGTAGCCCTCCTCTTTTGTCTAGCTGGGCGTTTTATGTGCCCTGAGCATTACATTGGYAAAACTGGGGGAAAAAGACAACTCTTCTGAAGAACTGTGAGATAGCATCAATTCCTAGGTAAGCAGTGGAAATTCAGCTCCTTGCTGGTGTCTAGGAGGCAGTTCCTTTGTGACTTCTTCAAGGCATTAAAAAAATCACAGGAGAATGTTGTTGAAATKAAGGGGAAGCATGATGACATCATTAAATAAAATAAGCGAGAAAATTCTGAGTAAAATTTTATCCACAGAAGATGCTTGAAAAGACTTTTGAGCAATTAGTTTGGGTAAAGGTSAGGATCAGTGTAGGATTAATGGTTTAAAGTTTTTGCAACCCCTGAACCAGTGCACAATCATCACAGGTCTATTATGATGAGAGACATGAAGTTTATTACCTGAGCTCAATCTGTAAATTGTTTCTTCCCAGAAATGGCCCAGCCATTGGTGCTGGGCCAGATGGTGATTCTCAGTTTTTGGCAGTGCTCTGAGCTTCAGGGTGTTGCTGTAATGTTTGTTGTGCTCAGATGGCTCATGTAACTAAATTCTAAATATTGTGTGTAAGCTGCTRCACCTGTTCTAAAGGTGAAGTTACCTTCTGCAGATTATTCTGTCAAAACCTAGCACTTGCAGGCACCTGTGACATTTGGTGTGTTCATTCTGCCTAACTTGGGCACAAACATCTGCCTTATCAAACATCTGCACCCAAGCTGCTGAAATGAATGTTCATTTTAGGGCTGTGGATATGACCCAAGGACCACTTTAAACTGGCTTCAGTGAACATCAGATGGAGATCAAAAGACAGAAAACAAATTTGAAAGTCATTCAGCTCTAGGACTGAACACAGATGTCKATATGTAGGCAAAACCTAGACTTGCAAGTGTCTCCCTAGTATAAGCATGAATTTCAGTGTGACAATAAATATTCTTTAAAAATAGGAAAAAAGGGCCATAAGGAACTCATAAAGCTGTACCAACTCACTCACTGAAATATTTGCATTTGTACATAATAGATTCATAATATTACACTGCATCATGACATTTTTGAACTTTTGACTGTTTTATGCAAACAGACCTCAAAAATCATCAGATTTCCCTCTTACTAAGCCAAATGTCARCTTCAAACTGCTATGCTGTACATATTTGGAGTGTACTGCATACATGGTTTGCTTAATTTTGCTGTTATTTATAGCTGGGAAACTAGACTCAAGCTGTAATTTAAAAGAACAGGTAGGGTGGCAGCAGAGATATACCYACCTAAAATAAATAAATCCCCCGCTGTAGCTTGGAATATCATTACTTCAGCATTTCAGTGGCCTACAAGTCTTTATTAAAGAGTTTGGTCAGATCCTTCCCACCTCCCCAAAACTCAGGAGTTTTATCATCAAAGCCAAGGAGTGCAGAATCAGAACCTCCCTTTCAGAGAAATAACTTCAAAATTCCTAATACTTATTGCTGACCCTGCTGTTTATTAGGGAAACGTGCCTTTGCTTGCTGCCCCTAAATGATTTTCTAGCTGACTAATAGCAGCTTCAGCTTTTTTAGAAAAAAAAAAATACTGTGTATGATAACAGGGAAGCGTGCAGGTCTATTAGGRAGGAAAATCCTGGAGGTAAAGGTGACAGCTTTATGGCACGGGTTCCTGTGTTATTTACAGTAACTCATTTTGTATCCTGTGTTTCATATTGGTGAAGCCAAGGGCTGGAGCTGTTTGTTATTTAYGCCAACCTCGTCAGGGGATGGGGGTATCCAAGGGGGCAGAAAATAGGTCTGTTGATTAGAACAGTAAATTAGGGGAAGGCAGGAAGACAGAGGAGAATAACTGGATTCCACCAACATGCATAAACATTTCATGTTCTTTGCTACTTGTTACTTGGCTTCCCTATAAACCGTGAGCCAGAAGTCTTTAAGGTAATAATAAAGCTTCCCTCCTCATCCCACTCCCTGGGTTATTTATCTCTCTGGTTTGTCAGACCTTCTGTACATCTGACCTTTGCCATGGTTAGAAAACAAGGAATTGTTTAGTTGAGAGTGTTGAAACTGCCAAGGAGGCAAWACTATCCTCTGTACAGCTGCATAAGCACTTGTTTTTGACCTGGGTGAAAAGGAAACCCATATGTGGGAGGTAAATTTATCTTTTCCTTCTACCCTACTGGATTTAGCTCTTCAAAAAATGCCCTGAGGGATCACTGGTCTCCACATACCAGTTCAGAGACCATCACAGAGCAGGCTTCCTGAGCTGTAAGTTCGCAGGGGATTTTACAAAGTTCAGTTTTCTTTTATGATGTATTTTATCCATATTGTTTCAGCGTCAATAAAAAAGTTAAAAAACCGAGAGTGTGAACTGTGTCAACATATTAACCAATTACCAAGATGACATGCAAGTCTTGTAGCATATTTAGTTTCTCCAAAAGTTTTGTTTCTCAAAATATTTATTTCATATATAAATATTTTAAAAGTCACAAATGTATTTCACAGATTTCACTATTTATTCTTTAAATATATAGTTTTAATAACAGTGTCTCTAAATTTCTAAATCTCTCATTCTTATACCTTTCTGCTAACTTAAAATTATGCTAAGAGAATTCACTAAGGATTGCTGAATTTTGCAAATTAGCAGATTATACCCAATTTTGGTAATTCACATGAGCATAATTTTGTCTTTAAACGTACAAATAGCCTCATTGCCTTTAAAGTAAAGTAAGTGCTCCAGTTTTGACTTCAAAAGCATATATTATTAGAAGTAGAACATTCCCTATGAAATCATACATTTTGATGTTAAGATGGTAATTGGAATTGTGTTTAATTCACCTCTATTATTTGCTCTTTTTGCATTATTTCTGCTTTCTTGACTTTTTGTGTATGCTTTACAGACATCTTTGACAATTTTAAAAGCATTTAAAGATCTCTCATGAAGTTATTTTTCAAAAGTTATATCTGAGTAAGGAGAAAAATTTGCAAAATGCTTTTGAAGAGGTGAATTTATCACACAGAAAATAAGGTAAATTCACATGAGTGGCCATTGGTGCTGTGACCACTCTCCTCGGCTCCTGCAGGGTGAGGCATCTAAGAAGTTACATCACTCTGATGAGAAACTGGAATGTTAAACCATTTTGTCGGTATCTTTTCTTTTTTCCCCAGAAAATACTGGTGCATCTCTCTCT
>JACDOX010000124.1:421462-526163 GCA_014549065.1 Cardinalis cardinalis | reverse complement strand
TCTCTTTCTCTTTCTCTTTCTCTTTCTCTTTCTCTTTCTCTTTCTCTTTCTCTTTCTCTTTCTCTTTCTCTTTCTCTTTCTCTTTCTCTTTCTCTCACCCCCCCCTCTCTCTCTGTATCTATTTATCTACCTCTCTCTATATATATTAGAAAAATCCCGAGGAAAAATAAAATCTACTGAATGAAATAGCATATCTGAGAATAAAGGCCTCCCAAATACCAGCTCTTTGACAGCTGTGGCTCTTTGGTCATTAAGTGAAATCAGTCAATTTGCAATTGGCAGGAAATTGAACGTGGTCCATATAATCTATATTTGCTTCAGTTCTACCTATGCACAGATTTGAAGATCCTGTACAATTGTAGCTCTTTTTTTATGTCTCGGCTAAAGGAGTTAGATGAGTTCTAGATCTGAGTGTTTATAAAAATGTTTTTCTTTACAAGAAAAGATATTTTTCAATTTATAAAATAATCAGGAGTTGACTTTTTTTTACTAAAAAAAAAGCAAGCAGAAAACTGTGTTTAATATCTCTTCTTTCTTTCCCCCTTTATAAAAACATCAATATTTTGAGCCATGAAATCATACATGCACCAAAGGAAAGTTATATGTGATAAGTGTATTCATTTGCAAAACACAAAGGCAAATAACCACTGTTATATGTAGATAAAAGAGAAATTTCAGCCTAAATAAAAAGGTTTTCCACTGATCTCAGAGTCACAGTTTCACTCATTATGGTTTAGTTTGAAGATATTTAAATACTCCTGCTGAAGGACTTTGGTAAAAAACTTACATGAAGTGCCAGCTAATATCAATGGAGAAAGTCACAGTGATTTCTGTGGATCTTGGTTTATATTCTTCAAAATTTTTAGGCAAGGATTTCCCAAAGGAAGAGGTTCCAAGTCCTATCATGCATGCCACACAAAACTGARGTAAAACTTCTAGAGAAAGACATATTGTAGAAGAAAACATATATTTCACAAGAAAATGGACAGAGATTATTCATTCTGTGCTTAGATGAGTGCTGCARAATATATATTCTCTGAATCAGAAACGGAGAGAAATGCAAAAAACAGATTGTTCAATGGATTTGATTTGGCACTAATATGGTGTCCAGGTTATGGAATGCAGTGAGCTCATAGTCAGATGTTAAAAATCAGGCTTAATATCCAGATCTTTTTTGCTTACTTCCTTTTGATTGAGTGACTTTATTTTCCAGTTATAAATACTTGCCATTCAGCCAAAGACTTTGCTGACTAAAACACTGATGATGGATGAGTCATTCTGTCACATCTATATCACTGTACCTTTGAAAAAGACCTGATTCTCCTCTTTTCTGGTAACTGAGCTGAGTCATTTCTGAATCAGCATAGCACAATGTCCTCACACTGTTAGCATGCAGAGTACTTCAATATCATCTTACTCATTGGGCCCCTAAATGCTTTTTTTAAYAMATATATATATAYATATATAKRTATATACTTAAGGGAGCATTTCCAGTTGTTGTAACCTGAAGATGTGTGGGTTTTTTGTGCTTAAGGTAGTCATAAGCTTATCAAGGTCTTAAAAAAGTTTCTCTATGGTTTTCAGCTGCCAAGTTATGATTTTTAGGGAGATGAGTTATGATGCCTCTGCACCACCAGTACAAAATTTCAGTGTTATAATTACTGCAGAGGATGGGAAAACATAAATCCTAGTCCTACAATGGAGCAGATGAAATAAATCTCCTGATCATGGGACAAAATMATTTTTGTTAAGATGATCTGATTATAGAACAAGTTTCCACAGTAATTAGGAAAATCCATAAATGGCTACATATATCTGTCTTTTATGGCCTTTAACGAAGAAGAAGTTCATTTTGATTCTAAGGATTCTTTTTCAAAGTTCAAAAATATTTTTATTCATCTATCTCACCCCATTATGTTTTGTGTTCCAAGTTAAATTTCAAAATCCTGAGTAGAATTTTGCCTCTAATTTAAGTTTCAAGACTTGTATAAAAACACCATGTTTGTTCGGGGAGAGCGGGAAGATTTGGAAAGTTGCGTCTGTTTGGCTTGGTCAGTCRGGGCTATGGTTGGGGTTTTTTACCTGCTGCTGGTTTTTCATAGAAAGGTCTAGGGTGACCAAACAGGGCTTCTGTCAGCCATCAAGTGAAGGTGATGTATAGCCCCATAAACCCCTGAGACAGCTGGTTCACACCAGAATGAATGACACCAAGGGCAGAGAGTGCATTACGAAATACACAAAAGTAAGTTTAGCCTAGAAGAACGAAAGACTGAGACTCAGCCTATTCTGGGGCCTAAGTGTTCCTGGGTCATGAGTAATCTCCTTCCAGCTGTAGGAAAAAAACGCCAACATTGTCAAGTCTTTCCATGTTGCTCAGATTAAGAGCTTTAACATTTCTTATTCACGCTGAGGATACAAGACTGAATAGGATAATGTAGGTTTTCTCTGTGAAATTACAATCAACCCTCTAAAACTTTTTGCATGTGTTTTGCTGTTTTCTGACCTTTTCAGGGCCTCACTAAAGCTGTAATAAATCACCTYTTTTAGTGCCTGAAGTGCTACCTTTCACCCCCAAAAATGTCTGGCAACTGTGCCTGCTGTTAATATATCACCATAAAATGTAGCATGTACATGTGTCAAGCTATATGAATGTGCTTTTGGCAGATGTCAACTTCCAGCCAAGTTTGTACTGAGCGAGCAGGAAGGGGATGAAAGGCCTCATTTCACCTTTTTGTAGTTGTTCTTTGTAGTCTTTTGATCTCTGTCACTAATTTGAATGTCTTGTGCAAAATGCTTCATCGGATGCCTCCTGCCTCCTTTCTGCCACATAATTTCGTGTTGAAGGGATTGGTTAAGTTTGTTCTTAAAAATTTCATGGTTTTACTAACTTGATTTTAGATGAACAGTTAAGGAATGCATTCACAGCCAAATCTTATGTGGCAATCCCATAAGTCTCAGAGCTTTCTGTCCATGTTGGTGTTGCCTTGGTTTTCTTGAAGGTTTGGAAACTGAAGCAGAAAAGATGATGGTGATAATCAAAGGACAGAGAGCTAGTAGCGCTGTCAAAAGCTCAAAACAACTCTCCCAGATTCACACAATCACATAAAACTTCCTCAGGAGTTTTTCAGTGATTACTACATAAAGTGAAAGTAACAGAAAGCACAAGGGTTGGTATTGTCCTCTGAGATAGCTCATTTTTTCCCATTGGTTTGTCTCCAAATTGCCTGCTGTTTTCTGGATCTAGAAACACACTTCTTCCCGATTAACTTCAGCCTCTGGAGTACTTAAATGTTAAGATATTGCATTCTTTTCCATATCYTTAAAATGTTAAAGCTACTGTTTAGAACTGTAGGATGTCTATTACAGCAAGTCTAAACTTCCAGGGTCAGCTTGGATGGGATTTTGAGATACCTGCTCTAATGAGAGACATCCCTGCCCAGAGCAGGGAGCTGGTCTTTGAGGTCCCTTTAAGCCTATTTTTTTCTCTGAACTCTCTAAGTATTGTTATCTTTGTGATTTTTATTTTCCCKGCATAACCACATTCTAAGTTATGACACAGAAGTTCTCCTCCATTCAGATCTCATTTTCCTCATTTCCTGGCTTTCTCAATAGTTTGATTCATTTTTTGGGTAACAGTTCATAATTACCAGGCTTTTAGATTTGGATGTGTTCATGTGTGGATGCAGGGGGAATAAACTGAGAAGCAAGCTTCACCTTTCCCTGATCTTACAGAAGCATTTTCAGTAYAGTAGCAAAGACATTAAGAACTCGTGTTGGTGCAAGAGTTAATGTGGCAGGTTTGACTTTGTTGTGAAGTGTTGCCTAATTAGCTAAGAGAAAAAACATCTGAGATATGACAAGTAGAATATGTTGAGTGCAAAGTCACCTCAGCAGTGAGGAGCGCTTCTCTACTCATATAATGCAGGTTGAGAAAAAATAACTCCACTAAGACAAATATAAATTGAAATATATGTGTAGGAAATAAATTATAGAGGACAATATTCTGAGAAGAATCACGTGTTTTTGAGGAATTAAAATACTTGTTGGAATTTTAATAATATTCTGGAGTCGGTTTTCTGACTTAAGATGTATCTTCAAAAATGCTTCCTTCTTTGTTAGTCTATTTCCTTTAAATATTACTTGACCACCATGATTATTAAAGCAAAAACATGTGTCAGATATTGAAAGAAAGGATGAAAGAATTTCTGATAAAAATACAAYGTTTTAGATTTTGCATACATTTTTATTGAAAAGGAAAGTCAGCATATTAAGCTACATTAATAAACAAATGAAAAAATAATTATGAAAGTGATAAATAATTATCTATAAATCATGTTAATTTATAGCAGAARTGCAAATTTATTATAAAATATATAACAGTAGTGTTAGTAAATAAGTTTCATACTTTAAAAACGTTGATGCTATCAATCCAAATCAGTAAATTTTCCTTTATTTGGTACAGTTTCCTGTCTCAAATTTCATCATAAACCAATTTTCTCACAGTATTTTAATTTCAATGGAAGTTATGTCAGCACCAGGAAACAAGATCATCATTTTAATCATCARCAACACTCATCACTCTCTACAACTGCCTTGAGAGGAGGTTGGAACCAGGAGGTCAATATCTTCTCCCAAGTAACAAGAAGAAATGGACTGAAGTTAWGCCAGAGAAGGCTTAGATTGAATATTAGGAAAAATTTCTTTGCCAAAAGGTTTGTAAAGCATTTACAGGCTTTGCAAACAGGCTGCCCAAGGCAGTGTTGGAGTCCTCATCCCTGAAGGATTTAAAAGCCATGAGGAAGWGGCGCCTGGGGACAAAGRTTGGTGGTGGCCTGGGCAGTGCTGGGCAGATGGTTGGGCTTGGAAGTCCTTTCCAACCCAAAGAATTGCCTGGTTCTATAAACTTTCAAAAAGATGCCTGAGAATTTGAGAGAGGCACAAAACATTATAGTTCAGATCACCATGGGCAGACAAACACCTAAGCCCTGTTTAGTCAGAGGGAATTAGCTGCCAACTGTATCTGTGAATCTGGATCTTATCCTCAATTCCCTATAACTGATACATTGAGGAAACCTGGCATTGGAAAGAAAAGAATGAATAAAAACCTCATCTCCACTTTAACCCTGAATAAGATTTCTGAGAGRATTTAAATGGAAGAGTTGTGTCTTCCTCTTTGACGTGTCATCAATTTTCCAAACCGTAGGTTTGATGTTCAGAAGAGTTGGTACCAGCTACTCTCTCCCACTCACAGGAAAATACAGCTGCTGTCACTGCCAATTCCTCACCGCTTGATGAATGGGGTGTAATTTCACGTGGAAGGAAGCACAGGAGCCAACCACTAGTTGATGTTAGCAAAGCTGCAAGCAACCTCAATATGCCACTACCTGAAGCAGGAGCAAAGCAAGCCTGGGCATCTCAAGTTATCATCACAGGGAAGCATGTCAACAGCTTAAAAAAGAATTGGAGAGAAAAAAATGTGGTTGTTGAGAGTTTTTTTTTTTTTCCATTGAATGAAATGACTTTATGCTTTCTTGRAAGTGTTTTTCTCAGTGAAGTTGTGATACTTGAGCCTGGTAACAGCAAGCGAGAATCCCCCTGTATGAAGAATGACCCTATATTTCTCTTGTTTGCTGTATTCCCTTTGAAAAAATGAGTATTATCCATTCACTTTAATTGAAATGTGTCTATCTGCAATGGTTCAAGATCAGTTCTATTCTTCTCAAATAATATGTGAAAACTGAGTCTTTCTAGCTTTATTTAATGTATTCTGCTTTAAAAAATCACATTATCCTGGAGCCTGCTTTAAAACCTATTTATGTCATTATATTTTGGATTGCTCGCTAATGGAAGGCTTAAGTTGCCATTGGATTTGCTAACTGAGGAACAGTAGAAGACACATTAAGTTTTCTCTCTGATTTTAACTTGATGGAAGAAACACAGTGGGAAATGCACTAATGGTAGCATTTACCAGCGGTAATTTCTGTTTATTAAGGCATCTTGTCAAGTCACATAAGCTAAGCAGGGTAGGGAATGTTCAGTATTTTTGTGGGAGAATTTCTGAGAAGGGATCAGGGATACACTGTGGAGGAAATGGTTTGTAAGTGGTAGCAATCTACCTTATCATTATCGTTAATTTGTATCACATTATGATGTCTCTTATGTGGGCAATAAATGCAACTTTCATCTACTTCCTTGTTTCTTTAACCACTAAATGGAATTTTAACACAAATTTTACAATGCGGTGTGTTCTGCCTTCTGACTTGGAAGTGAGTCTGGATGTAGATATTAATAGGAGTTAGAAGTCTTCAGTACGGCCGTTTTTCACTAGACTCTGCTGATTCAGAAGACATGAAACTTTTCTGAACATGAGAACACTTTTCCTACATGGCATTTTCCTACAAGTTTCTCATGTCTAGGATGAATTCTTTGCACATTTTCTCTGTTCATCCTTCAATCCATGCTGGAAAACTGTAACTGCTGCCTAGTAGTCATCATTTTTCTACTAATGACACCTTAAAGGAAAATAATGAGAATTCATATCTCTACATCTAATGATTATAGAAAAGACCAGGATGAGAACTGCTCTCTGCATAGTGATTTTTATCTATTCATTCAAGATCATCAAAAACAAAAGATGCTTTTCTACCTTTTTTTTTTTACTTAACTTCCTCCTAATTCCTTATTTTTACTCTTAGAGAACACATTGTCTCAACAGACAGGTGTCTGCATTGAGTCCTTTATTTCATTCTGATGCAAGAGGAGTAATTAAAGACTGAGTATTTTCCAAAGAAAGCATCTGCCTTTCTCTGTTGCCACCAGCTCCACCTCAACATATTTTGATTACAGTCTGCTCTTACTTTACAGTGGCAAGTTACAGTGGATTAGGAAGAGTTCCTTGTTTCTGCTCCAGTTGCCCTAGTAACTTGATTTTCTGTTTAAAATTTTCATGAGGTTTTGTGTGTTTAATTTTCGTTCTAATAATAAACTAAATTTAAAAGACTTTTGATTTTAAGACTGTTCCTTTCTGGTCCCTGATATTCTTTTCAGTGGACTTCTGTTTCTCTAGGTGAAAAAAACACCCACCAATTTAGCAAAAAAAGAAAAAAATATAAAAATCCAATGCTGTAGCAGCATCCCAGCCTATGCAGGAGGTTGCGTTACAAAAAGCTTCTGTATTTTTCTAGTTCACCAAAAGGTGCTTAACACAGAAATAAAATTCCGCTTACCTTCATTTCAGAGCTAATGCTTAATAAATAATACATTGTAACACCTAAAAGATTAATAATTGCAGCTCACAGATCTTGCAGCATTGACTCCTGAGACAAGTGGTAAAGCTTTTGGCCAAAAAGGGTATGTCAATATAAAAATGGCTGTATGGGGCCATGAAAGGGGTGTCTTGAGACTGTTCTCCTGTCAGTGCATCTAGTCTGTAGTGGTGTTTGGGGAAGAACAGAGTAAAAGACACTAAAATTTCTGCTTGGAAGGCTTCACATCCTCTGGCACTATGAAGATAAAAGWGCATTTTTGTGGGATGAGATCTTTGAGTCTACTGCAACCAGTTTTAAAAAAATCCAAGTTTTGATCTAGCTATACACTTTYACCATTTACTGTGTCATGGGGCAATCATACAAATAACTACAATCAACCTAMAAAAATACCTGATTGCTAGAAAATTTGCTCTGCATCTCTAGGTACATGCCCTTTACTCTTTAAATTTCATGAAATACAATAAAAAATACCATGCATTAGACATCRATCTTCTTCTCACATATCTTTTTCACCCAAATAAATGCTCCTCAGACCCCACCACTCCCTTTGTTTTGTTCAGGTGACTAAACCTATCAGTTTTTTATTCATAAACATACTGTAATATATATGCAGCATGTGTAGATAAAATGGATGCAAATAAAGCCAAAGGAAATATCTTACATACTCCAATCACATAGTCCTTTGGAAAACTGTCACCTAGCTGGTAGAGAAAAATGTTCTTAGGAAATTGTAGGAAAACAAACTCAGAAATTTTGTTCAAATATTTTGTTCAAACATATTTTGTTCAAAACCATAAAGTCTGTAGATGGGCTGGCTGTGACTTCATTAATTGTATATRAAACTTCTTCAGGTTCTTCTGCTAACCCTCCCATCCCAAGAAGTTCATAAATCTAGGGCCATTTAAATTAAATTTATGTTTTACAAAACTATGCTTTCCGTATGAAAGTTTCTTCCTGGAAAGCAAGAAGTTTTGTAAAGTTTTTGAAAACTGAAGCATGTAAAATTTTAGGAAACCAAACCTTCACTTCCAGAACTGATATTAGTTGTGTATCTGATTATAGATGTTATCTTTATTAAAATGCTATACATTAAATTAACATTTTCCCTACCTGAAACTGAGAATAGAGGGGGAAAAAATCTCCAAAAGAGTGTAGTRTTTCACTGATTCAATCCTTTCACTTAAAAAACTTTTTAAAATCAAAGAGGTATTTTTCCATTTTCCATGTTTGAATCTTGTTCCAGAAGATCCCTCATGCTATGTCTAAAAGTATTTCCTGTTCCATAGCCTAAATTAGTTCATAGCTAATATTTCTCATTTGTTTCATAGCAAAATTTTTGTTTAATTTTAATACTTTTTSCCTTTCTCAGTCTTTCTGACCTTGAGTCATTAAAGTTACAGAAACTGAACACAGATAAAATCTTTCTGAGATTGCATTTAGAGAATATTGAAATTTTTTTTCTCATCCTAGTTTACTTCATAATTATTGGTGTCTCCGGCAACTCTAAGCTACTGTGAGTGTCAATGTCATTCATAGAGCTCATTAGATTATTGAAAAAAAACCACCTGTCTTCACCTCCTACTATTCACAGAATAACAGAATGAAAATATGTTCTGAATTGGAAGGAACCCACAATGATCTCTGAGTTCAGCTCCTGGTTCTGCACAGGACCATCCCCAACAACCCCACCYYGTCCCTGWGAGCATTGTCCAAATGTTTCTTGAACTCCATCAGGWTTGGTGCTGTGCCCATTCCCYGGGGAGCTGTTCCAGTGCCCAAACACCCTCAGGGGGAAGAACCTTTCCTGATACCCAACCTAAACCTCCCCTGACMCAACTTCAGGCCGTTCCCTGGGGTCCTGTCCCTGTCACAGGGCAGGGATCWGATCCTGCCCCTCCTCCTCCCTCACAGGGAGCTGGGGCTGCCCTGGGGTCTCCCCTCAGCCTCCTCTTCTCCAGCTGGACAGACCCAGTGCCCTCAGCCTCTCCTTCCCCCCAGGGCTCTTCACCACCCTCATGACCTCCCTTGGATCCTGCCTAATAGTTTGATATCTTTCTTATATTGAGAAAGGCACCCAAAGCTGCTCWCAGTGTTCAGGGTGAGGCAGCCCCAGCCCAGAGCAGAGTGGGACAATCCCCTCCCTTGCCCTGCTGGTGATGCTGGGCCTGATGTCCCCAGGWCAGGGATGTCCCTCCTGGCTGCCAGGGCACWGCTGACTCAAGTTCCACTTGCCACTGACCAGGAACCCAGGTCCCTTTCCATGGCACTGCTTTYCAGGATCCATTCCCCWCTCTGTCTGCACACCCAGGGTTGCCCCCGGATGCAGAATTGAGAATTTGCCCTTGTTGARCCTCACTTGGTTGGCATCTTGGTTGAAATTCAGTGAGTAGARGAATAATTGCAAATGATGATTTATTAAACATGCAATCTAAAAAATCATAATTAGTTATAGGGATGTTTTTAATTTTTCTAAGCTAACAAAATAGAAGTAAACCTTACAGTCTTCAGGCATGAACTTTTGAAAAGGCAATACATTTTAGAAGATGACTCCTAAGGTCTTGTGGGTAGGAAAGCACCAGACAGATCAGAACTGTTCAAACACTTTAGTATTTCAGAAAAAAAATAGTAGCAATATAGTTCTTGCCTAGTTACTGAAATAGACTAATTTTGATAAAATATAATTTGTATATATTTATTAATAATCAAATTCTTTATTAAATAATAAAATAAGCTATTTTCAACTTGCCCTGACCATTTTTGGAAAGTTTTTAACGTTCCATATAGTCAGGGGCAAGGTTGCATGTTAAGATTTTAAATAAAACATATTTATTTATTCTTTTTCCATGACAATGTCTCTTATGCTGCACTCTTTGTTTTTAGGCTCTGCACTTTCTTTGACATCGTCTCTATTCTAATGATACCTRTGTGCTCTCTTGTTTTTTCATGAACATCATGAAGTAATTCTCAAATCCACTCACTTTACCATACTATATTTATTATTATTATTTGTTTTTACACTGATCTCCTTGAAACCTCAATGTTTATAGAAGACATGAGTTAAGGATCCCCTGGAAGGGTGGATCTAAATTAAAACTATGTGAATCTACCCTATGGAATCACAGGTCGCTGAGATGCAACTACTGTGGTAATTTTGTTAGAGTGCTTAAAATGTAGGATTTGTGATGAGGGAAAAGATTCTGTTGGGAACAGATTTATTGTATAATCATACCATCACCCAGGAGAATGTCAATATGTGGAAGCTCTTGGGTGAACAAAGAGGGACAGGAAGAATGAAATATTCACATCAGGGGTACTGTTAGCATAACAAATATTGTGTAAGCTTGCAATGTACTCTCCAACCTTGAAAAATAAATGTAGGACTGCTTTCAAAGTTTTTGGTATAAATAAAATTTAGAAGAAATTAGGAGAAGAGTGGGAWTCTATTCTATCTGCTTTCACAGCTGTAAGAGTATCAAAACATTTTTCCTATTGGCTTGTGAGCCCACTCACACATATATATTTTTAAGATAAATTCTTTCTTTAGACAAATTTTATTTTTGCGTACTGGTCGAAAGGATGCTTCAGAGTAAATATCTGACCTCAGCCTTTTTCTAAGCATGGCATTTTCTATTCAGTGCAAAATAAAATGATTTTAAGAGGGATTTAAAATTATAYTGAAAGTAGAAGACAGGACTAAGTTTATTATTTAAAGAAAACATATATATTTCTCTGCCAGCACAGGGGTAATATACAGCTTTTTAGATAGTTAATGAACATTGTATGAGCATGTTTGCAAAAAAAAAAACTCTAAAGGATTTGATCTGAAGGATGTGAATCCCTTTCTTGTTTTAAAAAGACAGGAAAACTTTAAAGTTGCATAGTTACTCATGCATGTCAGGCTTACATTTGCTCAGCTGGGGCAACCTGCATTTGCTTAGCCACAGATGGATATAAAGAAGATGCTATTCATCTGAAACAATGATCCTTTTACTTATCATAGCTTCTGTGTGATGTACATGTCCCATTTAAATGAAATGATCTTCACAGTGTCATAAAATATTCATTAAAAATTTTCAGACAACTTGCAATTCAAAATGTTTCACAATATTGGCTATGGATTAAAAGGGTTTTGCTTGGTTTGATTTGRTTTTTTAACCATTTCTTAACCAATATTGTTTTTACATGTACATGTATTTRTTCAAGAATCAGTCCTATGCATTTATTCTATTTTCAAATCCCGCTTTAAAGCCACATTTTGCGCTTTGTTTGTGGCATAAATCAGAATCAAGGGTCCCTAATTTATAGACCTGCAAAAATTTGGTGTAGTATAATTTGGATTTCCAAAGGGGAAAGTTCACAAAATTTTCAATGACAGTTTGAATTTGTTAGGTATGAGTGTTAATTTATACRGGGGGGAAAAAAAAGGTAATGGATGTGGAAAACCATGGGACCAAGGAGAATATTTTCAACACACAGCATGAAATACCAATGCCATTTTTCTGTTAGTTTTCAAAATTAATTCACTCTGGAAAATGACTYTAGGGCTGATGTTAGTAGCAATGAAGAAGCGTATTCCAGCTGAGGCAGACATCCTGCTGGGAAGCCCAGATAGGGCAGGTCTAATTCCCRAGGCTCCAGCTGAGCTTCTTGGTTTTATGCCAGTGGTGATTGAAGGTCCTTTTCCTTTGGGAAGCACTCCACCACCCTACAGCCATCATTCAGAGCTAATTTCTGCACATCTAGCAGCCAGGTCTGTGGAATGCCTGGTAGAACTGGACAAAGCTGTTGTTGCACATCAAATGTTTGGAGACATTGTCYTTTGTTCTCCTGATAAAATGAACTTATGTTTTGTAGCCACAAATCAGTTATTGCTTTCCCTTAGATGAAGTGACCAGCTATGCCTGCTCTGAAAATACTTTCTGATGTTGGATAGAGCAGAGGAAGATGGGTTGCAATTCCCACTACCTGTACACCAATTTCCTTATCTTGCATTGTAATTCAGTGAATAAAAAGATCAGTGTAACTAAATTCCTTCTGTACCCTCTTCCTGTGAGAGAGTGCTAAATCGCCAGGTGAGAGGTGACGAAGACTAAAGAGGTCAAAGTTCCTTCCCCCGGTGATTAGGAGGAGCCTGTGACAAAGGTCTGTAAGGGAAGAAATTGTAGGACAAAATATGTAAAGAAGGGAGCTTTTGTTCATCATTTTCCAAAGGAGATGAATATAAAGTGTTCTCATATCATTACTTTGAGTGTTTCTCATGACACCTTTTTCAAATTCTGCGCCTCTCCAGATTCATTTTATATACAATCATAGAAACATTGAACCATTCAGATTGGAGGAGATCTCTGAGATCCTTGAGTCCAGCCCTTAACCCAGCACTGCAAATCCACTAAACCATGTCCTCATGTTCACATTCCTTTGGAACACTTCCACTTTTGCATGCCACAATAGAAAATTTGATATTTAATACAACACGATTCTTTCAGCCATGATTATTTCAGTCCTCTTGAATCCTGTGAATTTGATGAGGTTTTAAATGATGTATTGACTCGTGACTGTCTCAAGCGAGAGGAAAAACATTTACCATGAGTTCTGCCTGTCCTCTGAGAATTTTTGTTTCAATTATAACTACAGATTTTGTGACGCAGGCATAGCTCCAGAAGGAAACAGAATGAGATCAGATGCAGAATAGCTTCGGGTGTTTTTTAAAGAAAAAAAATGCTTGGCAGGAAAAAGTAGCAGGTAGTGAAGCAAATTGAATTAATTTGTGGTATAGGGCCTCAGAAAGTTGGAAATGTGTAGGCATAAACCATATGAGCAACAGCTCTGATAGCTGCCTCAGCTCCTAAGAGCAAACTAGGCAGATCACATCAGACATGGATTCGTTCTTCATAAACCACTAACAGCAATCAGAACGGAGGTGGCTAAAACTCTGTCACGATTAAAAAACCCCCAAAAAACTGGTGTCTCTCCTGGAAATAAAAGTGTCAAACGTTCACAGTGCTTAAAAGTAGTGCATCTGAAAACATATAATACAGAAGACATGAGTGTGACTGTACATAGATTGATTGCTCTATAATATATGTGGAATGAATGAGTTTTTTCTTACACASTTACCCTCTCTGGATATCTATGAATTTATAATGCTGCTTCTTAGCATTTATATTTGTCTACACTAAAGATGCAATAATTTATTAASATGCTAATAAATGTTTAATACTTCTTCTCTTTATCATTTTATAAAATTGTCTCCCTAGCCTCTGTTTCTTGAAAATATGAGAAGGACAAGCATGAAACTAAAACAATGCTGTTTGAAAAGTCGATGTATTAATATGCAGATTTTTAAAATGTCTCTCATCTTGCTCATAACCTCTGTTGTGCATGTTGTTGAAAGCAGCTGAGATGTTCAAGACATGAGGCAAAATCTCATGTTGGATTTCTTGTTTTGTGACTGATAGTTATATTTCTGTTAGGCTACCTTTTAAACAACTATCTATATAGTAGCTGTAGATGAATTTTAATGCCAGAAAAAAAAATAGAAAAAAAATGGTTTAAAAATCAAGCATTATTTTAAAAATTCTCTYTGACCCTTTTTTCCCCTTCTATTTAATTAGAATTCACATATTTAACTTTTGAAAGGTTTATATTTACAACTGTCATTGTTAGGGAGATTCAAATACTGGGATCATCTACCCAGGGAGATGGTGGAATCACCAGCCGTCAATGTGTTTAAGGGAAGACTGGATGTGGCACTTGGTGCCATGATCTGGTTGAAATGTTAAAACATGGGTTGGACTCAATGAACTCAAAGGTCTCTTCCAACCCAGAAATTCTGTGATTCTGTGAAATTCAAGTTTATGAGGAAAAAACAACAAAGAAAATGTAACTTCCCAAGTTCATCTAATTGCTATGATGTTACTGTAGTCACTCAATACCCAAGTTTACTTTCATGGCTTTTCAAGGCCAATGAACTTCAGATATCATGTTGGACAGGACATGAAAGTTTATGTGTTTCTACATATATTGGAATTTCACTTCCAATTCATATCTTTTCGCCTATTTCACTTTCTACTTTCATAGCTTGCCACCTATTCCAAATGGCAGAATGCAGTCTTTCCTGAGTGAAGTCTCATGTAACTTTCCTAAAAGCAGTTAACATTCAGTCATGAAACAGTCTCTTCAGAAGAAAGGTACTCTGGGTGGTTAAGAGAAGACTTCATCTCTTGCATCAATTTTAAGGAATTAGGTATTGCTAAATACACCAGAAATCAAATTAGGCACTCCAGTTAGTGGCATTTTGTAGCAGTGTGAAAAGCATTATGAATCAGTCTTGTAAGTCATGTTTTATGTTTTGTCATGCTAATTTTAATCTGTATGCAATATCAGATTAACAGTATTTACCAAGTGTTAAAAACTTTGTACACAGGAGTGGTACAAAGAAGTTTGGAAATTAAGAAAATTAAGGAGGTTTAGTTCATATTTTTCTTCATTTATCAGCTCTGAGTTATCAATGTAGAGCCAATGCATTGTTGCAGAAGTAGACATAGAACAAAATTGCGCTCACAATCTGAGTTGATACTTGCATGAGTGACTTATCCATGTGTTCTTCTGGCTGTTTCTATTTAATGGTGGTGATAGAATTGTTTTTTCTTCTCCCTCTCTTTTTCCTCTGCAGCAATGACAATGCAGTTCATTAGCCATCGATTCCCTGACTACCATGACCCAACTATAGGTGAGTACAGGCTTTTCTCCCCTTCACCCCTTTCAGTTTCTCTGTGTGACACTGTGAGATATTGTATTTGCTGGGAATGTCTCRATGAAGGCAGGAATGATGAATTTGACTCTCTGTTCTCAGAAGGTTAATTTATTACTTTATGATACTATATTATATTAAAGAATACTATCTATACTATACTAAAGAACACAGAAAACATACTTACTGAATGCTAAAAACTCATTATTCTTTCCAGAGTCACGGCACASCTTGGCCCTGATTGGCCAAAGAGTCAAAAAAACTCACACCAGAATCCAATAAAACAATCACTTGTAAGTAAACAATCTCCAAACACATTCYACATGTGAGCACAACACAAGAGAAGCAAATGAGATAATTATTGTTTTCCTTTTCTCTGAAGCTTCTCAGCTTCCCAGGAGAAAAATCCTGGGCAAAGAGATTTTTTCAGAAAATGTAAATGCTACAGTGAGACAGTGAGAAGCTGCTTCTAAAAGGCCCTTAGATAGAAACAAGATTTGCAAACTTTAGATTACACCTTAATTTTGTGATGATAACTGCGTTGTGTCAAGATATTTCTTCTTKATGCTCTTTATGCAAAATCTCTTTCAAAAACAAGGTTCTGCCATTCATGCATTGTAACTATTAATGTTGTGCATTTATAACTACAGAATATGAAACCAAATTGCTCAAGAATATGACAAATCCAATCTGGAGTGGGATATGTTTGTCTGCTTTTTTAAGTTCCGTTATTTTAGTGCTATTTCCCTTATTAAAGTCTTAGCTGATCTCCTCTAGGAACATCAAATAACTACGCAAGCAAATAGAGTTGTGCTCTGGGATTATACACTCTGCTAATTTTGTTGGATTTATCTACTTTATAAACTTGTGAACATAGAACATTCACACATATCTCTTTTATACTTTATGACAATACATGTTTTTATCTGAAATAAACTTTAAATGCTGAGTGACTGTCAGAATTGCATGTTTATTCATTTAAGAGTACCTTTATTACTTAGTTTTACTTATACTTACATTTATACACACTATTCATGTGCAATATTTAATTATAACAAGGAAACGATGGCAGAATCTGGGTCCAATAAGTGGAGAAACCACTAAAACCATCTGCATTTCCAAAGACTTCTTTGGGGGAAAAAAGATAAATCAATTCCTCTCAGACAAAAAATTTTTTGTTTGCTTTGAAATTTTCAACTATTTTAAACTCATCTTTAACTTCTATAAAATTATTTTATAGCTCTACAGAACAGACAATGACAGTTTGAATTTTTATTTGTTATTTCCATAATATTCCACATTTCCTGGATTTAAATTGGTAAATGATTATAACTTAAATAATGAAAAAATATGTAAASTCTTCTTGTCACTAGTAATTTTATAGCTGTTTAAAAAAATTGCAAAACACCATTGGGATGTGTCATCTCTAAAGAAGGTAAAACTATTGTGGAATTGCTACAAATTTATTTGCTCTTCTCAGGAAAAAAAATTAAATCATTAAATCTAATTAGAAAAGAGGAACATTATTAGTTATCGACATCACTAACTTATGTACATACATTCATCTTTATTATTAGCTATTCACCTGCCATCAGTATTTATTCTTCTATTGTATCTCATCATAATCTTAACTTATTGGTCTCTAGACACCACCACAATATGAATAATAGATAATCATGAAGAGAAGGAAAGCTTATGGTGCATTCAAAGTACACACTGCAGGAATGCCTTGAGGACTCGATCAGGATGAAGGTCTCCTTGAGTGAGAAAGTGTTTCTACTCAGTAAAACCAACACTAAAGAGGAGGAGAGAGGCTAAAAATGAACAGGGGATTATTGAATTCCATCTCACCCAGCTGGCTAGACACAGAACTGGAAGTACAAGTTTTTCTCTTCAGCACTTCTCTTTCTCAGAACATGATGAGGACATCTTGAAAAAGTCGTATTACTATCTGGGCTCTAAAACACATGTTAAAAAGAAGAGAATTATCTTGGCCAAATATGTATGTTTTTCCTTAGTTAAATTTGTGTATGACCCCTTAAAGTTGYACATAAAACCAAAGAAACAAGTAAAAGGAATTACTCACTGTCACATCTATAATAGCAAACACATAATTTTCAAATGACAGCCCACTGAAAAAGTTTATACCATTGAGATTGTTTTTACTACTTTTAAGCTAACTCACAGAATTAATCTCATGTAGTCACACATCCACTGGTAAGGATATTTTTACTTTTTAAACCATCAGCCTAAAGAAAATAAGGGGATTGAAAACAAGGACTTCCAGGACCAAGTCTATGCTGATTTCAGGAGAAAAGGTTATTCCTCCAAAGTCATGAGGAGATAGACACAGATGCTTTGTGTCATGGAGAASTTATTATCTAAGATCAGAGCAGTGATATCTCCACCCAGAGTTTTGTTTCTCACAGTAACCCAGCAGCAGATGATGATGATGATGCAGAAATTACAAAACAGGCCTCATATGAAATCTATATTCAAGCTGGCTGAGTGACAAAGCAAAGTTTTTCTTCTCTCTCTGAGATCCTGACCTCTCTGGATATCAATTTATTGCCTTTCCCTTGTACCATRCATTCCAAGACACTTCCATTCCTCAGCAATTTTTATCTTGTTTATGGAACCTATGTGTTGTCCTGAACTTTTATGGGCACCTGGCCTCACCTTTTCTTGGGTACCTCTTTGGAAATAAATAGTTCTGTGTACCTGCAATTTTATTTTTCTGGGCATTTTTAAGGAAGAGAGGTTCCTGTGGAGGTCACTGAATGGGCGATCCTGTCCAGAAAAAAAAAAAAAAGGTCTATGGTGTGTTTAAATGATAATCCACAGATTTCCAGTGTTAACCAAACTATTGAGACTACAGCTTTTCAGCTGAGCATTAAGATAAGGTGGATTGTTTCATTTGCTTGACATGTACAAAAGACTCTAATAAATACCCACCTAATTTTTTTCTGATGTTCTTGCACTACCTGTTACGTTTTCTTTGTTTTCAATGATATGACATTGTGGTGGCAGTGACCATGATGCTTAACTGTGCAAATTTAGCCAAGATTTAAAGAGGTAGTGCTGACAGAATTGATGCTGTCCCTCCTTGCACTTGATGGGACTTTTTCTAATTAATTCTCCTAAAACAAATAGATGGTAGTGAAATAGAGGTCCCATTCTAAACAGCATCATTGCCTCTGAAATCCCAGAAGTCTATCACTTTCAGTTTTAAGGACAAGTTGTTGATGATCCTGGGGCTATCAAAATATTGATAATCACTTTATAATTTTAAACTTTTCATTGCCCATTTTAAACATTGACATGGAAGTAGAATAATAATTTCAGCTGTTTTTAATTTCCATGGATTCCTGTGAAATAGTTTGTTTTACATACATATACTTCAAATGTGTTAATTTTGATCTTGAAAGGGCTATGCAAATAGGTTTAGAATTATTTACATGTCTTTTCTCTCTATATTTATGATTTATGTAGACTTTTGAAGAATTTAACGGATGTTGTGTGCATACACATAAATACAGAAATAGATGTGTCAGTATTCATTTAAAATATAGAGTAAACATTGATTAAAAAGGTAAATGCTACCTGAATTACGAATTTTAATGCTGCCACTTTGAGTTTAATGCCACTTCAAGATCAAATRTGTAAAATGGCCATATTTTAGGTTTGCTGCAAGCATTGCAGTTCAAAATKCTGAGACAGAAACATATTACTTTTGTAAGTAAAGGGGGAGGAGAAGGGTAAAATTAGTATTAGACTATATGTAAGAGAAAAATCAGAGCTTAGCACTTTGTGAAAATTAAATTATTTTAGCATGCATTTAATATTTAATTGTAGTCAACAATGGGCATAAATACAAGTGACAGTGGATGTGATAATTTTCTGGAACAAATGGCTAAGAGCAATTTACAGTCTGCACAGTCTTTGGCAACATCACAGAGAGTTAATGCAAGTGGAGTGTCAGGAAAGGAAACACTACAYAGAGCAGCAAACTGGACAGGCTCCAAGATGCTCATTAACCATGTGACTAATCTTARAATGAATACATAATGCAAACGAGATGCGAGAGCAGCTTCCTGTTTTGGTGAGATATCACTGCGTGAGATTGTGTCAAATGAGCAGTTGAGGGCATTAAGGCTGTGTCAATGTCAAACTCTAATTGAAATGGGTGTGGGATGGAAAGCACTCTAGCATTAAGCACATGAATTTCCATGAGGTTCCCTAACGAAGGGCTGCATTCACCAATGCATCAAATAAAATGCATTTACTCATCTTTAATAAGACGTTGGAAGCACGGGGGTGAATTTCAGACAAAAAAAATATAAAATGTAGCTGGAAATATTCTAGATTTATATAATGAGCACSAAAAAACGTCTGTGATATAAAGATTGTATCTGTTTTGAAGGTACAATAATGAAAAAGTATAAAGCAAGGGAAATACAAACTCATTAAAAATTAAAGAGGAAAAAGGTGGGACAGATCTGCTAGATCTGGGGAGAGGCATATTGCCACAAAATTTCTATTCACATTTATATTTAGGGTACAAAAGCTTTCCCGAACATTTCTGCTCTTATATAAAATGTGAATGCATGTGTAGACCATCCCTAAATTAATTCTCATTCTCTTTTTTTATATGGAAAATAAATATTTAGATTGGACTGAGCACATCACAACTAGATTTGAGACCCAAAATTGTTTGTTTTCTTTTTTTTTCATTTTTTTTCTTTCATTCATTTTTTTTCTTTCATTCATCATTCTCCATATATTTCTTGGCCTTATCTGAGATGGCATAAAAGTTCATATGAAATGATCAATTTGTCTCCAAGGACTGTCTCCAAGGGTATTCACACTGATTATGTAGATGTAGCGATATTGCCTCTATTTTCCATAATAGAGGCAATATTGTTCAAAACAAGAAATGAAGAATGTACAAGAATAGTGGTGCATGCCTTTGAACCATATTCTTAAATTTGTGTTTTTATTTTTCATTTTGCTGTCTGTTGGTATTATTTGCATTATTAAGAGATAGATAATCGCTTTTGGTGCAAAGGATTTTGACTTACGTATATCAAAAAGAGCAGAGCTTATGAATACTCTGTTTGAATAAGGCTCACATTTAGACTTCCAAATTATAAATTCTGCACATGAATCTTGTATTTGGTCCGAATTATGTGAGATTCAGCGAGATTTAGGAGTGGACATTCAGTTCTCTGCTCACTTCCTTTATCACAGTTTGTGGGAGCCATTTGAGATCCTGTGGATCATGTCTGGAGAAGGGAACAGAGATGGGAAAGGGTCTGGAGCACAAGTCTGATGAGAAGTGACCAAGGGAGATGTGGGGGCTCAGCCTGGAGCAAAGGAGGCTCAGGGGGGGACCTTGTGGCTCTGCGCAACTCCTGCCAGGAGGGGACAGCCGGGGGGGGGTCAGGCTCTGCCCCCAGGGAACAGGGACAGGACAAAAGGAGAGGCCTCAACTTGCTCCAGAGAAAGTTTACATTGGATAATTTATTTTTTTTTTGTCTGAAAGGTTATTAAGCAGTGGCACAGGCTGCCAGGGCAGTGGTGGAGTYACCAGTCTCCACCCCTAGAAGGATTTAAAACCCCTGTAGGTGTGGCACCTGGGGACATGGGTTAGTGGTGAGTTTGGCAGGGCTGGGATAACAGCTGGACTCAGTGATCTCAGAGCTCTTTTCCAACCTAAAGTGTTCTGTGAAGGATTCTGTGCCTTGCAGTCCTGCTTTGATTCAGGATCCTCACCCAGAAGGCTGTAGATCTTCCACAKGTCCTGTGTGGCTGATATCTGTCCCCTTGTGAGTGTGACACAGGATCACCAGAGCCCTTCTAGTTCAGTGAATGAAAACCAGAAAACATTCCCAAGAGCATATCAAACATCCAGACTCCAGTATGGACAACTAGAGAGCATCCACACTTCAGAGTAAGGAGATTTTAGCTCCCCACCCTGCATATAGACAAATACTCTGTAGGTTTCTAAATCTAGATGCCTGAAGGTGAATTGTGGTGCGTTCTCTGACAGCTTGTCAGAATGAGGACCTTCACAAATCACTGTGATACCTCTCAGAGTGTCTGGATAGAGGAAAATGAAGAGTGAGACGTGCTGTGCACCATCCTTGCTAAGGTGGCAAGAGAAAGGAGAACATTGTCATGTGTCTGACAGTGTAGATTCTTCCATAGTAAGAGAAAAATAAGCCATGCAGAGAAAAGTAGGGAGTAACATCAAGAAATGAAGAATGAAAAAAGTGCCCAAACTGCTCAGTTAGTTTAGATTTCAAGGAGGCAATAACACGCCTTTTGCTTAGTGTTACTATTTCATCTTACTATGACAGGAAATACAAATTATTTGAAAGTACAGAGAGGGGAGACTGGAAAATCACAGCAGATTTTTCTCTCTCTGATGGGAACAATTTGACTTGAAAGCCAAAAATAATCCTATTTCTCTTTGAGATATTTCTTTTTAAAATGAAGTATTTTTTCTTTAAASTGCACATTAATGATAGTGGGATAATCTCTCAGCATTTCAGTATGAGATATGTTTGTCTTAGATGAAGTCTTAGATCATGGTGAAATTTGATTCTTTCTGTTGAGAACTTCAGTATTTTTTTTGTTAAAGGACTGGTCTGGTCCTATTCTAAACATGCTGTGTTACTCAGACACATGATCTCCTGCTCTAGTGTTAAACTTTCCTTCYTTGAACTTTGATTTCAGGAGGCAGGTGTTCAGTCCTAAATTGTTTTCAGACTTGATATAAAAAATATCAAACAAAAAGTTGCATTCTTCTGTCTGTAGTCAAGGGGAATCACCCCTGAAATCCTGGTCATGATTTTGATGTCCAGCATTCAAGTTTTCTTACACATATGACTCTTGGAATTATTTTTAGGACTGTTTACATCAGATGACAGTTCTTTTTTGACTAATATCTTCAAACACCAGGGAAACGTTGCTTAATCTAATGATTTTCTTTTATTAACATCTCTGATGAAAGCAATATCAGAGGAGCAAATGTAGTCAGTGTCTTTTTAGGGAGAAGGAACCCCAGAGGACTGATTCTCCAGTCATCATCTCCCCTCTGAAGTCACCAAACACCTCCTCAAAGTTTGGAATATTGGTCAGAACACCTTGAAGAGGATTTTGGCTTGCACCTCAGCCTTGGCAATGCAGTGRTGTGTGTCTATCTCACATCCCCTCAGAAAACTGAGCACAGGAGCTCTGCTGGCAGATTCACTTCAGGCACAGCAGTGCCAGACAGCAGCCACAGCTGTGAGCCCCTGCTTCACCATGCTGTGAAGTCTCAGAGGAGGAAATAGTGTAGAGATCAAGTRTAGAGCCATCTATCTAGAGCTATTAATGTTATAATATATTAATATACAAAGATATTAGTATCTCCATCTAGATATTAATACCTGGAGCTATTCTTTATCCTAAAGCAAGAGCAAGGATTGATGCATGAGCTATCACCTGCTAGGAGCAGACACTGGAGACTCTGAAACATTCTGTACTTTTATGAGATGAAATAAGCCAAATCTTAAAACTCATTTGTGAAAAAAAAGAGGAAATCCCACTCTTCATCTCTGCCCTTTYCCCAGCCTCACTGGCTCTCTGCAATTCATTGGACAGTTTTCCAAGCTGATTCAGTAGTATTCCAAAAGAAAATTAAGCCACCCCAACGTGGAATAGCTGCCTGGCAGGTTACTGAGTTTAAAAAATTTGGTGAAAAATGGTTCTCAAAGCTCAAAAAGTCAAAAGGGATCATGTAGAAACAAATATGTGGAAAAGATGGTATAAGTGGGAATGAACGAGATCAGAAATGGTTTTATTTCTGGGACAGGTGAGGTGTGAAAACCCAGTCAAGCATCTCATGCATTCACTCTCAGACACCATTCCATGAGCCAAAATTCCTTCACAAGTTGATCCCTGTTGTCAAAAATAGCACTTGCARTTACCTGTGCCATGGTGTGAGATTCCTTGGGCTATTGAACATCTCCAAATGAGAAAAACTGGTTAAATGGTCTTGTGACCTTTCATGGCTCTAAATATTCTCAGATGGAGCATTTATCTAATCAGAATTACCTTAATTGATAATCTGTCTGGAGATATGACTTCCTTTTCTCCACTGTTTTAGAAAATAAGAAGACAAATAAATGACTCTGTTTATTACAAACAAGACCTGGCAGGTGTTGAGTGGTGGTCAGCAGAGTCAAATCCAGTTGGTAGACAGCTACAAGGGGTGCTATGATTATATGATTCTATTTATCCTAAATCTCTGCTCAGCGAGGGCTTATTATGGCTGGAAGAGGACAGAAAAGTGTTTACCCTGTGTGCTGTCATGAGAGATCTAAGCTTCCCTCATGTTCACATGCAAAAAAGCACCAATACCCCTCAGCTGCTAATGGTTACATTTATTATTTTCCATACTCCATTAATGTTCTTTGTGCTGGAAGTAAAACATATTCCTGCCTTGGCCATCTTCTCTTCACTGAAAAGGGTCAGTGGAGGATCAAGTATGATATATTACCCTTCTATTCCTTCTGGAAACCTGAGATTAATTGTGTATCTGCTAAATACAGAAAGAATGTGTAAATAACCAAAAACTTGATAGAAGTGTGACTTGGTGGTTGTTCTTCTTAGGCACTGATTAGTCAGATTAAAACTGAGGAAGGAAGAAAAAAGCCTTTTCTTATGAATGTGACAATACAAAAGCATTTCTCTGGTATATTTTTATAATAATAGCAATAGTAAGAATAATTATAATAATGAAACATTTTTATTAAAATTATTTTGTAATATCCTCTATATTTAGATTGTAAAAAGAGTCAATCCAGAATAGAAACCTATTTTTTCTGTCTGTTCTACACAAAACAGTCAATTTTTTTCTTCACACGAGCTTTGGACAGGACAGAAGACCTCCAATTCAGCAATGAGTGGTTTTGGTTTGACTCCACCAAAAAATCTTTGCTTCCCCTGTTTTGATCCACCAAGGCTCTGATTGATAAATTTAATAGTTTGAAGCAGAAAAACAGCTTAAATGGTTCTGCTGACAGAAGAGAATATTCTCAGAGCTGAGGTCTTCAGTCCTCCTCTCAGACCTACAATTATACCCTAATATTAACCCAAAAAAGAAAACTGTAGCAATGTCTCCTTCTTAAGCTCTTCTCTGCTCTCTTGTAGTAGAGTTTCACTGGAACATTTTAGTTGGGTTGAGCCCCTCTTATGTTTTGTGGAATTCAGCTCTGAACCTTTAGATCCTGTCTGATTTTGGCTGCTGGCAAGGTCTGCATCTGGATGGTGACCTCAAAAGCAGGAGAGTTTATATTTTTACCCAGAACTGCTATCCACAGTGAAGCCACAGACATATTGTAGTTTATGATTAGCAGCATGGATATGCAAAGTGGTAAAGCATGATTATCTCACCCTAACCTCTGCATCTCGTGTTAGTTAGGTGAATAATTCTTTGCAATATGAAATACAATAAAAAAAGCCTTGGTTCTTGGGGCTAAAGTGGGGTGGAATGTCGTGATTTGTGGCAGATGAGGGTGTCCAGTGTCCTGGGAATTTTATGGCTGAAGCTGGAGTGAACACCAGACTCACTCTGTGGCCGTAGCCCCATGGTTCTGCCGTGGGTGTCACAGCCCTCATTTGGTGATTGCAATTACCATTAATTACCAGTAATTACCACTAGGGTCATGAACTTAGAAGGACCTGAAGCAAGAGTTGCAGCCCATTAATAGGGAAAACTTGCTTGCCTATATCCTGTATATTGTGATTAGAAAAATTATTCCGCAAATAATTTCTGAAAYTGAAAGAGACGCCCATGCCACGGTTTTCTAGAGGTGGATGATTTATCATGCTCAATTCAAAATTCTTCATCGCAGGACAAATGTTTCCATTAACCTTTCTTTCATGGAAGCCAGCAGCCGTCTACACCTTACTAAATCCAAGGCACCATCCATGCTAATAACCATGCAGATGTAGCCCACTTGCTAATTACTTCCCCTGAAATGAGGAGAAGTGAATTCGTAGCCCTCAGATTCTCCCACTCAGTAGCACAATCACGGACTTGAAAGAGTGGTGAAATTGCTACCTGCTACTCTTGTTCCCCAAGATAAGGGTACTTGGACTTCTGTTAATTATCATGTTTTGATTAAACAGGAGTATTTTGTTCACTTTGTTCATGTATGCCTTTGAATGAAATGAAATTTTTCTGGAAGCAGAGAAAGCAATGACATGCTTTTATTAAATATTAGTAGCATTATCTACATTGCAAGCAGTTCCTAACAGCAAGTGTAATGGTTTGCCTGACTTATCTTTCACCTTAAGTTGCAAAATTGCTAACTTTTGCAGAGAAATTGTAATTTCCCTGTGAGAGCTAGCTCTGGGAAAAATAGCTTTATTCACTTGAGTGGGGGACACTTAACAATTGAAATTTAGCCTGTTTGGAGGACTGCACTGCAAGTTCTGATGAAGACCTGAGCAAGTTTTCTAGACAACAAACTTTGTCCTACACAATGATTAACACAWAATTGGTCACATATGTGCATATTTGCAGGTTAAAATCATAAATGTTGGCTTTGTTGATAGCAGCATTTGCATCATAACTGAAAGCTGCTTCGCCAGACCAAATTATTCTGCTCAACTGCGCAATCTTTTATTTAAATCCATGCTGTATCTCAGCAGAAAGTTATCATTTAAAGGAGGTGACTAAACCCAGAAGAATTCTGTGTTTCACAATGTGTTGCTGTGTAAGAATGGAATGAGCTTCTCCATCCATGTGTTTGGGGAAATGAAGGAAGAAGGGTGGATTGTTTTCTAGACTTCATCCTGGTTATATAAGTTGTAAAATAAATTTGATCTTGATCAGAACTTGTAACCACTCTGTGGCCTTGCAAAAAAGCATTTTCCTTTAATTGATAATAATTTTTTTGATGGGGGAAATGCTTGTCTGAAACTAGAAAATAAAATGTTGCAAACAGTGAAAAATGAATAYATCGTATAGCATTATAAAAATACTATTTCTGTAAAATGAGATATTTTCACTGGTGTTTCTTTTGCTTAATTTTCAATCTGCTAAGAAGCCTAATATTTTTCTCAGGAGTGAATAAAGTTACATATACTATTATGCTCACATATCCTGCTGTAATTCATAAACTTTGGGCCCTGATGACACAGATCTGACTGGATGCAAGGTGCTGCAAAACCAGAAAAGGTAGCAAGGTGTTTGCCTTGCTGGTTACCATGGTTTATATTTTTACTTCCTTTGTCTGGAAATAGATGTCATACCTTGAATTTTCTATTGTTCATTGTGCTTTGTATCCTTTTTGATTACTTCATATAGAAGAAATTCTCTYCCATGCAAAACTATTCAGCGCAATCATTCTTAATTTTAGTTCTTCTTGAAAGCTGGGCAGGCCATTGCCTCCTTTTCTAGCTGCTTTGTTAATAAACTTCATGATCATGAGAACCCAAAGGGAGAAGAGAAACTAAATTTAACTGGCTCAAAGTTCAATTTCCTCAGGTTTCTGATCACACAAAACATTTTAGAGCACAGATAATGCTGTTGTTTTTTTGTATTTTCTTTTTTTTTTATTAAGCTGCTTTTGCTTCCAGTGCTTTTCAGCAAAGAATGAAAGGGCACCACAGTAATGAAACCGCAAGCTGACATTCAAGAAGAGGTTCCTGTACACTTCTATAGGTAAAACTGAAAAAGGAAAAAAAAAAAATAAAAGTAGAAGATGGATTGTGCAATGGATAACCCATTTTCCAATTTAAAAGGCACTGAGTGCAATTCAGGTCACCAAGAAAACTGGCATGTACTTAGCCAAAACTGAAAATCAATCAGGCTGCTTCAGCAGCTCAGTGTTATCAGTCCTGCCCTGCAGAGCACAGCTCTGAAACATTAGGCAGCCCAACAAGAGGGAGAAAGTTAATTTGAGAGCAGCTGTTTTAAGACAGATACATAATGGCATTAGGAGAGGAGCACTGTGGTGAGGTGAGAGCTGAACAGAAATGCCCATTAGGCTGAGGAAGCTTTTAGGTGAATTATTGGAAGCAGATGCAGCCAAAGCCTGAGGTAAAGGAGTCAGGGAAGAGTACGATGAAGATGGATGCTAAAAACGACTAATAATGAATAGTGAGACTGCATGAGACTTACTGGGCCTAAATTGAAGTTTTTATTCTGCTGCCATGGTTCTGGATGTTCATCAGGTTGCCAGAAGTGTTCAAGGGAAGTGAACATCCCTGGAAGTATTCAAGGGTAGGTTGGGCAGGGCTTTGAACAACTTTAGTCTGGTGGAAGATGTCCCTTCCCRTGGCAAKGGGAGTTAGAATGAGATTCTTTTAGGTCCCTCCCAAATCAAACAATTCTGTGATTCTGTGGTTCTAGGCACTGTGCCCCTCTAAGCATTTAGACACCACTTTTGATTGATTTGGATTAAATGAAGAGGTTTGTTTGAGGATCTGGATGTAATCTAGTTGCGCTTCTGCTTTCCATTGAAGATATTACCAGTTCCTGTATTAGGAGGACAAAATCAACTACAAGATGTTCTGCACTTTTGTTTTCAAGCATAGATAATAGAATCTCTTTTTTTTGTTTGTTTTTAATTGGTTTTATTTGCATCTTCACTCCTTGAAGTTATCTTATGAACTGCGTAATCACAGAAAAATTTTCATTGGAAGGGACTCCAAATATCATTGCTTCCAGCTGCTCTGCCATGGGTAGGGACATCTTCCACTGGACCAGGTTTCTCCAAACCCTTTCCAACATGACCTTGAACACTCCCAAGGATGGGGCAGCCACAGCTCCTCTGGGGAACCTGTGCCATTTAGAACTCAGGGATAATATTTATGTACCAYTGCAGGAAGAAAGCCTCTAAAACAGAAGACAGCAATTAGTTAAAAGCATGTTATGACATTGAACAAAGGCTAAACAARGGAAATATTGTGTTTTCAATTAAACTAGGGAGAGATGGAATCTACAGCAGTGATATGCATTTGAATTTAGCAAGGCCATTTGAAAACATTACAGAAGATTTTCTGTACATGGCCAAAGCTTTGGTTCAGTATCTTTTCTGTAAATATGTTTATGGCAATTTGAATGCTAAAATGAAAGCAGTGATATAGAGATTTTAGTATTTATTATCATGAAACTGAATGTGCAATGAATAAATTAATGAATTCCTTTTATGATAAGCATTTAACATGAATAATGCTTTATTTTTTCTCAGATTATTTTAATTTTCTCAGGGCCTACACTATATGTTTTTTATGGGCTAGCAGAAAAGTAATATCTACATTAAATGCTGCATTACTTACCTACATCTCTTTCATAGAAGCAGCTGAGGTGTTCAGAACATGTGGTTATTACTGAAGGAAGTGTTACTGGCTGTGGATTTAGAAAGGAGGAGGTATTTTTTTCTCCCTTCTGCAAACCATCATCAAGATTCTTCTGCCTGGAATAATATTGTCTGTTACCATCACTTTTGTAGGCTGGTAACAGCCAACGTGTGCTGTTAACATGAAACTGAGTGAAACCTGAAGGATCTGACAAAGACATGACAAAGCTAAACAAATGACAAATGGCAAATACAGCTCAATGCTGAGAAACAAAAATCATCATCACTGGGAAGAAAAGTGTGATTGCAGATATAAAAATTGATTGCAGAAAATAGAATCACAAAATAAGCTGAGCTGGGAGGGACCTACAAGGATCAAGTTGGCTCAAGTCCCACTCCTGGCCCTGCACAGGACACCACACATAATGATGTAACAGAGCTGGAACTGGAATATTTAAATAACCTAGTTAATAGCTCAGTACTAATATCCCTATTTGCATTGTATTAAAGGATACTGCTATCTATGTGAGTATTTAAAAAATACAAGGCAATCAAATCTGTCAGTCCTGCTCCTCTAGACCACCCATTGCTTATCATGTGTGCAGAGCTTATAGGAAGGCAACCTCTGTGACTTGGTGTCCTTGTCTGCAAAATGCTGATAGCAACGCTCGCCCAAATTGTAAAACACTCATAGTCCAGGAAAATAATTATATGCTGAGGGAGGTTTTAATAGCAATGTATTTTGATGGGTAATTCCTACGACATGCATATTCTTATCTCAAAGAGGATGAGTTTATGTGTTGTATTTGGTACAGTGGTTTATGTCTCTGTTCATCCAGTCTTTTCATTTAAAAAATTCCTTGCTGTAAATAGAAACARCACTCACACAGGCAAAGACTCATGACCATTCTACATTCAGGAGCATTGCTAAATTAAAATGCATTTGCGGCAGATAATCTAAGCACATCAAGAGCTGTGTCTCCTGCCATTGCTTTGGCACACAGGGAGAACAAGAGGCAGAATTCCAGGTGTGGCTGCCTGAGCTTGGATCCCTTCTGCTGGCTTGACACCTCCTCAGTCAAGTAAAATGTCTTTTGGCTCACCTATATATGTGAATCTGATAGTTTTTCACTGCAATTGGTATTGTACAAGAAAGAGAAGAGAGACTTTATTTAGAAGGCATAGAAACAGAATTAACAAATGGAAGAAAGAAGCATCTGACCTAAATTTCAGGGACTGGAACATATCTGTAATGCAGACAAAAAGCCCAATACAACTCCCGTTTAAATTGTACACCATTCAAATCTATTTGTCATGAAGCAGTTACCTGCTCATAACTGAAAAAGTACATATATATATGTTTTTATGAGTTCAGATTCTCCAAGATAACTGGTCATAACACAACCTTACATTAATTACTGTATTTCTGTCTGCAGAATTATTTCCTATAAAAAAAAAAATCTGAAAAAGTGATCAGGCATTAATTTCAAACACACACGCCAAAAAAAACCCAACAAAGCCAGAAAACATAAAACTTAATCAATTTTTTTCTTTAATTTTCTAACACCACAAAGGACAATTAAAAACGAGAAAAAGAGTATTAAAAAAAAAAAAACCAACAAAAAATTAGATATTATATAAAGGGGGAAAGAATTTAAAATTAAAAATAAATTAAAAAGGTACCATTCAGAAAACAGTTGGATTTTTTTTTTTGTCCCACCCTGCAATATAATAAACAGTCAGTTTTCATTAAAGCCATATGATATAATGGTCTGAGAATAATTTTGTATCTATTTTCATTTTTATTTTTAATCTTTGTAGGAAATGAGATTCTAAAAAAAAATCAACATTATATATAGGAAAAAAATTCTTTCACAGTACAATTCATATATCCATGCATTGTTCAGATTATAAGGATGTGGGAGTTTTGTTTTCTTTTTGGTACCCCAAAAATTGTTCATTCTTGCAGTCAATGTTTGAAATACAATTAGCAATGTCAGTAAATTCAATCCACATATTTTTTCATGCAATGACCTACTCTTCTGCAGAATTTTACCCAAACCAAAAGCTGAGACTTCATTATTAACCTCACAGAAGAAAGACTAATCCTGAGCTTAATCTGAACGTTATATTGTCTGATTTATTGCCTGATGTCTGATTATCATTCATGCCTATTTTGCATGTTCTTTTAATGCTTTACTGAAATAGCAGCTGGATTTTGGCCTTTTACTAAATACCACTCCTTAGAGCTGTAGGGTGTAAAGCATTAATACATGTGGTTTAGAAGCCCCCAAATTAGTTTTATASGGAAAATTATATTCATATTATAAATAAATTAGGTGAAAGAAAGCATAGCATTCTCAAACACTGAGAGCAGTGTAAATACAGCAGACACCATTTGTAATGCAGATAATTTTTAAGGGGGGAATATTGGAGTGTGAGCTTGTTGGTGTCCTTGATGAAGATTTTCCCACTTTGTTTCATATACATTTAGGTGCAGTTTCAGAGGAAGACTTTCACTTCTGTTCTTTGTCCACATGTGAGCATCTTGTTCCTGCTCTTTATAGCAAGGTCTCAGAACTTCCTTTACCATGGCCAAAAATTGTACCATACTGCTTGGACCAGCCACACAGTAGTCCCTTCTGAAATCCTCTGGGAAACATGAAAAAACACCAGGATTTCTTCTTAACCTCACAGCTCCCAATGAACCAAAAAATATGGGTCCAAGATACAGATTTTTCCATCTCTTGACTTCTAGGAAGAGGTTKCTTTACAGGTTAATGCCTCTGCATCATAATTTTAAATAAAATAAAGATGTTTGCCCATGTAATAAAAAGAAAATAGAATTAAACCTCTATTTACATTACTYTCTAAGACAAAATCCCAGTTTAAAAGTATTAATTGTAGAGCAGAACTAAGTGGTATAGCTCTTCCTCTTGGTCTATRTGGTATGATATGGGAAACAGGCGTTACAATTTAGGCATCTTGCTTCTGCCTGCTGCCTTGGAAGGAATGAAATGCCCAGGAGATCAGTGAATCCACAGGAAAATGGAAAGGCAGCGCCCCTCACAAGACTGAATGTGTTTGAACATTAAGGAGATGATTAAGGAGGTGAGGCTGATAAGTGGGCGCTGTGATTTGCTTTCTGGTATGAGGGTGTGTTGGCTCAAGACAATGATTTCTTTGGCAAGTGTGCACTTAAGGACTTCCTSTTAAATGAGTGCCTGAAGAAAATTAGGGGTTAAAACTCCCACCTATTTTCCATCTACATGCAGATTGAAAATGCCCCTGCTTATCACACCGGAACTGAGGACATTTTTAGGTTTTTCTCTTTATTGTCTGTACTATCTGTGCTTTTTGCACGTAGGCAGAGAGAATATTACAAAGGAAACTCATATCTCCTTCCTGTTTCATCTCTACATTACTTGGGGCAAAATAAAATTTTACATGAGAAAAACATTTGCCTGGAAAACTATTTAGATTCATGTAACTGGTCAAAGCATATCAAAGCATGTTTCTCTACCACCAACAGAAGACATCAGCATACATCAAGAATGAAAATGGGGCAGTGAGGATAACATTCATTTGTGAAATGTTTTAAGGTCACTAGTTAGGGAAAGCAAAATAAATGAAAATGACTAAATGTCTTTATACATTCAGGGTTATGTCTACAAAGTAAAAATATTATAAAGATAGTCTACCTCCAGCTTTTAACAGCTGAAACTTTACTGATGACAGTGACATTATATCAGGGTACACCTGGAGTAGCTCAGCAGGGTAGATATCTAAAAGCTGTGACTTATATTCAGAGGTRAGTGGGTCTTTTATTCATAACTTGTAAACTTTTAACTTGTAAATCCTTTCCTTGGGAAAAAAAATAAAGAAAAAAAGAAAAAAAAGAAAAAGAAAAAGCAAGACAGGATAAGACAGGATTTACCTATTTACCTAGTTTCATTTTTATCCAAGTAAAATTTAAGCAGGAATATTTTTTTTCCACAATTACTGTTTTAAATCTTCTGTATAAAGATTCATATTGATCTAAGTGAAAAGGRAAGTAGGACTGCTGGGTTTAGAGAATCCAGCTGCAGAGCCAGGAATGGGAGCCAAATTTGTGGAAGTCATATGTTAATTATGTATGCAGTAATGTAATGCAAGTGGACACCTACCTGCATGGAAGTATATTAATAATACTTGATAGTATCAATAGAATTTATGTGAAGGAAATACCATGTTTGATTTTTAAATATTTTGCCATCTTGTTTTTAATTTTTGATTAACAGAAAAGAAGGAAAAAGAAGAAAAAGACAATCTACTGCAGGTGGATTACATTGTCATGCAATAATAAATTACTTAAACAGCAAGTAGTTCAATACCTTTTATATAGTCCCACTTTGCCACACAGTTTCTTGTTCAGCAATCCCTACAAAAAGATCTRTTCACCAAAAACATATGGTGGTTGGTGTGGTCTGGTTTTCTCAGCAAGGTAATATATCATACAACTAATTAAGCCTCTGGGCCATCTTGATATCAATGGGATTAAGTATTTGTTTAAAGAAAGTCATGTGCCTGTTTGCTGAATTGAGGCCTAAAATTAAGGGGGAAATACTGTATGTGATTATGTCATAAAAGACAGCAATCCTCCAGCTGGACAGGAGGGAGCTGAGTTAAGGATATACAGATTTGTATCCAAATGCTTTCATTTTTTCCCTCTGCTGTTAGAAAGCAGATTTCCCCCCTCTTTTATAAAGTGTGGTACAATGCAACATATATATTATGGCACAAACTGGAAGGTCCCAAGTATTCCAACTACYTGCCATATTATCCCATATTATAATCTCAATATTGTTTCAGCAGAGCTGGAGGGTATCTGCTAGGACAGACTCTTAGGACAGGCCCAGCCTGCTCATGATGGTTAATAACATTTCTCAGGTTCAACAAATGCACTTGTCTTGTCTTCATGCCTCAGTGCACTTCCAGTGTCAGTCACAAAAACCACTCAGGCTGCTCTGCATGATTGTTCAATTAAAGAGCACAGATAATTTCCAAGACTATGTCAAGTATAAACATGGGCCAGTATCTACGTGCTTTTTAATCTTACAAAGAAAATACAAATGTTGAGAGGGGAATGAAATTATACTGTGAGGAAAATAGCTTGTGCAAATAGCAGTTCACCCTTTCTTTGTTCTTATTCTTCTAAATTTAGTTGACAAATCATGAGCTAGGGGAAGGGTCCACAAAGTAGAGTTTCTCCTCCTCTGCCTACATCTATGATGAGTGTAAAGACAGATTACAGAATTTATTTTTGAAAAGGTTTATAAGGTTTATGCTCAGCCTTTCTAGAGATATATAGAAGTTTAAATAGTAGCTTTGAGACAGGACCCTGTTCAGCCACAGGGAGTCTATCCCAATAATTTAGACAATATTTAAAATTAAACTATTTGCTTTGAATGTGTCATTTGAATATGTCTCTTTGAATGTGTCATTGTGGTAAGTAAAGAACCACTCTGTTGGTTTGCAGCACCAGCACAACACTTCTGAATCTTTGTGGCCTAAGTGACACCTGGGGACTGTGCTTAAAAAAAGGGAAATGTTTCCCTTTTAAAGAAAGGAAAATTTAATCTTTGTATTTTGAGGCAGTGTGATGGAAGAGACCCTCTTTTGCTAATATTTTGTAGTGATGAAAGGATTTCGAAAAGGAACTTATGAAATAAATAATGTTAGGTCAGATTGGAGAGCTTATGAAAAGTCTACTCCAAACTAGCAAAGCTGTTTCATTTTCCATTCTCTGAGCAAATCACATGCTTAAGAAAACTGCACTGTGTTTTTCAGAGGATGCCTATAAAACTCAAGTCCGAATTGATGATGAACCAGCTTATTTGGACATTCTAGACACTGCTGGACAGGTGAGTAATTTTCCAATGAGAGTCACTCAATCAGAGATAAACTCAAAGATTTTAACCTCAGAGATGTGGGTCACAGTGCCTAAAGTTCCCTACTCAAGCATAAAGGAAGCAGTGGCAGAATAATATAGAGGAATTAACAGTGAAGCAGATTAAAGAGCTGCAGTATAGAACAGTATAACTTCCAAATCTCATCAGAGGAGACAGACAGGCTGAAATGAACAATAGATAAAAAGATGTTTGTTTCTTTTCCTCTTGTATGCGGGAACATCTATCACAATAATGAAATTAATGAATACTGTGTTGTTTGTCTTACATTTTCCTCATTCCTCCTTCTCTATATGTATTACAGGAATCTTCTGGTCTACTTGTAGACTAAGTATTTYGTTGCATTTCATCTTGTCCCCACATTATATGTAAATACCAAATGCTCACCCACAGGGAAAATATCTTTATGCCAAAAGTAACACACAGTGTTACATATACAGGTTTTCCAGAGAAGCTGAGGCTGTCCCATCCCTGGAAGTGTCCAAGGCCAGATTGGATGGGGGTTTTGAGCAACCTGGGATAGTGGAAGGTGTCCCTGTCCATTGCAAGGGAGTTGGAATGAAATGTAATTGAAAGTTCCTTCCAACCCAAACAATCCCTTGATTCTGCCAATTCTATGACAGTGTGTCTGCTGTCGGGGAATCAAGCTTCATAGGCAGTGATGAAGAAGAAAGAGTTAAATACAATAATTTCTTCTACTCAGTTCATTTCCTTTCCACCTCAAGATATTTTTACTGTTTAATTAAAGTGCTGCCATTTGCTGATCTTTTCCTCAGGTATGACTCAGGGTCTCTTTGAAGGCTTTTGTAGTTTCTTGAGTTTCCATAGTGTGTGTGCATCTCGTGCAGAAACAAAGCAACCAAAAAAGAACTTGGACACACTTAAATAAACAAGGAAGTATTTGGGAAGAAAAARCCTAGTAACCTTGTTCTCAACTCCCTAAAGGTCTGAATGCACCTAAGCTAGGCACTGCAAATGGTGAGAAATGCAGTCTGTTGCCAGAAATTCAAAGTTCAGCTATTGTTAGTAATTTCCGCATATATAATTTTTTAATGATTTAAAATATTTTTGATCATATGAAAAGGCTAGAACTTCATCCTTAATTTATGGGAGGAGGATATGATTACCAATGTTATGATTTTTTTCAGAATAAACAGTTGTAAGGTAAGAAAAGAAATCAGAATAACTCAGTTAATTAAAGGTGGTGAACAAAATAGTACAAAAAAGCTGGTGTTCTWTCTCTAAGTTATATCTTTATTAGGAAGCAAAAATTCCAAAATATCAGATGTCCGTGGTATGTAGCAACCAAGTAATGAAATGTGGTGCAGATATTTCATAGAATGATAGAATTTTAAAAGCTAGAAAATGTCTTTAAGATCATTGAGTCCAACCATTAACCCRKCACTTCCAAGCCCACCACTGAACCACGTCTCCAAGTGCCACAGGCATGTGCTTTTTAAATCCCTCAGGGGGTGGTGACTCYGCCACTGCCCAGACATCCTGGGCCAGGGCTTAATAATCCTTTCAGAAAATAATTTTTTTCCTCATTTCCAATCTAAACCTCCCCTTTTTCCTCATCCATTCCTCTTTGTAGCAAGCAGAGGTATGTGCATAAGCACCACACTCAGCAGATTTATCATCCCAGGCCATTTTACAGCCTGGGCATAGCTATTGTACTTCCGTTGAAATGTTGAAATGAATCAAYCAAGTTGATTTGATATGAGCAAATCTCTGTTTTAAATTCCCCTGTTGTTCCAATGTAGATTGTCATCACTGAAGCACATTCCCAGCATAACTAGGAAGCTCTTCCCACTCTCCCTCCCACGATTTTTCAGGAGCTGTCCGTTCTAAGTGTCCTGGATTTAGCTGCTTGTCTTTGTAGATGTCTTTGGATTTGTTGCCTCTCTATCCRCACTACATAGCTCCAGAATAAATCAAGACCTAATCCAACTCCCATTGAAGTCAGCAGCTGAAATAAGGCTCTTTCTTCACAGAGCACTTAATGGTGCTCTCACTGAAGCTCACACAAATTCTGCTCTGACTTTGGTGACTCAGGGTAAAAATCCAAAGCACCCATTTGTGCTGCTGCTGATGTGTGCCTTGGTTGTGCCTAGTTGTTTTTAATTCCCTTGGTTTTATGTCACATTGGAGATGGTGTTACAGCTTCTAAATCAGRCAGTGGAAAACTCATTTGTCTGTGGTCCTCACGGTCATAAATACTTCGTCATCAACTTTGAATAATGACTTTAATCACTTCAGGAGATCAAGGAGCCAAAATTGTGATTCATCCTTATTTGAGAAATACAAGAAATCAATAGTGAAACTGACTGAATTTAATGTATTTTGTTGTTGCGCTGGAGGATATGTTTCAACAAATATGTTTCGCCTTTCCCTTCTGTACCTATGAATTAATTAAGAATTTCAACACTGACCAAATTAACTACTAAAAATTAACACAGTCTTTGATAGTCAAATCTAGACTTAAAAAGCCATGTGTGATTTCATACCTGATGCTGCATGAAAATCTTCAGTACTTTACCTGGTAGATCCAGTTTGAAGCAAAACAGTGCTTCAAAAATGCATTTATGTTCTCTACTTTCTGAAGTTAAAAAAAACCAAAACAAAAATATTCAAACGATGTATAAATTTGCTCGTCTAGTTACTGATTTTTCTCTTGTGTGTGTACATGGACACTATAGCATAGACCAATTGCTCATTTCAGGGATTAAACTGATGTTCACTAGACTCTGGATACATTTTCATGCACCATCATTTGTCCTTTTACGCTCTTCCAATACTGTTTTCTCACTGAAGGCACAACAAGAGGCATTTTCTTARAAAATGCAAGGGCCAGTGCAAGCAGTTCTGCTACACTGAACTCACTACACCTTCTTTTCACCGCCCTCTACACCTGCCAGCTGGGTAGCCTGTGTTTGCTCACCCCATTTAGCTTCAGACAGAACGTGTTTGCCTCAGASAGTTTCAGGAGAAGGTATTGATGTAGCCCCTGGTAGCTGGATTGTCATAAACAGACCTAACCTGAGCTAAACCTACCAAAAAAAGCTTGAAAATGTGGTGTGCTGCAAGGAAATGAACAAAAAAAATAAAGATGCTGGTATTCTTTTTCAGTRGCACTACTGAATCTGGAAGAAGATRTCAGTTTTTCCTTTGGTCAGTTATCAATGATGCCTTTGGCCCTTAAACTAGAAGTATTATTCTCAACCCAAAACTTTTCATTTTGCATCTACACTTCAGTTAAAACAAAAACAAACAAAAAAAACAAAACAAAAAAAAAGGAGAAGCAAATAAATCCAAACACGTTAAATGTGAGATTGAGATCATATTTATAAAACTGAGAAAACTGAGGAAGTTTATTTTTTTAGCTTTTAACTCCCAAGGCTAGCTACAATATGGCATGTGGAGTATATAGGACAAACTTCATGGAAATCTGCAAATGCAAAGTAGTATYCATAAAGATAGCTTGAACTTTCTTGTTCACCCATATGGGACATTTTTTGAGTGACTTTCCCTTGAAATTCACCCATGTCCACTGAGTCTGGAAGCGGTGTGGGTGGAGGTAATTCTGGTATTTCCCTTTTCTTAACCAATGCGCCATAGAAATAATCTGCATTTACATGCATTTAATCGAAATTGACGCAAACTCTTTGGTTTCCAGCAAACTTGCAGGTGCAAACAAAAGGACATTCAGCCCTCGAGCACTTTATTCTGCATTCAGTTCCCCTCACAATTATTCTCAGAGAGTGACAACCCCCAACTGCTCCAACCGCGCGCAAAAAGCCTCCACACAGAGTTATAGAAACCTTCTGTTCACTCATTTACGCTTTCTCACCTTCTCTTCTAGCTTAAAAATATGTTGCTACTTCTGGAGCCCAGAAGTATGCTCCTCATGGAGCACACACAGCAGTTATCTCTCCTGCTGTATTTATAGACTGTTGACTGACACAGGAGCTTTTATTCCTGCCACAGCTTTCCCCTGTATGACACATTACCCAATCTCTCTGTGTAGACCTCACGCCGAACACTAAAAGAGCAGCAGACTTTCCTTCACCGGAAAACAATCTGATCTGACATGTAAAAGAGGCAAAAATTGTTTTCAGATACAAAGCAGGCAAGTATGTGGAAAAATGGGTTTCTGTACCTGTCAGTGAGACAACACATTCCGAGATTATTGCACCAATTTTTGTTTGCTAAAATGTGAGCTTTTTATGATAAACTTAGTGCACCAGTATATTTCCCAGGTGTGAGTCAGAGACTTGAAAAATGGGCCCTAAAATGTGATGGCATGCCATTTCAGGGAGATTTTCCTTTGTCTGGAGTTGTGTGCGCATGAATTCATTTCCAGGCAGACACTTTTCAACCTGACAACAGCAGTKCGCTCTGTACCGAAATCCATCTCTCAAATTGCTAGCAAATCACAGGACATGTTTATCCTGCCAACCTGCAGGACTATGATTCTTGCCCCTGCTTCAAGCTTTGAAGAGGAACCATATTAGTCCCAAGAGCCCTTCAGATAAACACACTTTCTCAGACTAAACACTATAGTCTGATGATTCACTCAGGCTGTTATCTGAGACCCCTCTGCTTATTATCTAAACGTGCTGCTCTAATCCTGAATCAATGGAAGTGAAAACTCAAAGTACACTAGTGCAGCTTATCTCAAGGAAATGTAAAATGCCTTTTTGGCAGTAATTATGTCTTAATGGGCCTCTACAGCATGTTCTTATAAGGGGAAAATAATTTTATTGCACTTTCTGCTAGGTACTGTAGTGCATAAATGAAATCCATTTTATTTTTAAAGCATAGGGATATTGAAGCAAGTAGCAACTGTTAATGCAGTGTATTGGGTGAGAAGAGCATTAGTTTTATTTCCTGTATATGTTGTTCCACAGGCTGTTGAAAACATACTCAGAAAGTATAAAATCATAACACTGAAATTTTCCTGGCGTCTTGAGACAAATTGTTCTGTACTTTCTGGGAAGAGCTAAAATGTCTCCCTTGACCAAGTAGTTTTATTTGCCAATGGACAGATTGTGGAGAATCACTTATTTGGCACAGATACAGAGTGGAAAAAACAGTTGCAGTAAATTACAGATGAAATTGTGGACCTGACACCAGTTTCCTTCAGATCATTGGCAAAATATTCCTTGACTTCAGTAGGAAAAGATCTAGGCATATGCTGATAAAAATGAGTATATAACCAAAGGAAGAGCAGGCAACTGGCAGCCAAGATTCCCAACTTCTTTTTTCATCCCTGTCCATGAGTGAATCATGATGCAATAAAGGGTGGATCAGTTTGTATTTCCAGGCTTGCATTTATCTTCCTGTCAAACAGTGCAATAAAACGTTGCAGGGAACAAGCATTTAGGGTGAACATCAGCATTTATTGAGTCTGACAATCCCAATTGCCTGCCCATTGCTACCATTCCTCTTCAGCAAAGTCAGTGTTAGTGGTTCCATACTGCAGGTGGTRGAAAACTTTGCAGTGTTTTCTGTTCTCTTTCAACAAAGTAATTTCTTTTTTTCACTTGAAATGCTTTCCCTCTCACTGCTCTTCATCTTTCTATAACTTGCAACTTTTAAAATCAGATAAATACAGAATGATGCTGCTGAAAGATTTTYTCTCTTTTTAATAAAATAAGGACATATAAGAGACGAAAATATATTATTACAATTTTTGAAAAAAAAAAATTGGAAAATCTTTTTTTCTTCTTTCCAAGACTTTTTTGTAGTATTTTCTTGTGGGTTTTGGTTTTGTTGTTGTTGGGGTGGTTTCTGTTTTTTATTATTTTACTGAATTTGGCTTTAACGTGGTTTTGGTTGGTTGGTTTTGTTCTAGTGTACATTGTATAGGAAACACCTATATAAACACAATCCATATGAGAAAACTTCATCCAGGTCCTCCACAATACTATGATAATGTAATTTTTACTTTTCTCCCATCACTGGAAAATATTCTGCACTTTTCCTTTACACCAGTGAATGGTACTGAAGTATTTTGAAGTCCCAGTAGACGCTGCACATATTCTAAGTGTGTCCTGATTTCTTTATACAAATATATGTGACTGTCCTAGATAATCTCACTAAGAATTCCATTTTACAGAGGTTTTCTATCAAAATCTACTTGTTACCAAGTAGCTGTACACAAACCAGGGACGCCAGTGGGCAGAAAACTGAATTCTACCTCTATCAGTTTTCACAAAGCTCACATCATAATGATATTTCCAGGACTAAAAAAATTGGCTTGAATACTGAGAAAACAAGCACATATTACAGCACCACATGGTGCCCATTTCCCCTGAACAAATGACCAAAAAATGGTTCTTTTTACAGAACAAGACTTTAATGCTTTAGAGGAGAAGTAGGTTGTCCCCAAAAAATGAGATTTTCGAATTGTCTTTTATGTTATTCTGAAGCTTTTAATGGCAGTGTTTCCAGACAAAGAGAACAAAAGGAAAAAAATATATAATGCTATCAGAATCATCCAAACATTTCACTTGCTAAACCACATGAGAAGGAAAAAGCTGGAAAAAGCTTTCTGAAAATGTAATTTTTATTTCCTGCAAGCAGGAAGGGGAATGGAAAAAACCTAAAGCCAAGYAATATCTTTTAAGCTGGAGTTTCAATAGTTTTACCCACAGACCTGGAAGTGAAATTCCCTCCCACCAAGCAAGCAAACAAAAACTCCCAACAAACAAATAAACAAAAACTCAGAAAAGTAAACTTCAGCAAATTTTGACCTCCATTGCTTGTTACCTTTATAATTTGAGAAATGTTATTCCATAAATTGAGATTCTTCAAAGAGGGGATGAGGAGGAAAGTGAAAACTCAATAAAATAATTAGTGAAATTTATTCCATAAATTGAGATTCTTCAAAGAGGGGATGAGGAGAAAAGTAAAAATTCAATAAAATAATTAGTGAAAATGTGAAATATTTTCTTGGCTTTTTTTTTTTTTTTTTTTCTTAGCAAACTATATTTTTGGATGTATATTTTTCTCACTTCCATAGACGAAAGCTTGCACAGCTTGCATAGATTTTTGTGCCTGTTTTTTAATTTGTGCCTGTTGGATGAGGAGAATAAATTTTTTTCRTGAGTGTTCCATGTCATTATCAGAGCCGTGGGATGATGTGATACAAACCATGCCAGGGGACGATCTTATCTTTTAATAAGATAAAAACTSAAAAGCTTAGCAGTGGCTACATTGACTATACCTGTGTCAGAAATCAGTGTGGTACCTGACTTACACCTTATAGAACTGAAGGAATCAGACTCCTCTAACTTTTGGACATGCAGGTGAGCTTTGGCCCTGTGTAGGAAAGTACTGACATATCTCAGAAGCTACTCAGCATCTTTCAGGATCATAAAATCATRGAATGCTTTTGATTGGAAGTGACWGTAAAACCCCTGCCATGGGCAGGGACACCTTCCACTATCCCAGGTTGCTCCAAGCCCCATCCAACCTGGCCTTAGACACAGCCAGGGATCCAGGGGCAGCCACAACTTCTCTGGGCAGCCTGTGCCAGGGCCTTACCCGCCTCACAGAGAAGAATTTCTTCCCAATATCTCATCCAACCCTGCCCTCCATCAATTTAAAGCCATTCCTCCTCCTCCTGTCACACCATGCCCTGTAACCAAGTCCTTCTCCAGTGCTTCTGTAGCCCCTCCTGGAAAATGCTCCAAGGTCTACCTGAATCCTTCACTTTCTCTGTTGGATCTGCTGATCCAACCAAGAGACCTCATGACTTATTTTTTTAGACCTCTGACTTTATCATTCTGTGGGGATTTTGTTTTATTATTTTGGTGGGGGTTTTTTTYTAATGCAATAAAAATTATTCAGAAATATTTTTGCACATGGAAATGAAAGAGCGTGTTGGGAAGTCACAGGAACATGACAACTCTGTCCTTTCATGTCACAAGTTCACGCTGTAAGCAATACAAAATCCGTGCAGGATTGTAACACAGGTATTTTGCATTCACTTTGGTGGTGATTTATGTAGTCTCCAGGGATAACACCCCTCAGATAAACACTGAGCTAAATTTCAGTTGCAGAAATGAGTGCACTATTGATTAAATGTTACAAAAGTCTAAAATAGCCACTCTGCAGATTGCTTGCTTCTTCCTTTCCCCCCTTTCCAGGTTCTCAGATTAAATTATATCTCTGCTGATGAGTAGAGCACAGGGGAGGGAAGAGAAAAAACCTGTATGGTGGAATTTTTAAGGTCAGCACACTTGTTAGGGAAGTCATCGTGAGAGAGCATATATGCAAGCCAGGATATAATTTGCAGTCATTTATCAGAGCAATGAGGTGTCTGACTCCACAGCCTCCTGGTTTACTTCTGCAAGGCTGCACAAGGCCTCTCTGGGGATGGTGGCAAGCCTGTGATGACCACAGAAGCTGACAAGAGCATGTCTGAATCCCTGTAAAGCTCTTGCTTGCAGCTGCAGGCATTACCTCTTCACTAGTGGGTTGTTGTATTTTTTTTTTCTTTTAATCTCTGCTGTTCACTAAAAGGTAATTACCAAGGTATTAATTTTTCCCTTTAACCAGTTATGATGCATTTGTGATAAAAGGTGAAAACTGGCTCTTTTTTGCATATCAATGAGAGTGGGGGAGAAAGTGTTATGTGGTGCATGATAAACCAAATGCATATGGGGGTTTTAGAGGTAGTTAACAATGAAGATTGCTTCAGTGCCTGCATTTAGAAGAAAATTGCTAAGGTGTTTATCCCTCAGAGAGAGACCATTAGCATGAATATGAGAGAAAAAGGCAGTTCTCTGAGTTAGAGAGTGTAGCACTGAGGAATTTTTACTGGCATTGTGGAGAATTGATATGGTGATTTCATCCATATTTAGGGGTGAATAAAAAGTAGATATCATCTCCCAGGTAGGTGATGGACTGCATCGTTTCATTATTGCACATGACAAGCCATCTTGGGAAGAGCAGGATTAATAAAGCTAACAAAAGCACAGTTGCAGAAAACTGGCAAATACATAATCACGTGGAAGCAGGAGGGCCRTTGGAGTGGGAACACTGGGAATCTTAGTGAAAAGAGGCTGTATCTAGAGGGAGAGTCTGAGTGCCAGTGCAGGTTATTTACTAGCTCCTCAGTAAAAAAGAATGGTCACTCAGTGTTGTTATATTTTGTAGTCCTGAGTTATTTTATTGGAAGTTGCTCAAATCTGTCTTTTTCTCTGCCTTATTTATTTCCCTTTACTTACTTTTTTTTTTTTTTTTTNTTTTTTTTTTTTTTTTTTTCCCCATCAGGCTGGTGTGGCTCAATCTTTTTGCATAAGTCATGATGCAGGACATGTGAAAACAGAATAGTGAGTGCATACAAAGTGCTCTGCAGTTAGGGAAGGGGCAATGAAATTGTCATCCATCAGTGCTCAGGATGCAAAGGAATACTGACACGTGTTTTTCACGAGGCTTAGTCCTGCATCRTCTGTGACTGAGAGCAGTGCCAGATAGCTTGGGAAGCAGCATCACAGCTGAAAAGAGAAGGGGAACCTGAATCTATAAGCCCACTTGTGGGAAACAACATGATTTCACTGATGGGGAAAATAGATCGTGTCTAACAATGATTTAAAGTCAATAAAAAAGTAACATCACAAATCCATTATTTTCAGACAGGGTGAAAGCTTAACATACCAGTTCAGAGCCTCAGACTCCTTTGGATGAAGATGAGAGCAATGTCATCATGAATTACCCTGATTGAGTAATCCATATTAAGAAACTGCTATCTTTATTTTTAATTAATTTCTCTTTACATTCAGAACATTAGTTGTGCATAAAGTCCCTTCTGTATTCAGAGATAAGCGATGTATTAACCAGTGGGAAGGAATCCATCTCTTTCCATSAGAATACATTAGTTTTTAGAAAGAATCCTGAACTGAGGTATAATGCAGCATCATCTCCTTTCTTTGACTGAAGATCCATTTCTGTAGTAAGCAGGKTTTTGCTGAAGAACATAAGTATAGGGGAACTTAAGAGGGGAAAATAATTTTCACCCAAAATTTTGTGAAAATCATGAATGTAAATCTATGCTTGAATTCCATAATCAGTGCATGCCTAATTGTGTTTCTTAAGTTGCTGATCATCCATTCAGTTGACCCTCTAAGCCTGGACAATCCTCCTGCCCATAGGCAAGGTCTTGAGGTGCTGTCAATAGCTCTGSCCATGTGAGCTAACCTGGAAAACCCCTAAGAATCAGAAGCTAAAAAGTAATGCTGCTGTTTGTCACAGAAATAGATATCATACTTGTGTCCTCCAGAAAGAACACCTGTCATGGATACTCTTCTTCTTCTGTTTCCCTTCCCAGGTAAATAAATAGCTTAAACAGGGAGTTGCTGGTTGTCTTCTAAACTACAGATTAATTTCAGTGCCTGTCTGAGCTTTATCCTTATRCATTACCAGAGTTAAGAAAAGGCTACTGATTTTGTACAACATGGAGTTTGTAATATTGCCCTGGAAGGCAGTCAGATAAAGCTCAGAAAGCCATTAGTCTGCTGGGAGCTTGGACTGAATCTTTTTTATATCCATATTTCCCCCACCATCAGTGATGTGCATTTTGTCCCCAGTACAAATTCACAGAAGAAAAGGGATATTGCTGTTTTACAACAGAAAGAATTCTTTCCTGTAATTACAAGGCATGAGACACTGACTGATTATTAATCAAGGGACTGATTATTATAATAATCCACTGCAAGCTCATGGGCTAATTCTCATTTATACTAATCCCACTTTGAACTGCTCCTGAATCATTACTAGAATGGGCAAAAGGGGTTGTGAGAGATGGATTTGATGCTCAACCAGAGCAGTGTAGAGGCTTGGAGAGGAGAAGAATCCATCTCTGTCCTCCAGTGTTTTAGCCAGAGCCCCTGCATTTTCTTCGGTCTGTCTCTGAGCTGTTACTCAGCTCCCTTCCTTCCTCCCAGTGATGTGGCAGATGGTTTAGGCTGGCACAGGTTGCTGAGTACCACCTGCTGCAAATTTTTTGCTCTCTTTTTCTATGTAATTCCTTTTGTTGTTGTTGTTGTTATTGTTTTCATTTGGGAAGGGTGGCTGGAAATGAGAGGGAGGCAAGAAGAAAGTGTAAAGGGATGCTGATAATGTTCTGTGCTTTCTTGTTTTCTGCTGTGTCATTGCTGGGAACCTGTAGCTGGTGCAGGCAAGGCTCCTGCAAGCAAAAGCAGCAGGTTGGGAACTTTGGCTTCTGTGGTGGAAAAAGTGTACCTTTTTTATCCCATAATGTTACTCAGCCCATGCTGAGGAGCAGCATTTCCCACTGCTGAGTGCTGGGAAGGGAAAAATCCTCGATTGGCTTTAGGCATTAGATGCTACATTCTCTTGATCTTTTCACTCCACTGGAAATGAAACAGCCTTGCAGAAGCTAAATGAAAAGTCTAAAATGGAGAGGAGGAGTAGCCTTATCATTCAAATGCATGAAGGATATGACTGGGCAGGGCCTGGCTGAAATTGTGGACATCAGAGGCAGGGCTCTCTATTTAGTCTCTGTCAAGGAAGTGAGAGAGGCACAAAAGAAAAGCACCCCTGGCATTTTAAACACTTCCCTGAGGATGGGTTGAGTTACTCTCTGGAGTCAGTCATATCTCTCTAATGACTGTAGAGACAGCAACTTGAAGAATAAATAAAGAGATGATTCTAAATCTAGAATACCTGACTACCTATTCAGGAGGCAGAATCCGCATTTAATAAAGCCTTTTGCGTCTAGATTAATACTGGTATTATGATGTTTATATGATATAATGTCCAGCTAACATCCTACCTGGATATATTCTTATTTGAAATGTAACTGCTGCAGATTTCTTGCTGATTGCTATTGCAAGTAAGTTTTAAAGAAATAATTGTTTTTGTCCCCTCCTCTGCTCACAAAAAAAAAAAAAACACTAAAGAAGTCCATGAAAACCAGATAATTATCACAGCACTTCTCACCAGCATCCTTTCATTAGGTAAATCTATTTCAAGAGGTAAAAGAAAAGCACACTTTATGACAAGCAGTGCCAGCTGGATGATATGTATTCCTGACAAAGTCAACTGTGGTGCTTATGTGTGTAAGAGAACTTACTTACAGAGAGATATGGGAGGTTTGCATTTTGGCTTTAAAAGATTTGCTGTTAAAAAGTAATATTGTACCATACTGGCAAAAAATTTCTGGACACCGCAGAAATTTTCAACTTTATTTTAATAAGAAAATTCTGAGGGAACAATAAAGTTTCACATATTTTTTATTGTTTTAATTTTTTCTTCTCTCACTATTTGAAGATTTTTCCCCTCCTCCTGTCTCCTTTTTGTCCATTTATCCTTATTTGTTTTTTGCCATAGAAGAATAATATCCTGCCTGTTTGCAAGAATTTACCCCACCCCTCAAGTGTTCACTATAAATATGAAAAAAAAAAGTTTATAATAAGAATGACCCCTGTGGTAATCAGGGAGACAGTTTTGATTAAGAACATCTGTTAGCATATTCCTGGTTCTAAAGTCAAGCAGAACATAAGACAAGAAGATATAGAAAGTGACATTCTTCAAACTGTGAGGCTGGCCTCCCTGGGGAGGCTCTGACCTCTTCCAGAGATACAAGCCAAGATCATAAAAAAAACCAGAACAGACATCAAAATGTGTGGAGTGTGTGTGTAGTTTGAAAAACATGACACCTTTGCTTCGGAGGTGCCGCATCTTTAAATTTCTAAGCGCCACAGTTCTGAGGAGTGTGGGGAAGGACTGCACTTGCAAGCTGTGTTTACTGCTCAAACACATCACCACACAATGAAAAAGAGGGGCAGGAATGGTGACCCTCTGCTCATTGCCTTGTCCATTTTTGTTGTTGTTGCTGTTCTTCCTTCTCTTTTATCCTTTTTGGGGCTGACAAGGCCATCTCTTAGCTATGGGCAACATGGAGATCTGGGAGAAATGGTTTCACTTTAAAGCTCTGCTGGTGTAAAGTGGTGATGTGGGAGATGCTGCTTCTAAACAACTTCTGTTCTGAGCTGCATAAAAGCTTTTCTAACCCAGCACTCCTCCAGCATTGTTCAGGAGGAAATACTTAGGAAACAGTAAAGGAATAAACTGGCTTTGCTGAACTTTATTACACATCATTCTAGACTCTTTTAGTCAGTGAGGCAGGGCTGTCCTGAGCTGAACATGAGATTCAGACTTATGTTTGGTGATAATACATAGACCAACCCTTCATAAAGATCAGGGTATCTAAGTGTAGTGTGACTTTACTGCTCAATGACTTTGTTTCTTCTTCTGGACGCGTTAAGATACTGATCATATTTGGAAAAGATTCTGATTTCTAATGAAGAAAAACAACATATAAGTTCTATTTATATTTCCATGATAACAGTATTAATTTTAAAATTAATTAAAAATACTGCTTTTTATGAAAAAATTTCTCTTGTTCGTTATGAAATGTGAGATAAAAGAGTATCAATCAAGATGAAGGAGAGAAAACAGAGGTTAGGCATATTCTTTTTGCTGAGTTCTTTCCTAAAAGATGCTGGAAAAAGCAAGACTATACAGGACGACAAAATGTGGAAATAGGAACACTCTCCCAAGTGTAGGTGTGGAAGCATTTCTTCAGTATGAATGGATTGGATTATGAAAGACAAAGTGTTGGTAGAATTGAGAATTTTGAAAGATTAAAAGGCAATGAGATAGGTTTCTACAGGTACACTGGCAAATCCACAGAGGTCAGGAGAAATGTGGGGCTGCTGCTGGAACAAGTGAGCATCCTAATGGTGAAGAAAAATGTACAAATACACTCAAGGCTTCCTCTCTCCCCATCTTCAGAGGCAAGCTCTGCTCTTTTGCATCCCAGGAAAGTTTGAGGAAGAGAGAGATTAGAGGGGGATAAATAAGGGAGACTTGAACCAAGGTGGGTGGAGGCATGGATCCATGCTTGGATAAGACATATCCAAGCATGTTGAGGAAGATGCTCGACATCATTGTGAGGCTGTTCTGATAACTGTGAAAAATCATGTCAGATGCCTGATCACTGAAGAAAGGCAAATGTGGCATCTCTCTAGGAGCAACCTAACCATCAAGAGACTTTCCTGTCAGCGTACTTCAACAACAGGTAGAAATATATAGTCTTATGAGGATTAGCGGATTTTTTTTTTCTGCATTCAATTATACTGGGAAAAGAAAAGGAAAAAGTTATGCTCCTTTCTTTCAACTTTTAGAAAAAATTTGTTTTGTTTCTGTCCAAACTTGATGCTTGTTCTCAAGTATCACATCTCCTAAGAAGAATGATGATTTGGTTTCAAAAGAGTTTTTACCACACTTTTCAGTTAAGTCTTAGTCATAATACACAAGAGAGTACTCAAGATTGATGTCAAGCTGCAAAGTGCTGTAAGCATGACAAATCTTCACTTTAATTTTCAGAATTGATTTCCTTTTGAGGGGGTGTGATTTCCTTCTGTCTTTTCCCCTTGGCATTTACTGACTCGGGAATGTTTTGTATTTTCCCTTTATTGAGTAGAAATTTGTATCCAGTACTATGCCTGACTGATTTTTAAGAGGTCCTTTTTACATCAGGAAACAATTAAAGAAGATATTAGTGTGACAGACAGATACACAGCTTATTTTCTAAGGGAACCAGATAAAATATAATAATAAAAGTACTTAAAAATCTATAAAACCTTGGCTTTTGTCTCAACATGTGAACATTCACAAAACCCAGGTCAACTTTGGTTTCAGTTCTGCTTACTGTAGATAAACATGCAAAAAGTGGAATCTGAAGTAAGACTTGAACTTAAAAATTAACAAAGAGATGTAATTTCTTCTTAGTCCTTTGGTTTTTTTGTATAATATGCATACAGAATTGCAAAGATTTTAGTGTGTTTATTGGTAATTAAATTTATTCTTTCTCTTAGTATATATTATTATGTTGAGGTTCCTAGTGAAAAGGTAAAAAAAAAAAACTAAAAACCACTTCTTTTGAAATCAAAAAACAGGCTTTTTTATGTTTGATCTTGCAGTCCTTGACTTTGTACTGAGCAATCGTGCCAAGGGAAAAAAAGCTGAGAAATGAATGTCAACATCAAAAAATTGCAATGGAAATTACTAGCTGAGTTAACAACAGAAAGCCAATTCTATGTCCTCAATCCAGTTTACACAGAATACTTAATGCCTCTGAAAATGGATAATTTCAAAAATGACACTAAAGTATTTTGCCTGTTTAGTCTAATTTATCAGCRGTAATAACATGTCATAATAAAAAATTGCATAGGTAAACTCGTTCTTATCCTGAAAGTTTTAACTATGCCCTGGCATGAACCAGAATGTGTAGGTAGATGATTCTGACTCAAAAGTGTCAGTCCTAAAAGCTGAGAACTTTGTCCCTTTGGAATGATTCAGTGTGTGAAATTAGGAACCCAGGGCCTCCTGTCAGTCAGGGAAAGCCATTAAGCATCCCTGGGGAGTGATCCTGGGAGTACTCGTGCACCAGAACATCACTTACTGTGAGTAACTTAAACAGGGATGTGTGACCTAATTCCTTCTTGGTTTGCCATAAATGGCTATAAATGAGTGTACAAAGCTCTGAGCACTTCCTAGAGGTGGATCACCTCACTTAAACAGTGCTCATTCTTTATAAAAGGTTGTGCAGAGCTGTCATACWGTGGTACAGTGTTTGATTTATGGAATTTCTAACTCAAGGAGACAGGTCATCTGGGCTGGGCGTTAGGTTCCATGGGAAAACATGTACTTTTAGCTATCAGCTCCACTCAATTGTACAAACCCTCTAAAAATAAATATTAGGTGCAAAAAAATAGCTRATCAGATAACTAATGGTATTTTCCAGCATTAGAAGCAGCCTGTAGTCCATTAATGGCATTGAATTGTTTGCCACTTTTACAAGGACAGCTGTGAATAGACTTTCATGCACAGCCAGCTAAATTCAGAAGCCTAATCCACAAATTTAACTTCACTGAAGTCTTTCACTACCTGCTCAACCTGAAAGAATCCTGGAATATTTCTGTTCCTCCTGTGAAGGAGACTACCCTCCTAAAAATGGAGTAGAACAGTTCTAAGGGACTGGTGCAAAGAGGAGAAAATCACGGTCACATGGGATGGGGGCTGCAGTGAGATCTTTGTTCTGGTGTGAAAGCCTGGGGTCTGAGGGCAGATAATGGATTTAATGACTGTATTTAGTCATTAGCACTCCCTGCTCTCAACTTGGAGAATATGATGTATAGTTTTGTATTGCATCATTTATTAATCTAGTAGTTATCTGATGCAGATGTCTGGAAGAGACCGGGGAACAGAGACACAGCTCTGTTCAGTGTCTTGTCCAAACCACAGGGTGTGGAATCCTTTCTGTTTGATATCTTCAGTGCTCAGCTGCCCTACTGCTTGCATATCCACTTTCCTGAGGATGGGCTACATTATGACCTGACCTGCTCTGTCTTGTAGCTTAGTAGTTGGTGAACTCGCCTGGGGTGCTATGGGGTGATAATTCAGGGATTTTCAAATTCTGAGTAGGTCTCAAAGCAGAATCCTACCCTTAARTTGCCTATTAGTCTGCCATTTTGAAGCTTAGTTGGACGAACTTGTTTCTGCAGCAGGTGAAATGTTTTGGATGATATATAAAACCCTTGGGTAAAAGATACATCATAAATAAATGATAATGGTCAACATGAAAGTCTATTCACAGCAAGTATTGTCAATCAACATGAGAAAGTATTGAGAGAGATTTAAGGTTAAGACTTTTAAAAGAGCATAAGAAATCCATTTCCCTTCAATTTTCAGCAAGGGCTGAGGATATATATATGTAAACTAAACTGTTTTAAAAAATCCTAAATTCTCAATAGAGTAAAAAAATACAGGATTTTATGCTGCATTCTGCTGCACATAGAAATGGTCCAATGTTGATATGTGCATTCCTTTTTTATCAGACCTTCCTGCATCTTAATATCTCTGGAGAACTGATTCTGTCAGGAGGATTCTGATCCTGACCGACTGTTGCCATGGTATTGGGTTATTCTGGGCTGTGATCAAGAAAAACAAACAAACTTGAGAAAGACACTGGCTTTAAAATATATTCTTAAGCCACAGTGCCTAAGATGAGTTTTTGAAATCTAAATCTTGATTTTTTGTACAATGTGGCAGTTATTAAAAGCTTCTGAAAAAAAAACATACCAGTAACAAGAAGCACTGCTGTTACAATAAACATAAAAGGAGAAAAATGCAGGAGGAGGAAATGGGGCCAATTCTTGCACTGTTTAAAATTGTTCATTCTCATTTAGTGACATTACCCCACACTGAAGTGAAACTTCCATCTTTTCTGAGACCCCTTAAAAAAAGTAGAACTTTTTACAGATCAGATCCCTGTTGTCTTTTTGACATTACTGAGCTTTTGAATTGAGTGCATAATAAGGAATTTGTACCTGTCTCCAATYCCTAGGTAGTAATATAGTTTCTTTTACACCTGTTAATATTCATTCTGTGGCAAGTCACTTGTTTGTACTGGCAGCACTGAAGAAGTTTCTGATAATACATAAAATAGTATTTTCTGCATGCAGGCACTTGCATAATAAGTTCATATTCTTAGAGGACTAAGCTCCCTTGACGGGAAAAGAAGAAAAAAAGTCCTAAGAGAAATCCTTATTATTGGGGTTGATGACCCCAGAAGGATGCACAAATTTCAGCAAGGAGTGTTTACAAGGGTAATATAGGCAATGYGAATTTATGTAGGGAAGTTTTCTGCAAGTTTGTTACTTACAGATGGATAATTTTGATTGCCAAATTACTGAGCGTGTTCTTCCTGCTCTGCAGGCAGAATTCACAGCCATGAGGGACCAGTACATGCGAGGTGGAGAAGGCTTCATTATCTGCTATTCCATCACAGACCGCCAATCCTTTCAAGAAGCAGCTGAGTTTAAGGAGCTCATTTATCGTGTCCGGCACACYTACGACATCCCTGTGGTGCTGGTGGGAAACAAAATAGACCTWGAGGAGTTCAGACAGGTAAGAGACTTCTCTGCTGGTTTTGGCTTGGTTTTGCTTGGCTGCCTCAGGGGTTTCTGCAGCATATGTTGTGCAGTGCTACTGAGAATTATTAGCACAAGAAGAGGTTTAATCAAAGAGCGACAAATTTGTAATGAATTAAAGTCTTTGCRGTGCCTTTCATTCATATGTTGTGGAACTTGAAGCAGCCTTCACATCTAAACTTTCTCTGTTTTTGCTTGAAAAACTTTGACTGCTGTTGTCAAAAGATTTATATATATTCATGAATTTATATATATAAATAAATATATATATATATTAATATGTTTAATATATATCTATAAATAACATAGAAAGAACTTCAATTAGGACCTTTGTGGAAAAATACCTTTGGTTTCTTTGACATTGCCAGCCATTAAACAGAGGTTTGATTTTTTCCCCAAACATACTAGATTTGGTTAAAGGTTTTTCAACCTCAGACTGAAAAAAAAAAARGKWAAAAAAAAAGAAGTATGTGAGAGACTACATTTGCCTGAAGATCCAGTGACTGTGCTATCAGAGWGTTCAGGTAAAAAGGAGACATGCAAGACTTGAATTCACTTTGATTCGTATACAAAATTTCAGCTACCACCAGCCAYAGAGCAACAGAATTTTTTCAACTACAAGGTCAATGACTGTGGCTCTCTCAATGTCTTTAATAATCTTTSCTCACTTTTTTCCTTTTGCTTCCTCTCTACTTCTTCTTTATTGTTTGTGCTGATGAGCTGGACAGAGATCACATGAGAATGGTTTGGTGTACTGAAGAGAAAATATCTATGACTAGAACTGCTTTAAAATATCTGACTTCTGTGCAGGCATATGTAACACTTAAATAAAATGGTCTTCTTTTGATTCATTAGCATCTGTGCTCACCAATCCTGTCTACTCTTTTCCACTTATCCTATCACTCTTCTCCCCATTTGGCTGTCTTCTTATTGTACCTGAAGAAAATCCAAGACAGCAGTGAGCCAGAAATTAGTCTTAAAGATCTGATTATGTACATTTAAAATGTCACATCTGTTTTCCAGATCATTGGCTTCTTCCCCAAATCAGACTGTTACAAAACCCTAGTGGGGACAATCCAGCTACAGTTTAACAGGGSCTACAAACATGGGTGCCAGAACAGAAGGGGAGGGATGAGGGTTTGGGGAAGGATGTGGGTTCAGTTGTTTTGCTGAGAGAACTGGACATTCACTTGATCCCAAAGCAATTGATTACCTACAGCTAYCCCTAGATGASATTTCAGCAGTGGTCTATTTCCTAATTGGTACAAAGACACTCTCACCAATCTTTTGCACTAACTCGTTCTGATCTCAATTTTGGTTGAGCTTTTATATTTTAATCACTGTCAACATATATAAAAATATATGCTTGGTTTACATGCTCCTTGCATGCTCCTTTACATGCTCCTTGCTGATCTTGTATGGTCTCACAAACAGGAAAATTACTGCTCATGAATGCCTGAATTGGATTTCACCTGCAGTATTTTAGCTTAAGGGGCATGGGGGAGCTTTTGGGAATAATGTTATAAATTAAGCCTTTTGATGTGATAAACACACTAAAAACTGTTCTGTGAAGTCATCGCTGATGATCCTGCCCGAATATGTGAACAAGGAAAACCCAAACTGTGGTYCTATATATTTTAACGTTTTCAATGAAACAGATCTTAGGCCTTCAGAATGTTTTCTTCCACAAGCCCTCTACTAATGCAAACATTTGCATTAGTAGAGGGCTTGTGGAGGAAACATTTGGCAGTTTCAGAAAGGTTTTCTCAAGTAATGCAATCCAGACTTTGACCTTAAGTCAAAGACGGGTAAGGTAGTGTAAAGCAGATCTCTCCTTTAAATAAAGCATTTGAATATGACCATGTGTCCATTAGCAAGTATTATGAACCAACAGAAGAGAAAAGCAACTTTTTATGGAGTCCATTGTTTGGGATATTGTTTTTAAATTTTGATTATCTCTACTCCATGGCTGTTGTMTGCATATTTAGTTGGTACTGAGGTGCATAAGTTGTACTCCTAGAATGTATCTTCACTTTAATTTCATCCATTTCAGATTCCACTCCACAGTTCAAAGCATATCCAGGTTAAGTGTGGGTGAAGAGCAGATACTGCTCTGAGAACCTTCCTGACCTAAACTGAAGCCCCAGTGTGTGGGATGACACTTCTGTGCCCAGCTTTAAGCACATATTAATGCTCTCCAGTGTTTCATTATTTCAGAGCTGGGACATGAGGCTGTGCTGTATGCTTAACAAACGCTGAAATAAGTTTTATCTATGCTCACTTGTAAGGTTAAGCAATATCTAAGGAACTGGACAAGGTCTGGGGAGGCAGATTGAAAGGGTTCTCTTCAAGGTCGTGCACTGTGGTTACAGCTTCATTAAAAACATTTGGATGGCGAAGAGTGACAGCCAGCTAACTCTGGAGTGACAGGCAGCAATGAGCTGGTGATGTAGGGCATTAACATATCAATGAACAAACAGGGAGGTACACAAGCACACCAAATTCAAACAGCTGAAAAATAGTAGGTGTCAGAATGCAATCAGCCAGGTTGGAATTTGACCAGGGCACCAAGGATAATATTGTTGCTTTGTTTAATGACATTTTTCTCCTATGAATTTCATTAAAACAACTGTAATGGTATTAATGTTATTTCAGGACATAACACTAAGTTCAACATTCACAGGCATCATTTGCATTTAATGATAATTCTGCAACAATTAGATGGGCTGTAGTGGCTTGGCCAGACAAAGATGTTTGAAATGTGAATCCCCACACAGTACAGTTAATGATGTATGCTGCTTTCTTCTAATCTATCAACAGGACTACTAGAAAAAAAAAATATTCTGCAATTAAAATTGCGATTTAAGAGAAACACTACTGAAAACCAAAAAGCAAAGAGTTTATYAATTTTAAATTATATTTTCATTTTATGATGACTTCAGTGAAGTTATAGGTTTTATGTGTGCATGTGATTTTTAATGTCCTAAGAAATGGCTTTTTCTGCACTCCTTCTTAAAGCAAGTTTTCGTTATATTCACCAGCCTAAAGAATAAACACTTTTAATTTTCTCTGAAAAATATGGGAAAAATTGTGCAAAAACTGGACAGTAAATCATTATCTTGATGTTTATGTGGTGACAAGGTGCCCTCCATCCCCCCCTGAACAGGCACAAATTGCTTAGGCTTTCACAGAATCATGGAATGGTTTGTATTGGAAGAGACTTCAAAGCTCATGTCATTCCAACCCCTCTGCCATGGGCAGGAGCACTTTSACTAGACCAGGTTGCTCCAAGTCCCATCCAACCTGGCCTGGAACATTTATCCGTGTCCATTCCCTGATTTTTCAGTCATTGCTTGAACACTTAAGTTATATATGCATTCTATTCCATAGCTATTTGATAGAAAAATACAGAACTAAATTATTAGGTAACATKTTAATTTCAATGTTTTCAAACAGCAAAGTCATTAGATCACTAAATGTGTGCTTGTATGTCTTTAATTATCATCAGATTTTCAGAAACATGTAGGACCAGCTGTTCAAAAATGCTGATACTTTCACTTTAGGTAATGATGATACTTTCACCTTGTCTCTTTACTCCAGATGAACACCTGATTCACACTGTTTAAAACATGTGTAACAGATAAATATCTAATTAGAACATATTCTTCTTTAAAAAACACATTAAAGCTATTCAAGAAGCTCATGCCATACTAATGTTAAATTGCAGCTTTATATAAAAAAAAWTTAATAGTTGGGACCTGTGGCATTATTGAAATGTTGTTTAGAAAATATAGAAAAGTGTTAACCTACTAATCACTCTAAAATATTAATTACATTGAGCAATTTAGAGGGGAACTAACTGCTCAAGCTCCTTTTAATAAYGTGCTGTAAGTCTGAGCTGAAAAACATTATTTCTTGAAGCTGTTTTGAACTTTTAATGTAGATGTTAAAACCCCTGTGGAAATTCTAGCCATGAAGAAATACCACAGCCTTCATGGAGCAGTTTTTCCTATATTTGGTTGTGTTTTTTTTACCCCAGAGGAATCAGCTGTGGGCTCAGTCAAGTCCATGGATAATATGCTGATGCCCATTTCCTCTAAARTTAGGAGGGCAGCTCAGTTTTTCCAGCTCCTGGCCTCTCTGGGAAGTCTGTCATCAAAGCTGTTAGTTTTGCCAGTATGGTTTTGCTCCTGAAAAGAATTATGCTGTTGTTTACCTTTCCACCCATAGGTTATCTTACTGGTTTCAAGCAAAAATCTGAGAGCAACAGTGCATTTGAAAGCATTTCCCTCTACAACCCCCTCCTTTAGTAGAAAATAAAAAAATCAACATGAAATCTGCCTTTTTTCATCCAGAATTGTAGTGGTGGAACAAGGGGAGTGTGTTTAAAATGAAAGAGAGTGGCTTTAGATCAGATGTTAGGGAGAAATTCTTCCCTGTGAGGGTGGTGGGGTCCTGGCACAGGTTGTCTCCTTGGGAGTATCAGGGACATGGCTTGGAGCACCTTGGAAAACTGGAAGGTGTCCCTGCCCAATGGGAAATGGGAAAATGGGGGTCTTTAAGGTCCCTTCCAACCCAAACCATTCTGTGGTTCTGTGATCCTATGATTTAACACAGAGCCATATATTAYTTGCAGTGCAAATGCATTGCAGAGGTTTCATTGTAATGTCTTTCCCTGAAGTTTTATTATACCAGAAAATAATTTTTAAACCAGAATTACAGTGAGTTTTCATGATCAGAACMAGCTGAATAGTCTCACTTCAATAAGATTTTACTCTGTATTTTGCTCAAGACAGAGCGACTGGTTATCAGACAATGTGAATGTCAACTTTTAGGATTTCATTTTGACAGTTGCTCTATTTTCACGCTTCTCAAACCTTGAAATATCAGTTGAGTCTGGGAGAGACAAAAGTTTTTGTTTTTTGTTTTGTTTTGCTTTGTTTTTGTTTAGCTTTATTTTCTTAAAAACTTGTTTTGGTTTCGTTTCTTCTGCATGACTAACTTTTTGGTATCTATATCAAAAAATTTTTAGTTTGTACCTTCTGGTGCCTGGTTGAGACACTGAAAATATTTTACTTTTATTTTTATTTTTCAGTGCATGACTATGAAGCACTGTTAACTAGATGCTYCCTTACTCATATTATGAATCATGAATCTGTAGTATTATGATTTTCTTACCTTAGCATCAGGCTGAATTCTCTTGCTTTTGGGATTAAAACTCTTTTGAAATTTGTAACTGCTTCAACACCAGCAGTTCCACTTTCTCCTGAAAACATTAAATGTAAGGTAGGCAGAAGTGTCTGTACTGAAGAAAGGTTCTTGTTTCCCATTATTCAGACCAATGTCCTACACAAAGAATGAATGGTTTCAATTTTCCTTCTGAACTTGAACTGCGAGTCAAGGGAAATGCATTTTTTGCTGCTTATTAACAATGAATAGTATACATTTGTGTTAATTAGAGACATTGTAAGTAGTGAGATTAAATGACTTGGCAGAAAACCAGGATTTATCACATATCATAGAAGTGTCTCACAAAACGAGATGTATCTGCCTGGGAAGAAGTCTGTCTTGCTGCTGACAGCAGAGGGAGGCTCAGACAGCCTTCTTCTTTGCCTTTTTGTGGTGGTGGTGTTTTGGTGTGATGAAAATTTATAAAATTGTTTCTGACATATTTTCAGTTTAGAATCCAAACTTACTGATTCATTCTGTTATTGCTGCTGCTAACTACAGACTGTACTTCTGAACCATGCACTCATCTTTTCTTTGATTTTTGAATAAACAAAATCCTAGACAACAACTACAAAACCATAATGGAATTTTAATGGGAAAAATCCTGAGGAGAATATGGCACAGGAGAGCAAATTCTTCAAAATTATGCAATGTCCAGGAAAGGGGAGCTAAGGAAGGGTCTGGAGCACAGATCTGATAAGCAGCAGCTGAGGGAGCTGGGAAGGGGCTGAGCCTGGAGCAAAGGAGGCTCAGGGGGGACCTTGTGGCTCTGCACAGCTCCTGCCAGGAGGGGACAGCCRGGGGGTCGGGCTGTGCTCCAGGGAACAGGGACAGGAGCAGAGGGAACGGCCTCAGGCTGGGCCAGGGGAGGCTCCGGTTGGACATCAGGGAAAGATTCCTTTGTGGAAAGGGCTGTCCAGCCCTGGCACAGCTGCCCAGGACAGTGATGGAATCCCCATCCCGGGAGGGATTTAAAACCTCTGTGGATGTTGCACTTGGGATATGGGGCAGTGGTGGCTTTGGCAGGGCTGGGGGAATGGTTGGATCAATGGCCTTAGAGGGCTTTTCCAGCTTCAGTGATTCTAGATTCTCTTTATTTAAATTTTTTATTCAATTTTTAATTCATTCTTTCATCCATTTTTATTCCATTTGATTGTTCATTTCCCGTGGATATTCATGTAGTTCCATTTTCCATCAGTGTCTGATGAAAATGAGTTGCATTTGTAAGGAGCTGCCGTCATCAGTTACATGCACTTGCCTACATATTTCCTTCTCACATGATATCACATCATATTCTTTCTTTGAGCTTCAAAGTCTGTACAATATAAGTAATTTTTTCTGTTTTGATGGCGCTATGACAGTTGTCTGAATATTTGGAATTAAAAAAACTGAAGTTGTCATGGTGTTTTATAATCCTAGAAAACTGTCAGACCTTTGAATAATCACCTTCTTGCATCATCAAAATGCCTATCTGGATTCTTTAAAGTTCTTCTGTGACTCTAACTTCTATTTAGTTTTAATTGACTTTGATTTTTCAACATTTCTTTTATGCTGGTCATTTTTCTAAGTAGTCTTTCTCATACAGTTTTCATAAAAGAATCTTTATAGCATTTTTCCTTCTGAGAAAGAAAGAAAGAAAGAAAGAAAGAAAGAAAGAAAGAAAGAAAGAAAGAAAAAGAAAAAGAAAAAGAAAAAGAAAAAGAAAAAGAAAAAAAAAGAAAAAGAAAAAGAAAAAGAAAAAGAAAAAGAAAAAGAAAAAGAAAAAGAAAATTTAGGTCTTTTTTCATGTCAATGCAATTGTAGTAGAAAATCTGGCAGCTGCAATCTTTTGTAAGGAAATTCTATCATTATCAAGAGTCCTTAGCAAATATTTATTTACACAGAGTTTACCTACCTCCTGTCATTACAATGCTTTCATGTTTCCACAACTTCCCCCAAACCACAGCTCCACACTACCCAGGCTGCAGTAAATGCAAACACATCAGACACATGGACAATTGTAATGAAACTGTTGGCTCATTTCTCAATTTATAATTGTGTTAACCTCTAGTCAACCACTCAGTAAGTCCTGTAATTCCTTCAACATGGAGCAGAAGACATTTGAAGGGGACTAAGATGCAGATAACAAGCTGCTCTGTAGGAGAAGAAACAACAGCAAAACAATAGCTGCACTGCAGATAACAAAACGTTTATAATGTAAAACCTGGATATTCAGAGATAAAACCAAAGACAGCTAATTGCTTGTAAGTGAAGCAGGACAAAGTAGGATGTGTAGYCAGGGGTATACACAGGGGAGGGTGTTGCAAGGTCACTTCACTGCCAGGGATATTAAACAGCAGCACAATTTATATTGTTTTGAAAGGCTCACAGTACTTCTCTACCTGCTTTAACTTCACTATTCTCCTCAGCGATTTTTGTTCTCCCCATGTGCTGAATCCTGACTTGGTATGACTGTGTGTGACTTCAGTGGGAGAGCACCTTGGGGGAGAGRTGTGAAGGTACAGAGAGCCTCTCCCACCTCTTGCCTTACTGACAGAGGCTGCTCCTCAAGGTGTACTTGGGCTGAGATTTGTCTGCTTGTCCTGCAAATTAACCAGATTGGCTCTTGTGAAGGTTTTCATATGTATTCATGCCAGCAGGATCTTTCTTTTTAACTAAAGTCATATTATAAAACTTCCACACAAACTCCTGCAGGGTTGGAGGAGGGTCAGACTTGATTGCAAGCAAGTTCAGAGTGCTGCAGCTTTCCTTAGAATCCCTCAGAGGGAAAGATGTTGGTTACACAGTGGCCATGTAGAGAAGTACAACTTGCAAGAGAAAACACAGTGGCATCATTTGTTGGGTGCCTAGTGTTCAGCCAGGAGCCTGTACAGRTGCCTGTGCTGGATATTTGCTGTGGTTTAACTCCACCATGCAGCCACTCACTCATTCCCCTCTGCTCCTGGTGGGGAGGAAAATTTGAAAGCAAACAAAAAAAATTAAACATTTTAATAATTAAGAAAAAAGCTTTAAAAATTTTATTAATGATGATGATAATAATGAAAAGGAGAGAAAGGGAGGAACAAAGATCGAGAGAAACAAGTGATGTTCGCCACTCACTGACCAATGTTCAGTGTGTCCCCAAACAAAAATAGGAAGCTCCTGGCCAAATCCYCTCAATTTATGTCCTGGGCAGGACATTCCATGGTATAGAGTACCCCTTTGGCCAGTTTGGGGCAGCTCTCCTAGCCATGCTTTCCCTTGACTTTTGTGCACCTGCTCATGGGCAGAATACTGGACATTAAAAAGCCCTTGCCTGCAGTGAGCACTGCTGAGCAACAACTAAAATTTCACTCTGTTGTCAACATTATTCTCATTCTAGATCCAAAACACAGCACTCTACCTGCTACTAAAAAGAAAATTATCCCTATCCTAGATGAAACCAGGACAAAAGAAACCTGCTCATCATCCCTGAAGATTACTATAGCTCATTTTTCACCAGCATAGGAAGCTGTAAGGAAAGATCTGCAGGTGGCTCCTGCTCCACTTCTTTCCCTGCTCCAGGGCTGAGTACAAAATGCCATTTTATTAATTTTCCACGTATTTGCTAAAGCCTTCATTTCCCTGTGAATCTTGATCTTGAGCAGTGTATACAAGCCAGGCATCAACCTGTTGTTAGCACAGAGGAGGAAGAGTCAGTCCAAACTTACTGATTCATTCTGTTATTGCTGCTGCTAACTACAGACTGTACTTCTSAACCMTGCACTTATCTTTTCTTTGATTTTTGAATAAACAAAATCCTGGGACCACACCACAGCAGGCAGAGCTGACTGGGGCACAGTTCTGCCCCTCCACCTTCCAGTCTGGAAGCAACACGACCTCAGAATTTATCCTGTCATTTTCCCCACAGGGGCACACATGTAAAGGATGCAATCTTTACATACTTGTTGCTGTTTTTACAGCAGCCAAATCAAGGTTCAGCCCAACCCTGTTTAGTACAGTTCCAGTTCAGGAAACTGTTTGAGCATATGCTTAATTAGGGTGGAACAAATGCAAGTTTTTTTCAATTTAATCTGTAGTTGAGTGAAGATGCTGTCCTGAAAGTGAAACAGTGAAGAGCAACTTTGTAAAAATAAAAGTACCCTTGCAAAGTAGCATATTAATATAGACRGGCAAAAAGTAGGTTGTTTGTACAAAACTGTGAATTTCTGGGAGCAAGGATAGCTTCCTATGTGTTTTTTGCAGTAGGAGGTCAAACTACTTGAAAGTTGAAACTTTGCCAGAATTTAATTACAGCTCATTATRGTATTACTAATAATAAGAGCATGACCTAGCATTTAAAGAAATGAAGATTAATCAGTTTAATCATCTTTGATTTTTTAAGATTTGCTTGTATTATCGTCTTAATGACTCACTTTTTTTTTCCCAGATGAGTTAGAAAGTTAGAGAGATTTGTTTTTAATCATATCTAACAACTTGTCTAAGAATAGCAACTTTAGTTTAACACAGTGTGACACTGTTTAAGTTGTGCAGTCATGAAAACAAAAAATAAAAAAAAGTCCCTTATCCCTCCCGCCTCCCAAAAGCACAGTATAAAAAAGCAATTTAAAGGGAAGACATATGTTAATACCTCATCCACAGTATCCAAATTTTACTATATAAAATCTATGGAAAAATAGCAGCTTCAAAACCTCTGAGTRAAGTATTTGATATAACACAGTTATTTCAAGAAGATCCAGGAAATCACCCATTTTAAATGACATTAAAGCACATTATTGTATTTGAAACTCAAGATGTTAAAAGTGTACAAAACATCAAAATTTGGGACTCACTGTTAGTCATTTACATTAATAATCAGAAATTTTTGTGGATCAGAACCCCAGAGACTGTCTGGGTGTTTGGGTGTGGTGTATTGTTTATTTGAAATKAATCTGTYTTGGGTTTGATACAGCTCAGTATCTTCAGCCACCTTACCCTCATGAGTTTTGCTTCTAAAACAAGAAAAGGATGGACCTCCCTTTTACCACTACTATATTTATTTCCTCTGCCACTCAGGAAATGTTCTTACTCTCTGTTTGCATCTATGTCATTTTTCCCACTGACTACAATTAAAAAATGTTAATAAGGAGAAAAATATGCCTTGTAAATTTTTTTTAGTTACCTGGTACAAGCACTGATGCACATATGCAGYGTTTTCTGTGTGCTTGTGTCTGTSTGTGTTTTAACACCATAATTTAACACCCACATTGTGCTCAGTACAGGATATTCATCAGCACCACAGGCCACCCCAGGGGTATTTCTGTCATAAATAGTTCAACACTGGAATTTTGAATTCACTTTGMATTTTCTCTGAGGTGGTGGGGACTAACATAATGACGTGACTAATATAATGTCTAGGTAAAAAAAAAAAGTAAAATTTGCCTTGGTTCCCTAGATTCCATTCATTTCTACATCTTACAATTTCTTGGATTTTAAAACCTGAGGAAGCATGAGGTGCTTGTTTTGTTGAGTTTTCCACCCAGCCTGTTCTAAAATCGGAGTGMTATGCCAGACATGCTTAGTCGGGGGCTATCTAAACTGCAGACCAAACCTTGTGACCTTCCTATCGTTGTTTGAAACCTTCTTAGCATCAGCTAAACCCCACATCAGCTACTGTCACCAAGTCCTGAAGCATTTTCCGCTGAAGCCAAACCCCAGGATTATTCTGGGTGCAGGTGGTCAGACTGAGAGGAATGCTCAAATCCTCAGAGTTATCCAGGCATTTTCACTTAATTCTGAACTGATTCAGGAATGTGGGAGTCAGGTGGCATCCCTCTGATCTCTTTTGCTCTYTTTCTCTCTTTCTTATTGTATGAAGAAAACTGTGTGGATTTGCCCCACTTAATTAAAAAAAATATAGATATTTTTTCCTAATTGTTTTCATTAATTGGTTATTTCTTAGAGGTCAGGGGGAGATTGAAGGTGTTTGTGTGCTTTGTGTAGTCAAAGAAGGAAATAGAAGAAGGGGAAGGTGAAAGAGAAAGTGGAGATAATTTATGCTTTCCTTGGAGTGAAATACACTTTGAGCACTCTCCAGACTTGTGGCCTCTGGCTTGAATTGGGGTACAGATCCATGTGGCTCATTTCCCAGTGCCACCCACTGGAAAAATGCTGCTCATGGATTAGCTATATTCCCTTTATACCCCCTTTTCTGTCCCATCTGAAGTGAATCAGATGCTTTCACTGATGTTTGCCTGTGACTACAAGATGACTGGTGATGGCAGGTAACRACTTCAAGATTATAATGCTCTCAAAACCAGGAGGGGGCTAGAACTTTGGAGTGGTTTGATTTGACTTTTAGGATCTGCAATGCTGAGAATCCCTGAGATCTGCCAGGAAAAAACAAGACCCCACCAAAACACCAAAAAAAACCACCAAAACCAAACCAAAACACTGAAACTAAACCAAAATAAAATAAAAAAGAAATCCAAAACAAACAAAGAAACAAAAAAGTGCTAGAGTTGATGGATCAGCAACACTTGGTGATCAGTGACATTGAAGCCTGAAAGTCTTTTGGGAAACAATCACCACTTCAGACATGGTGACATCTGCAAAATATTCTTGAGTGCCCAAGTGCAATATAACAATTTTAAAAAATTCATGTTAGTATATTCCTGTATTTTGAGACAGAGAGTATTTCACTGTCAGATATCTTTGCTCCTGCTGGGGTTTTAACCTTATTTGATAATTATTTGTGAAGAGAAAGAATAGTTTATAGGTAGCAGTTCATTAATTACTGCTTTTCTTCATTCAAAGCATACACCTCAGTCTTTTGTTTTGTTAGGAGGGAATTTTTGTGTAATATTATTTTGTGTAAGGATAATTCCTAGACTAAAATTCTCCATTGAGCTTACTAAATTTCTGAGGAAGAATTTTCTTGTATTCAGTGTTACTTGTTCTTCACTCACTGTGGAATCTGGAGCACAAAGCCATGGCTAGATGGGGCATAATKGTAAAAGTGCCTTTTTACTCTATTCTGAAAATCTTTCCTGACATTCTTAGTAACAGGAGTGAAGAAATTCACATTAATAATAACTGAATTTTTCTTTATGCCAAAATATATCTATCTAAGGCACAATTAATTTTTCAGAACTTGCTGGAGAATCTCCCACTGTTCGTACCATTGTTCTGTGAACAGAAAGACTGACATACTTTSCACTGCTGTCAACCTGGCAACTTTTATTTCATTTAAATTTAACTCACATATACACACCAAATACTGCTTTGGCTAATTTTAAATCCCTATAATATAAAAAATAATTTTATATTTGTCTCGATTGCCTGACATTTTCAATATGGAACGTCTGTAAAAGAGAAATTGGCTTTTATGGAGCACAGGTAAAAAGGCCATGTGGGAAACTGAAGATAATTAATGAAAAAAAACCCTCATAAAAACAGTGGAATAGTTCCAATGGGAATCTGTTTCATTCTACTTGTGCAATAAAGTTAAAGGCTTGTTGTTATGCCAAAATTACACAGTAGTGCAGAAATCTTTATTTTTATAATCAGCAAATTCCTTAACCTTGTGACTAGATAGTCTGCTCTTCTTCAAAAGTGTTCCTCACTAAAGCAAGATAGGAATGGAATGGCTGTTTTCCTTCAGAAATTTAAAATATAAAGAAACAGCAAACTTTCACAGTATAGAAATCTTCAGCAGAAAATACTTCTGTAAAAAATATGGTATTTACAGAAAATTAACACAATGCAATGAATAAAATGTAATGAAAACAACCTACCCTACTACCTGAAATTAAGTACTGAGYTGTTATTCAGAAACCCCATAAGGCCATTATCCACTTAAATGTATTAAGCCTTCAGCTTCTTCAATCCATGGTTTTATTTGTCTAGGTAGTGATTTAAAATGGATAATTTAGGWTATCTCCACTTTTCTGTAGTGATGGAAGTATCAAAAGTGCCTATATTATATCCTTTTTCCTTCTGTGTGTGCTTCTCATTGAAATTCTACAGTCTGAGCAAAGTCAGACCTTAATGTTCTGCCGTTACCTGCCTCAATATCTGTGGTTTTATCTTGATGAATAATGCATCTAAACGACAGGATTTTGTGGTATTTTATTCTGAACAATCACAGGAAAGACAGAGAATGCTGAGGTGACTTCGAATGACAGAAATGTGGGTACTTAATACTAAAAAATGGTGTAATAAAATAAAGTTTAGTTCATTATTTATATCAAGGTAGGAGTAGTTGGTATAGAAGATCTGCAGTCAGAACATAAGCTTCCCAAAATTTGGAATTAGGACTTTAGGTTGAGGGTTCTTTAGTAGGCTTTCTAAATTYGCTACTCGGGCAGCTTATAAAAATGCTAGAAAGGAGAGGTTTTACAACTAACTGATAATATATCTGCTAACAAATCATCAGGAACAGATGGTATTCACCCAAGAGTTCCAAAAGAGTTCAAGTATAAAATTGCTGAACTATTAACTGTGCTTAAAATGGAATCAGCAACGGGGAAATGGAAGATGACACGTATGGAAGAGTCCAGGGAGCTGCAGACCAGTAAATCTGAGTTCTACTGTGCAAATTTATACCTACTACAAGAAAGAATAGGAATAAAAAATATATCAATAAACATGAATAAATAGGAATAACAAATATGTGAATAAATATAATTTTACAGGCAAAACTTGTAGTGGCTCTCAGAAAGGTAACTTGTGCCTGACAAATTAAGTCAACAAACATACAAGGAACAAGATTATGGTCATAAGTTTCATAAACTTCCTAGGAGTTTTATGTGAATTGAAAAAAAAACCCAACCAAAATGGAAGGAAAATACGTCACATGTTTCTAAATACCAAAAAGAAGAACTAACAAAGATAGGAATAAATGGTGAAAAATGAAAAGATATTACCTTTTTAAGTCCAGGTAGATGGAAATATTCCTTTTTGAAATAGAACCATCAATGTCTGGAGAAAAGGTGATAGACTTTCTATTTAACTCTTTTGGTAAGTATTTAAATCTGTTTTGGGTGGTAAAAATTACAGTTACACATGATGAGGTTTAAGAACCATTCTCAATATACTTAGAAGCTTAAGATTAATTCTCAATATTTTTAATATAAAGAGTATACATTGTTCTTAACAATACAAGATTGGGGGATAATTAATTTATTAAGGGTATTATATGTTAAAAAAATGAAAATGCTTTCCTACGGACTGCACAACTAAACTATGGAACCCATTGCTGTAGGAATCACAAACATAAAATRCTTTTTAATGGGTTAAAAAAAAAAAGCAATTCAACCATTTGTGCAAGGAGTTTTGAAGGGAAACATGACATTCCTAATTGACGAAGTGCCTGAGCCTTAGATTCCCCAAAAATGCAAGGAGACAGCAATAGTACTTTATATGTTTCATCTACTTTCATGTCCTGTMTCTGAGCAAGTTGCTGCTGTTGATGATAGCATGGGGGGACAAGACAGAGCTGTGGTCTAATTTATTCAGTGTCACGGCTGTTCTGCTATAACACGTATATAAAATGAACCATAACAACTGAATTTGAGAGGGCAAACACACAGAAGTCTCATGAAAACATTCATTTACATAAGTATTTACATTTCCATGTGCTCATATATAATACATTAACGTGTACAGCAGTATTAACACAGTGTTAATATAGAGTAATCTCTGTAGTTATATTATGATCGTATGATTATTATATAATCATTGATATTATATGATAAGTACTGCTAACGATGGTTGGTATGGGTTTCCTCTGGGATTCTTTCTGGTTTTTTCCTTGTCTCTATTTCTGAGGTACTCTATTTTCCAAGCAAATGTTAGCTTGGAAGCAGATGTTCAGTCTGCACTATAAAACAGTCCAGAACACTGGTCCCAAGAGTTCTCCCTTTTCAAAAGTCTATGAATCTTTTAATACTCTTTCATTTTATCTAAGTTCAGGGAGATTGTTAGCAGTAGTCATATTTATTAGAATAATTTCTGGCAAGGAAAATAAAAAAATCATTAGATAACAAAGATTAGATAACAAAGATAATTCAATCAAAACTAAAGATTTCCAGAAACCTTTCTTACATCTGTGTTCTCTAAGCTAAAGTACATTTTAAATACACACATAAGACAAAAATGAAGAATGGTTTTAGAGACAGCCCAGGAACCCTGACTTCTGCTCATCAGATCAAATATCAGATAACGTTGTCTCCCTCATGCATGATTATATGCACTGTCTCATTTCAAAGCAGAAAATAACCAGTAGTAAGRGGTGGAGAGATTCACTGATGCAAGCTCCAAAGCCTAAGGCTGACATTGCCTTTCAAAACAATTTTGGCTATGAGTGCTTACAAACAGATGTCAGGCTGGGGAAAAAACTGATCAGCAGTGCCACTAATTTGATGTCCTCAATGCTTCACTAGCTGGATGATTTCCCATCCTGGACTACTGGCCCATTAAACCTGTCTTTTATTACACAGTCATAAAGCTGAATGACAGAAAATACATAATTAAGACTAGTCAAATAGAAAGCAAAGGATCTATGTTGATCCCGTTTGTCTGAGATAGTGAGGGACAAATTGGAATCTAAGGGCTAATATAGAGCAACATTAAAGTGTTTGCTTTCTGTAACACAGAGCTGAGATCTTTATAGCTGTATGGGGAAAATGCTAGGTGCATGGACAGAACTATTATCCCAGTTATCTGATATGATGGGAATAAAAAAAACCAAACTTTTTTCCTAAGGTCTTTGTGTTGCATTAAGTTTTGTCCTAGGATGGGGAGTCTGGATAAGTTCTTTGTCAGTGACATTGGCAGTGCAATCAAAGGCACCCTCAGTAATCTTGGTGATGACACCAAGCTCTGTGGTATAGTCACATGTGGAGGCAAGGGATGCCACCCAGAGGRACCTGGACAYGCTGGAGAGGTGGAACTGTCTGAAAATTGTRAAGTTCCAGGTCCTTCAGGTGAGTCAAGGCCACCCCTATCACAAGTAAAGGCTGGGCAGAGAATGGCTTGAGAGCAAACCAGGGGAGAGGAACTTGGAGGTGTTGTTGAGAAGCCCCACATGGCCCAGCCCCGTGCACTGGCAGCCCAGAAGCCCCAGCTGTGTCCTGGGCTGCATCAGAAGAAGTGTGGCCACCAGGYYSAGGTGGGGAGGGATTCTGCCCCTCTGCTCCTCCCTGTGAGGCCCCACCTGCAGGGCTGCATCCTGCCCTGGGAAAGATTGAGGGGTTCCTGGAGCAAGTCCCAAGGAGGCCACAGAGATGCTTCCAGGGCTGGGAAACCTCTCTTCTGGAGACAGCCTAGGGGAGMTGGGAATKTTCAGCCTGGAGAGGAGAAGGATCAAGAGAGACCTTAGAACCCTCTTCAGTGCTTAAACGAAATTGCTGGAGAGGAACTTTGGGCACGGGCTTGGAACGACAGGACAAAGGGGAATGACTTGAAAGTGGAAAAAGGGGATGTTCAGATTAGGTATGAGGGAGAATTTTTTCCCTATGAGGGTGGTGAAGCCCTGGCACAGGTAGCCCAGAGGAACTGTGGCTGCCCCATTCCTGGAAGTGTCCCAGGCCAGGTTGGACAGGGCTTGGAGCAACCTGGGATAGTGAAAAATGTCCCTGCYCATGGCAGGGGCTCAGAGTGAAATTAACTTTACAGTCCCTGACCTCATAAAGGCAGAAGTTATTCAACTTGTTTGCTACAACTTCGTTGCTCCTTCAGTCAGGAGGAATAATGAAAAGAGAAAATTCACTAGAACTGAATCTTCAGTATCRTAATCCACATTGGATGAGGGCAAATCAAAGCTGCCAAATTAAGACTCAAATGTTTGGTTGCCTTTGAGCTGAACTTTTGACTGCAGAGGTACATTAGAGACGGTTGGGAATTGCCACTTTGTTCTCATTTCCCAAAGCTGTAAACACCACCTTTACATTCAATTGTTCAGGAAGAGTCTGTATGATTGTAGTCATTATCTTGGTGAAAAATGCCTCATCTGTAAAAGCAGACTACTTCTACTGAATCAGTTTTAATATTTCTACTCTAACTGCTTCTTTCTTTATGCAGTTTGTTTTCCTAATATTTGTCATCTTGCAAACTTTTTATCAGGAAAATTCCAAATATATATATATGTATATTTCAGTGTTTACTTGTTTTTTTAAATCTCATATGAATTTCTGAAGTTGCCAGTCATACTAAACAACTTCAGGTATTCACAGGATGTACTGTCATGTATTATAATATACCATGTCTCATTATTCTTTGCTCTAGATTCTTGAAGTAAAGACTGGAACTCTCGACCAAGATTAATGACTTGAGCCTAAGAAAATCAGTCTAATCTAATAACTTTGAATTTTAATAGCTTTTGAGTTTAATACAGCTGTTGCCTCGTGCCTATTTTACTCAGACTTGCGGGTAGTGTGGCTTTTTCCATGACAGATCTGCAGGTTTTGCTTTTGTGGTCTGCCTGCTAATCAATTCTGAGAATCAGTAAATATCTCTGTGTGTTTCAGTGAAAAAGATATTCTAAAAGAGCCTTCAGCAACAATAGACCATTAGTGTGGAGACTGATAAACCTTGTCTGCAATTTCTATTAGCARTTTCTAGTTTCTCCCTTTCATTTCTTCTGTTGATTCTTTATCTTTAAGCTTTGTCTTGTTTTTCTTCATAGGAGCATCATTAAGGGGCAAACTCTGTGAAAAAAAATCAGATTATTTCTTTTTAATATAAAAGAAGATTAATTTGTTGTGCTGAATACAAAATAACATTTTAATGATGATTAGGGGTGTATAAATAGTTTTCAACAAGAGAGATTAATGCAGTTTTGATAACCATTATAGCAAAATATTGAGGGCAATCTACTAATACATTGGCATCACTGATTTTATGAACTCCTTTTATTTCAATTCCTGCTGTCATACAAAAAAGTGTCTTTGAATATCAGAGAAGCATATATAAATATAATTTTCTAGGCAAAATAGAATGGTTAGGAATATTCAGCAAAAAATATCTGAGCAATTATGCAAATTGTTATGACTGTTGGAAATCAGATTGTAACTAAGCATTTACGTTTTACTGCAATATTTTTATTATTATTATTTCACCTTTAATAGAGGCTATTTTGTGTGTGGGTGAACCAGAAGATTATGTTGTAGCTAGCAAGAATGTTAACATAATTTTTGGTACACTGCGTTAATAAAACAAGTGTAATGAGCCATAGTGGTGTGCAATATCAGGTCAATGTGAGAATTAAACTGCAAGTAATTATAATACTAAGATTGGTTGTATTGTAATTATCCTATGGCTAATAGTACAGAGTCGATTGTCTGAAACCAAAATTATTTGGGCTGGAGTTGTTTTTGTATAGATGAATATTAGCTGATGCTTTGTCATTGAAGTGATATTGCCATTTGTTTTTCCGTAATGAAATATCCCTTGAAGAAGCAGTTAGAATTTTCTTCTAAATGGAAATGTAAAATGTGCTGGATTGTGAGGAGCAGTGACACTAGCTCGCTGCATTTATTCTGGTTTTTATGGTGTAAGTAATGTTAAGCAAATTTGTATTCCATGTATCTCATAATGCAAGAACATGACTGTAAAAATGATGTCTATAAAACTACTAATTACCAGGGAGAAGCAGTAGATGGATATAGTTATATTCTGAGCACAAATTGGACACCAGTCCTGAGTGAAAATTCACTTCATGCGCAAGCTGCTTGAATTCAATCTTATTCTTAATTGAGAAGTGCAGGAAAATTTCCAGTGATACTGAAAAATGGTGGGGGAAGAGTTGGAGTTTGCCACAGTAGTACATCAATATCAACTTAAAAGGTACTGTTAGAAGTATACCCTCACTAGGTAGGACTCCCCTCATCTGCCGAACCTAAAAAATCTGTGATTCAGTTGTCTAAATTTGGTCTTTTCAGCCAATCCATCACTTTTTTAGGGGAGTAACAAATGTTATGTGCAATCATATAGCCATCTGTCCTATGTAAAGATAGTTCCTTGCTATGTAGTAAATATCTGCCTGCACTGACTCTTTCTTTTTGGTGTTATTAGCTGTGAAGGGGGACTGACATTTGGAAAAAAAGTATGTTTTGCAAAGTATATGGGTTTACTTAACAAAATAGTTTGGCTTGGTGAATTTTGTCCCAAAGGAATGGTTCCTAAAAGAAGAATTCTACAAGATCCCAGCCCTATCCCCAACAATTAACAGAGCTTGTCTTTCTATTTTAATTGTTGCTTCTTCAACTGTATGCAAATTTACCTTACATAGAACTTTCATAACAAATAATATTCTCTCATAACAGTTTTTATCAACAGTATAACTTTCAGCAAATTTATCCCTGTTTCTCAYTGTGATTTATCACTGAACATGCTTTTCCTTGCATCAATCTTTTTATCATTCACAAGATAAGAATACACTTTATTTTAGAGAGTGTTCATCAATTTGCTCCAAAAGATAAAGAATACTGGTTCATCATAATTTACAATTCTTGCTGCTTAATGGATTGCATCACTCACAAGCTTCTGGTTCTGCTTCTTTTTATTTCCCCAGTAAGTCGCCTGTAAGCAGGAGCTGAAGCAGGAGCAGACAGGCATGTCCCCACTGCTGGGACCTGGGGAGATGTTGTCCTGCTAGACTCCTTTCTCATTTAGAGAAGCCTCTCATTGGAGATTATGAGCCAATTCCCCTCATTTTCTAAGCTGATGAGAATTCAGGTAATAAGTTTTCTACACGCAAGGAAGGTATTCACCCATGAACGAATTCTTGTTATTGAAGTAAATGAAAGATCATTACATACATCAGTGACTTCAGTGTAAAAACCAGCACTGGGCTAGTTACTGCTAGACAGCTGCAAGGGCTGGATGCTCTGGAAAGGCAGGAAAACCAGGAATCAGTAGTGAGGAGCTGCACATTATCACAAGGCTGTGGCTTAGTCAACTGTTGTGGTTTAAGCCCATCCATACCCCAAACCCCCCACAATCTCTTGCTCCTGCCCAACCAGCAGGAGCAGGGAGAAAATTGGAAGGGTAAAAGCTGGAAAACTCATGGGTTGAGATAAAGACARTTTAATAGAGAAAGAAAAAGYCTTGCACACCMRCAGAGCAAAACGGGGAATTAATTCCCTGCTTTCCATGTTCAGGCAGGTGTTCAGCCACCTCCAGAGAGCCAGMACCCACCACATGTAACAGTGGCTTGGGAAAACAATCACCATCGCTCCAAACATTCCCCTTCCTCCTCCTTCCCTCCCACTTTAGACACTGGGCATGACGTCACATGATCTGAAATTTGTTCCCTTGGGGTCACCTGTCCTGGCTGTGTCTCCTCCTAAACTCTCAATCACCCCCATCCCCTCCCCAACCTGGCCCTGCAAAAAGCAGCAAAGGCCTTGGCTCTGTGCAAGCTCTGCTCAGCAGTAACAAAAACATCTCTGTGTCATCCACCCTGTGTTCAGCACAAACCCAAAACACAGCTCCTGGGAAAAATCTAACTCTATCCCAGCCAAATCCAGTAGATCAGCAAAAGGTAGTCCTGCAGCATCCAACTGAGGTGCGTAGAGTCCAGATCCTTAGACGAGTCTATGCTGGCGAGGCACATCCAATGAGAAGACAGAAGTAAGAGCTCTAAAAACAGGGTCTGGATCATGTCTGGCAACAACCAGCATCGACCACTGTCCAGAGATCATCAAGCAAGGCCGCAGAGTAGATGCTATTTCATTTATGAAAAAAGAACACCTCCTGTCAGGATGTCAAGGGTATCTTACAGATAAAACAATATTCTAAAGAGGAATATACCAACCCCAATGCTGTCGTCAGTTTTTTTAAGTAAGTTCTCCAGCTCTGTAAAGAGTATGAAATCAGTGTTACATTTTCGTATCTGAGTCTGTTTGCACCCAGTTCATTTTCAGGAGATTTGCAGTGTGCAGGTGGTGCCAGTGAGGAAGGTTCTCAGAGCACCTCGTAACCAGCATGATTGTGGTTATGTTTCAAAAAGGTTAGTGAAGCTGAAAACAGGGTTTGAGAATTCTGATGTCAAATTATCTTTCCCTCCTCTGTTTTCAAACTTAACACCTTAGAATGGTAAAGATCCATGCTGTTACAGTAAGCTACAGTAAACAGTAATCTCTAGTAAACTATAGTAATCACTGTGTGCTTTGGGGCACTGCATTGAATGCTAAGCAGGTCTATGCCTATACTTTGCATATTTTTAGTGGTTTTGACGTCTTCCTTTTTTTTAGTAGTAATTAAACTATGTGTGTATAAAATATTTGCAAAGATGTAATTTCTGTTGCATGTAGTAATTTTATTTTCATTCTCTATCACGAGCTGATAGTGTAACTAAAATGATGAAAAAAACTTGCAGAAAGGATTTTCTCCTCTGTCTCCACTTCTCTCTTTCCAAGTTTCCTTCACAGTTGTCTTGTTGGTTAACACAGAGCAGACAGCATCAATATTCATACTTTAAGGATAGCTATTGAGATCTATGTGTCTCTGGCTCAGTAATATGCAGATTCTGAGGGACTATTTTTTTTAGAACAGCAGAAATAGAATTTAGAAAGTGATCTGTTTGAAGTGATTATTGATAACTAATAACATTGGCTATGCRGTTTCATTGCTTTGCAATTGCCTCAGAAGAGGCTCCATTAGACCTGTAGGTACATCCTGTTTAACATAGGCTCAGAGGARTATAGCCCTTCTCCAGAAGTAGAGTCAATTTTCAAATCATTTAAGAATGAAAACAAAATAAAAGTATAAAGAAAATCCTGCAGTCTATATTGCAGATGGAAGGCTTTTCATCTCAGTAAAACCAGCRGTTTGTCACATAAAACTCAATTCAAGTTAGTGACATTAATATTTGAGAGATTACATCAGGAAATTGGAAGCAAAGAGCCATTTGGTTTTATCACAGCACAGAAGATCTTCACTTTTTCAACAAAAGGTCTCTAGGTCTGGCTTCTCTCTCTCACCAACCTCTGCTTTGTATATCTTCAAGAGAGTAGATAATGTGTAAGGCTAGAGTAATGTATTCAGCTAGAGTAATGTATTTATTTACRTATGCATCAAGCAATGGAATTTCTACCATTTTCTAAATTATGATTAGCAAGGATTTCCCCTCTCTCATTTTGAATGTTAACAAATTAAGATGCCATAGAAAACTGTGATTTCAAACAAACAGAGCTGACTTTGGCTGGTTGCAAGATATCCAGACAAAAGCTCTTGTCTGAGTTTTGCATAATTACATTCATACAATGCCATGCCCTGCTCTGTTCACATCTGCATTTAGATTTCAGATGAATCCTTATTCCTCCCTGAATATCYGTGTCTGACAGTATACAGAAGGAAGCTGATGTCTGCCTGATCAGACATACCCCTTATACTCTGCTCACAGGGTCAGATCTTAAATTCACAACCCTTAACATCATTAGGGTTGGGAAAAATCTCTGCTCTCTTTGGAAATCTAAAATGTGGAGCTCTACAGCAGGATGAGTGGCACTTTAAAGAGCATCTCTGGGTGAGCCATATGTGGGAATGCTGATTTCCTTTCACTGATAAAGAGAAAATGGGGTCAAGATGACTAGCTCAGATGGAAGGTTATTATGTTTTCTTAGAAACTCACAGAATCACAGAGTACTTTGGGTTAGAAGGGACCTTTAAAAGCCRTCTAGTTAAGTCCTTCTACAGTAATCAGGGATATCTTCAAACAGATCCAGTTGCTCACAGTTGCATTCAACCTGACCTTGAATCTTTCATGTGTTGGRTCATCCACCACCTCTCTGGGCAGCCTGTTCTGGGGTTTTGCCACCCTCTTTGTAAAAAACTTCTTCCTTGCATTTTATTATCTTATAAAAAAAGTGGATCCTCCTTCAGCTTTATGCCATTACCTCTTGCCCTATTGCCACAGGTGCTCATAACAAGTTTGTACCCATATTTCTTACTGGCCCTCTTCAAGTACTGAAAATCTTGTCTGCCTTAACTAGTCTTAAAAACTAGGATAAAACCATATCAAATCCCAGTGAAAATGAAATTTACAGAAGTCCATCTGTCACAGCCTACAGGTAGAAACTACTGCATTATTCCTCCTGAGGTTTTGTGTTTGTAATTTAGTATGGTATGTGTGGCGTGCTTAAATTAAACAATTCTAAGAGCACAGCACAATAGGTGTGTACTCAAGAGCATCTGTAATAGACAGAGAAAAATTAAGGAGACTCTGAATGAGTCTCAGAAACCATCTGTTAAGCAGGATCAGAAATAATAAAACAATACAGTGGAAATCCTCTGTGGCTGATTTCAGGTGCACTTATGGTTTGAGAAGGACAGTGATGAAAATGCTATTCATTAATTGCTTCCTGCAAAACTTCCTTGCAGAATCAATCACCACCTGGAGACAGAATTAGGTTTTACAAAAAGTTCCTCAAGTGTGAATAATGGCAATAATAACAGTGCATACTTATATCAAGTCTAACATTTGAGAATCACAAGAACTTTGTAAATAGATTAAAAAAATTCCAAACTACAGTGGGGAACTTATATATAGAACTAGGAAGTCTTGTGGGCCAAACAGAAAACAACATCAAGTTTTTCTCTTAATATTTAAAGTGACTCCTGAACAGTCTGTGGTTTGCATGGGCTTCTAATTGAAAGGTTTTAATCAGAAAAAAACTCCATTCTGAAGAAGAGTTTGTTCTTCTCTGAACTGTTTGGGATGCTGTGCAAGAAACAATATTTTTTATATTCAGTGCCCAAATTGAAGGCAAATAAATTAGAGTGACCTCAAACGAATGCATTGTTTCAAGATCAAATTCAAGAAAAACTGTATATTAAAGATACAATCTAACCAAAGTGAAAACTGTTTCATAGCACTCCCAAAATTGTACAAGCTGTGAAGACATCAGTGTTGTATCAAACTCCCACTTACCTTCTTTGTTGCTGGTAGTCATCAGATCACTGTACAAAATATGGATGATCTGTATGCAGGGTCTTCTTTTTTTTTTTTTTTTTTAAATCAGAAGACGTCCTCAAAATTTCACTGTTTTTACAGGAGAAAAAAAGGTTACAGGCTTTGATCTTTTACCAGGATATATCCTGAGCCTCGTTATTAGCCTCATAATAACTATTTTAGGAATTTGAAGATTTACATGCCTTTCAGTAAGAATAGGAAATGGGATTTTTCCATAATAATTTATTTACTTAATTTATTAAGTTATTTAATGCAACTCTCACTGTTGCATTGTCTGAGTGGTTTCCTGTAGTACAATAAGCAGAATGTTCACCATCTGCCTCATGTGGCTCATTTTCAGCATAAGAGAAGCAATATATGATCAGTTAAATGCTTTGTTTTGTCAATGTTTCCTTTTATTTGATTTTTTAAATAGATTCTCTTTTATTTTTATCTTAGAAAAAGTAGTTTAAAGAGAAATAATCTTAGTCCTGGGATGCAACAGGAGATTTCAATTTTAGATCCTCAAAAATGTTATTCCTGGTCTTAAGGAGCTTTTTTGGATAAAGTTTGTTGTACCTGGAGAGAAACTTAGGGGTAGTTTAAACATTCTTACTGCATTTGAGAGTTAAAATTATCAACCACAGTTGTTATTTGAACTTACGATATTTCAGAAACTATRAATCTCTGTCATAAGTGGCATAAATGTATTTGGGTACAATGTCAGAGGTTGAGGATATCTGAGAAAATGATGTCATGGGCTAGAAAGCAGGTCCAGTACAATCTCTGTTAGAAGAAAAGCTCTTACACATCAGAGCATGACATTTGATGGCTTCATGCTAAAGTTTACTGCATCATAAGCATGAAATGGGAACACGAGTTCTGCTCTAAAAGCCTGTCCCTGACTTCCCCAATGAGGCCCGTGCATGGACTATCAGAAATTGCTCAAGTTTGTTTAACAGGTAGGTTAATCTTCTAAATGTAGCACAGGAGATGGGCTGTGAAGCCTTTGACACTGTCACAAATGATCGTGCGCTCAGTGGGTCACCACTTCTTTCTTGGGCAGAAAAATCCTTGAGACTCRGCTGCAGCTGGAGTGGCTTGAAAAATGGAGTTAGCTGCTAGGAAAAGTGCTTGCCTTCTCCAGTGTGAGGCTAAATAAGCATATTTGGTCTGAGTGTCTCTGCCAGGCTTTGCCATCTGACATGTGGGTTAACTGGTTCCTCARAAATACCTCAATACTCACAGAGTGAAACCAGAAATGTAGCTGGCTGAAAGAGGTGGGGAAAGCTTGGGATTTGTTCAGGTTCAAAAAGTGGCAGAGGTCGCCTGGGGCTGGGGAGGAAAAAGATATTCCTATTTAAAAATTAATTTATAATGAGAATCTGTTGTCAAGAAGCAAATAGAGGAAGAACTGACAAAATCCATATTTTCGTTTGCCTTTAAAAAATAAATCAACATAGACAGTACAAAAATAATATCTAAGATAACTGGGAAAAAAGGTGAAAGGATGTACTGGGATACATCATTCTGAGAGACTGGGTGACACAACATGTTGCTGAATTGTGGTCCCAAAAACTAAATTTTACTTTGCTCATGTTTTAAAGGAATTTATGTTGAACATGAGGAATATGTGTGGGAGTTGATGGAGTGGAAATGAAAGTTGCCATAGTCAACCTTAGAACTAAATCTCCAAAGTAAAATATCCTGTCAGATGAATTGGACAATATACATCATAGAATTCAAAATGAAGTGGAGGATGGAATAGCTGGCCTAAAGTGGTTTTTAGTAAATATCTTGAAACAGATATCAAACATGTTGTCTGTACTTAAGGAAAAGAAACTAGGGAGAAGCTTCTGCATGCTTGAACAGTCACAGTATGTATATAAAATTAAACAAAATGTTTTTGCATTCTCAAAATTAATTGACTAAAGCTACATTATTTGACAATCTAGAAAACAAAGTTGCCAAAATTTCTTTTTTCAGTTTTGTGATAGCTTCAGGCTGCACAAGGAACTAATGAGTAAAATCCCCTGGGGAAAYGCTTTTGAAGGTGCTGTGATGACCTCATAATGGCACAGGAGCAAGCAATTCCAAAATGCTGGAAGTCAAGGAGACRAGGCAGAAGGCTAGCTTGGATGAGCAGGAATTTAATTTTGGAGCCAAGTCAAAGTGTGTGTTCTAAAGAAGCAAAGTCAGGTGATGTGGGAGAAACACAGAGAAGCCTCTTGCCACTGCAGGCAGAAAATCTGTGTGGCCAAAGTGCAACTGGAGATGAAGCTGACCAGAAATAAACTGAGGGGATGAGAAAAAAACTTTTTAACATACACTCTTGGGTACCTTGGAAAGGGCCAGGAGTTGGACTCAGTGATTCCAATGGGTCGCTTTTAGCTCAGGATATTCTGTGATTCTGYAAATCTGTGGAAATGCAGAAATAATTTTTGGATATTATGGAAAAAAATCTCCTTCCTGATTTTTCTTTTTCCTCTCTTTGCATAAACCTCAATTTAATTGAAACATTAAACTGGTTACACTAGGAGTCCATTAAAGATTTAGTTACCTTCTGTGGTGAATGTTAAGAAGTTATTACTCAAAAGTCTATTTAAAAAGTTAAAAATAATTAAAATATATCGGCAAGATCATTACATCAAATAATTTTCTAAGGAAAATGGTAGATTGTTAAAAATTGTCTAAGGTTTGAATTCTGGGCTCAATAATTCTGGGCTCATCTCTGGATGAGAGTGGGGTTTTGTTGATTTATCATTTGTTACCAGCAGTTTGCCCCCGACAGAGAATGCTGCAATACTGTCTATGGACTCATTTAAATTTTTTTTTGTTTGTTTTATTTTGTTGGTTGGGGTTTTTTTTGGGGGGGGAGGGTATTTGGTTTTTTTTGTTTTGGTTTGGTTTGGGGTTTGTTTGTTTGTTTATTTGTTTATGGAGGGGGGTTGTGGGGGTTTTTGTTGGTTTTTTCCCATGTTTTTCATACTTGAGTCTTGAAAGAAAAGTAATAACCAATCTCCAAAACTGACACATGCTCCAAGCACAGTTGAGTTTTCTGCTCAAATTACCTGAGAATTGTAAATAGGTTTTTTTCTGTCATTCTGATAATTTCAGGATTTCAATTTTGTAAACTTCTGTAGCTGATTCATTTAACAATATTTTATATTTAACATTGTTGTTGTTGCTGTTATTCAGGGTGTTTCTAATTGGATTTTTATAGCTGAAGATATTGGTATTCACTTCTTTGCTAAAGGCATTTTTGGGCAGATCTAGATGTGGGAAAAAGATAATCTGTAATTAAGGTTCACCATACTCTCATGAGTTTTTTCCAAGAGTTGTTAAGTTTTAAGAGTTCAATAWATCTGAATCAAAAATCAAAAAATTGTGAACCATAGATCCACAAATATTCACATACTATAAATTAAAAATATAAAATCTGTGAATTGAGAGAAAAGCTTACAGAAAGGGAAATATTTAGTTATATTATTATTATTATATTTATATTTATTATTTATTAGTATTAGTATTAGTATTAGTATTATTACTTGAATAAAGTTCTATGCCAATGTTTATGAGATGTTATCTCACTATTCTTATTTGTCCCATTTCAAAATTAATGATATAAACCTCTAGGCAGGTTTTGTCTTTGCATCTTAATTTGTATCATAATTTCCACAAAAAGGGAGAGCCACTGGGCAGTCAAGACCATATCTTATAATTTTGGCAAAGTGATTTTCTTTTCCTTTTTAAGTAGGGTTTTAATTTTCACGAACAAGTATCATCTCATTCTATTTTAAGCTAATATATTCAACCCTCATCTGGGTACTCTGACTGTTTTTGAATGTCAAGTATAGTTTCATCTTTTTATTAGTCAACCCTATAGACAGGGTTTCATTTTAGAGCTTTTTCCCTCCCTCAATCAGCTGTTGAAGTTAACATTTCTTGCAAAATAACAGTTTTCAAAATAATCACTCATGTTCACTTTGCTAGTCTTAACAGCATTATTTGCTTTATGTTGCCGCTGTGAATATWATTTTTCTAAACATATAACAATTTTTAATGGACACACTGGCACTGCTCACTGTGTGCTGAGACACCCGGCAACAGTCTCTATGCAGGAATTCCAGGTGGGACAGCCAGGAATTTGGTCCAACACTGGGCCATGGACACCTGGGTTTTCCTAGACAGGTTTCTTGGGTAGCAAAGAATAATACAACTGTAAATTAGGTAGAAAAATGGGGATGCAACTCCACTCTTTCTTTTTTTTTCTGATGGTAGTCACATTCAGGGGTTTGTTGCACACAGCAGAGGTTTCTATGATATTCCATGAGCAGTGCTGCTAATATTACTCTGCAACGGCAATCAAAATAGCACCTTTTTCATGTMTTTCATATCATATAATCATGGGATGGTTTGAGTTGGGAGGACCTTACAGATCATCTCYTTCCTCCCTCCYGCCATGGGCAGGGACACCACCCTCTAGACCAAGCTTCAAGCTCCATCCAGCCCGGCTYTGAGCACTTCTAGGGATGGGGCAGCCACAGATCCTCTGGACAACATCTACCATGCCTTACCACCCTCACAGAAAAGATTTTTTTTTTATCATCTTATCCAAACCTCTGCTTTGTCTGTGTGAAACTTCCCCTCCCCTCATTCTGTCACTCCAGGTCCATGCACAAAGTCCCCCTCTAGCTCTGTTCATTCTATATCTATCTATCTATCTATCTATCTATCTATCTATCTATCTATCTATCTATCTATCTACTTGTCTGTCTTTTCTATCTTTCCTTTCCCATGTCTATCTCGTTTTAAAACCAACTTTTCCTTAGTGGCACAAGCCAGGACTCTAAAATTAATGGAAGATCTCCATGTATGACAGGGATGCCACYTCAGTAGGGTGATATGCATCCTGTGTTTTGCAGAATAACTCATGGTTAAGGGTTTTTTTTTAGCACCTTTTTCACCTGTAGTTGTTTATTTGTTCCAGACCTGCTGTGGAATGAGGTGTAAGGTGCAGTGCATTTTTGCGAAGATGTGAAAGCACTCTCTTCTCAGAGGTACCAACRTTTACTGTCAGCCTCTGTCCTTTAGCCCAAAGGATATCATCTCGCTTTTTTTCACTCTTTATCATATGTATACAACCTTTGGCAACTGAAAAATGTATCACTGCAACAAAAACAAACAAACAAACAAAAAAACCCAAAAAAACAAAAAAAAAACCAAACAAAAAAACCCCACCAAAACCACTAAAAAAACTCAAACCAAAACAAAACAAAAAAAAAAAAAACCACAAAAAAAACCCTTTCTGACACAGAATTCCCTGGTCCTCAGAAATCAGGCAATAGCAGCATTTCTTCTTCCATATTTTTCCATATTTGTGAATAGCTGCTGTTTGCATGAATAGCCTGGACATTTAGCCTGTTGGGTTAGCTGTTCTGAAACGTTCAGGCAGATTCCAACTATTCTTCCTTTTGAATAAAAATGAATAATGGGAAAGAACAGAAAAGAAATACTAAATGAAGAGGCTTTCCTTCTCTTAGAAATGTAATCAGCATACAGGGAGCAAAAGAAATTCCAATTACTGCATTYGTGATAACAGTAGAAAGACTCAAATAATTAAATGATTATTGTATACAGGGTTTTCAATGGGACTTGTAAGTCGCAAAACTTTTTTCAATTATTCAAATTCCTAAGGTGAAAAAAAGCAAAAATTGAAAAGCAAATTGAAAATCCCATTAACCACGCCTGCTATCTTTGCACCTACACAGGCATATGACTGGATTCCTTTGCAGCTGCAGAAGTTCTGAGGAAAAAGGACATCTGTAGAGAGTGACTGCCCAAAAAAAACGTGTGGTCTGTTCATGTGAAATAGGCCAGCAATTAGTAAAAAGCTCAGGGATCACTGTAAAAGCTATCCAACCCTACAACTAATGTTCCCTGGGACCATATCCTACCGATATGTTTATTTGATCCTTTGCTGCCTATTGGAATGGGTAGGTATGGCTGGAATTTTTCTACTTAARCTGGATTTTTTTTACAACCACTAAGATTTGCATTGATTTTTTCAAAGACTTTTCACCTCCTTTCACAATATTAACACAAAATATTCCATCAGAAAGTGAAAATAATTCTATTTATAGTACTTGGGGAAATTTGATTTTCAATTAATAACATYTACCAAAAAACACTGCTTTGGTAATTTGTTTGGAAATGAAATATATTCTGGCCAGCTATACTTATGACTGAGTCATGAAATTTCAAACACTGTAAATATTATGAACTTGACAGAAAGCTCATCAAAGCAAATGAAAGGAATTCCAGTGACTTTCATCACACCCTCTGTCTGGCAGTAAAAAGCTTCAGAGTCAAGCCCAAGTATGTTACAACAATCAGTTAATTATGCCATGATCTATGGAGCCTATTGTGATGAGATGCTTTTTCCACCATCTCGGGTTTAGACTGAAATCTATAATGTCCTTTCAAAGGGTGCTTTGAGATCATGGAAGTCTGTAATACCACAGGAAAGAATCTAACCCTGCTTCATTAGCCAACATGAAACAGGATGATAGTAGAATAAATGTGAAAATAATTCTGTTCATAGTCTTTTGAGGAATTSATTTTTCTATGAACAGATTTTACTAGAAAAAAAAAACATTGCTTTGGAAATTTATTTGGAAACCAAAGGTATATATTCTGTAGTATATTTTAAATAAAACATTTAGTAATATATTTAAATAGTTTACTATTTTATTTTATAATAAATAATATATTTTTTTAGACAGAGCTGTATAGAAGTTACCCTTCCAAGTTCATGTGTCCCCTGAGAATCTAAGAGACCAGAGACTTGAAAACAAAGAGAGAGATAAAGAGCAAAGTTATTCAGCAAATATTCACTGACTTGCAGCACTGAAAAACTTTAAGAAAGGGGGAAAATTCCACAGAATATTATATACTTGCACAAAAATTGAAGGGCTCAATCCTTTTCTCATGAATTCTTGGGAACACATCAACTGACTTTGGTGGAACAAAAGCTAATGGGAGATTATTATGGAAAAAAGAAAATCAGATTCCAGCTTTCATTACTTAATTGTTAAAATATACAAAAGAGAAACTACTCTTTTAAAAAGAATAAAATGAGCTACTGAAAGCATCTAAAGTCTCTTGGCAAGGTTTATCAAAAACCTTCATATGGAATGAAAACAATCATCTATTTTGTAGTTTCACAGAAATGATATCCTGGCTGATTGACTTTTATGATGACTTGAGTTTGCTTCTTTCAGTCCTAAGACTAATTACATTTTAGACAGGGACATTGATTAGATAATGCCACCCAAGCACCAGTTCTTAATGATGCAAAACATGAGCCTCAGGACTAAATTGTGTTTTCAAAAATTACTGTGCCTCTACACCCTGTCAGTCCCAGCTTTTGCAGCTTGAGGCAAAAGTGTTGCTTTGTTATCCTAATATGGAGGAAAAAAGGAATGGAAAACCAGAGGGAATTATTCCCACTGTATTTAAAGGAAAAGATTGTAAAGGGATTTTGAAGAAAAGAAGAAGAGATAAGTGTTAATGAAAAAATAACCACCCTGTTCAGAGAAACTGGTATTTTGGTTAACTATTTAGAGCAGTTATGGTCTCATTTCTACTTCCTCAGCAGCTCAGCAGACCCAGGAATTTTTTTTCCCCCATCCCTCTCTCACAACTTAAAATTTATTAAAATTCTTCATTTCCTCACATGTTAAACAACTTAWTAAAGATTGAAATAACATGCAGAGCATATTACATGTGCTTAGAGAATCTAAGGTAATAAAAAGGCTGGGCTTGGGCTAGGGCCAGAAAAAGCACTTGCAGCTAGGTTTAATTATTAAAAGTTTCAGATATTGGCTGTTTTCCAGTTCCTTCATTCATTGTGGGTTTATTTCCTTCTGGATGTTTTTAACTCAGTGTATTTTCTGAAAATATTGGAGTGGTTTCGCTCATGCTGAGAAGGAGCTACCAGTTCACACAGAATCCTGTAACGGTTTGGGTTGGAAGGGACCTMCAAGATCATCTCATGCCATCACCTTGCCRTGGGCAGGGAYACCTTCCACCATCCCAGGTTGCTCCAAGCCCTGTCCAGTCTGGCCTTGGACAMTTCCAGGGATGGGGCAGCTGCTCTGGGCAACCTGTGCCAGGGCATCACCACCTTCAGAACGTGTCCCCTGTGAGGGGCCACAATACCCTTGCTCCCTGTCAGTTTGAAGCCATTACATTCAAGCCACTGAAGACAGCATTAATAAAACCATAATTCTTCAATTTGAAAAGCAAAGCTGCAAGAAGGTCTGAATTTTTAGGGAAAATGTGGTAGTGATCTACCTCAGAACTCAAGATACCCTTTAGAAGTGATGGTGGTAAGAGGATTTGAACTCATACAGAATAAATGCATTCTTGTTTCTTCTTCTGTTCAGAACTATTTCTTTTGTCTTCAAAGTGAGTGATTGTAATAGTCCACATCATCCTTCTTTGAAATGCAAAGTAAAAGAGCCTTGCTCTAAGGGAAAATGAAACCAAAAGTATGCACTCTTACTCAATGGTAATTTTTTTTTCAGTGACGGATATTTATTTTTTGCCACCATTTCTTGTTCATGTAGAGAAGATTGATTCACAAAACAAAAAATAAAATTATAGAACTCAAATTATGGCTCAGCAAAATACATAACTGAATTTATTGCAGTTCAACAGGATGTCTTTGTTTCCCTTATGAAGAATTACAGAGTCCAGAAAGTAATRAATATAATTCTGAATTATAACTAATTCCATAATTTGAGAAGCAACACTTTTTATCTCATATCTTCTTTGGTAATATTATTAATCATTAAATGCTAATTAATTAATGAAAAAAAATCTTTCAGCAAAGAAAATGTATATGATGAATACATACATCACCAGAACCCAAACCTTAGTAGAAAACAATTTTAAAAAATCCATTCCCTAAAAATGATGATATGGGTTATTCAGCCAGTCCATTAAAAAGAAATGAATGCCAATTCTGTTGAAATGAAAGGGATCCATTTTTGGTTGGAAGAATAGTTTGACTCATGCTGCAAATATGAAAGAGCATCTGAAAAATGTTTTATATATAAAATGACAGTTTTAGTTAATGCAGCTTGGAAACTTGCCTGAAGAAGGATATACACAAGCTAATGCTAAGTGTGCATATATTGTAAARTATATAGATGCACAATTTTGAATTAATTCCTTCTTCATTTATTTTAAGTACCGGTAGAAAAAAAAAAATCATAGCAAGGATGCTGTATGCATTTCTCCATGGTATACTATAGAGATCCCAGACCTCACATAAAATCACAGAAATTGTGCAGATGAGAAGTATGAGGATCATTTGTAGTCCAGAAACTGTTTAGCCTCCTCTGTAAGACACTGCTAAAAGCACTAATTAGTCTTGCTTAACTACACTGTGCTCAGAACTGTGTTGATAGRGTCATATTCTTTCCAGCTTTGGAGGAAACTACGGATTTAGGGCGGTCATTTCTGCATTGCAAGACACGAATCTTTATGTCAGACACTGTCAGCCACTTCGCCTTGTGGCACAGCCTGGGTGATGTGACCTTGCAGGGCAGACCAGACTCTCCTGCAGTGCCCACTAGCACAGCCCAGGGACATCAGCAAAACAGATAATGACCTTGCTTTCAGGACAAATCTAATCCTTAAGCTTCTGGTCAGAAGTTAATTTTTCTGCATGTACCAGTCCTTAGTGAATTTTTCTCACTCAAACTCTTTCTAGGTTAAAGTGATGCTCTTACATAATAATTATCCCAGTTTAATTTGTTGTTTTCTATTTGCCTCTTGAAAGTAAGAAGTTGTTCTTCTTTCATCTTGTTTTTCCTACCACTCATATTTGTATAAATAGGAAGAAATCACAACCAGCTTCTTGTGGACTGTGTCAGGAAAATCTAGAAAAAAATTCATCTAGTAACAAATGAAGTATTTCATGATAGAATACTTCGTCCCAGTGTTCTGTTTCATAGTTGAGAAATAGAGAAATTAAAAAGAATATATTACAATGTATTACTTGCTGTTACAGAGACGTGATGAAGTGTAAGTAGCAGTTGAAATATGAAGCTCTGGGCTGCAGGCTACTGGAATCCTTTTTTCTTTTCTGCATATTTCAGTCTTTCTGATTCCTCTTGCTTTTCCAGCTTTATTTTCTCCTCTTTTTTCTCCAACTTTATTTTTCACATCAGCTTTTTTTTTTTTTTTTACTGCCTGCTTCCAAGCACATTTTCCCATGATTTCCAACTTCCATCATATTCTTCTTTGTTACTCTTTGTCCAATAAGGGGAATTTTTTCATTCCTCTTATTGGTGCTTTGCCACTAATCTTGTCCTGACATGTCTTTTGTATTKCTTCCTCTACCTTTTGTTTTTAGGTTTTTTTTACTCATATCCATACATCTTCCCAGATAAAGTCATCTGTTTGACTGGATGTGAAAGGCAGTTTGGGACATTGCTCACCTCCTCTGAGCACTCAGCTCTGCAGAGAGTGGGAGACCTTTTCCTGTGGTTTCCATTCAGAAGTTTCCTGTACATAGCACAGTAGATACCAAATCACTTCTATTCTTTCCTGAAAAGGGACAAGCCAGGGAACAGATCTCACTACTGACACCACACAAGAGAACAGAATGACATATATTGTGAGAGAAAATAATCCTCGGTGTAAGAGGATCTCACTTTCATTCAAAATAACAGGATGCTGGGCTGTTTCTTTGAAAACCTATTTGAACTCAAATCTGTAAACATGTGTTCCCATGCCACAATGGGAAGTATTCATTCTGATCCTCCAAGGAGATCAAAATGTATTATTGGTGTTTTAATGCAATGTATACCACAAAAGGCTAGCTTTTCATTTCTTATTGTCCTCCATACTATGTCACAGAACGTGCTGTCAATAGGCATAGTGACAAAAGRCAAGCTGATGTGGTTTGACAGGATGGGCAGAGGTCACTTTGATACTACATCATATAGCTTTCCAGAAATGTGCCAGAAATGCCATAGTCTTAATAATTTTTAAGCTTTCTGCTGCTGTATAATTTTAGGTAACTGAGCCACCTCTTCATYCCCATATCTTTGTGAAAAGCTCTGTACTATTTTGCTCTGTTCTCCTGAGGTGTCTCAGGCATTTAGGCCTCCTTGTTTACAGAGRAAAAAGGTGCAAAAGCCCCTCTAGTCATTTGAGAGCCCCCATGAGAGTCTTTTAATGCTGTGTGCAGCAAAGCTGTCAGARACAACCTTATTTCAACAGCATTCTGTATGGCTTCTTGCAAATATATGAAGAATTTGCATTATTCATATCTGTTGATTTCCAGCATATTTATTTCCATCATCTACCCAGTATTAGGATCTGGCTATAGGCATTTGGATCATGGCACAATACTTTTTAAAGATGAGTGTGACTAATTTCCTCATTTTCTTATTACCTTGCAGTACATTATTCAATGTATCATGTGCTCTGTACCTACAGTATCTACATAAAATGGGGAGAAGTTATCTGTTTGTGACAGCTGAGCATATGTGGGTTTAGTGAGTTATAAACTCTAAAATAAATCAGATTTCTTTAAAGGGGAAATAACTGTTAGGCAGTGGTTCAATTATGCATTTAAATTCAATGTAATTCCRCATTGCTCTTCTGCTCAATGGAAATAGACAATAGCTTGGTGGACACTTTGAGATTTTTCTTTTTATTCATTTTTAGTTACTGTTCTCTARTAATGCTGCTAGAAAGCTATTAAAGAATAATTTTTAAAAAAAGGTAAATAAATCAAAAAATCAAGAAGGCAAGGAGAAATGTCTGTTTGCAACTGTATAGTCATTGCAAGAATGAGTTAATTCTGGTCTAGTTTTTCTCTTTCTAGTTACAATGTATGTCAAGTGAATAGATGAATTTTTTCCATTTTCACTTCTCATTACAGGGTTTGTCATGAAAAGTGAGTTATCACAGGATTTTATTGCCTGATATACTTGGYGAATTATGACTGTGCAGAGGACATTTGACTTCTTTCAACAGTGTGTGACTTGTTTGACTGTTCCTGGGATGCAAGGGGGTGCACAGGAATTCAGTGTGATATTTCCTTGCATACAAAACCAAAGATGACTCTTTTCAATGAAGCAAAGCGCAAAGTTAGAACATGTTTAAGTGCACATTGTGATCAGGCAATGCTACCCCTGAGCAGTAATCTTGAAACACTAAAGACAAAACTAATGCTGCACGTCATGATTACAGAAATGTTTAACACAATTAGAACATTTGGCCTGTAAAAGTGCTTGCTTTTACTTTGCCTGWGTTCTGACCTCCAGGCTAATTTTTYTCTACTAAACATTTGGTCCTTGCATTGAAAATGTTAACAAATAAAGGGAGTATTACTCCTTGAGAGAAACACAGTCATTTGACAGTTTTCAGATAATGTCATGTGTTGTCAGAGTTATCACCTCCCTCTTTTCTTCTATTACCAGGATACTTCCCAGAACATTATCCAATTACAGTAATTAGGAAGAGCAAGAGAAGAAAGGAGATAGAACATTTTAATAGTCTGTATACTTTGGCTTTCCCCTATCACTCATCTGCAGCTAGGCACATATATTTGATCCATGGAAAGTAGGGAAGGGAGGGTTGATTTTACTTCATAAATGCTCAAGGAACACACATTTCCTTATGTCACACATTACAGACATTATGAGATAATGCCCTCTCATGGTACTGTCACATTCTATCATAATGTCCTTTACATTGAAGATCTCAATTTAATCTAAGTTATAAATATCCACTATCTTTTTCTAATAACTAAGTCAGTGGACAGATGGGAGGAATGTTGTCCTGGTAAAAATTGAGACTCTCTGAAATTGCAGAGTCACAGAAGAGCAATGGAAGCRCACTACAGCAGTCAGTGCCAACAGAGGAGATCACAGCCTTGTCTCTTCAGCAAACCCATGCCTGGAGCTTTGTTATTGATGAGGACTCTGACAATGCTTCGAGGATGATAAGATCATCTTTATCTGGTTTGGCAAGTCTACATAAATAACATGCAGAATCTTCTTGTCTCAAGATCTGCAAGCTGCTATTTAAACACAAAACATACACATGTAGTATATACATAGAGAAATATGTGCACATAGAGATATATAAAATTAAATTTTAGGTAATAGAATAGTTGGGGCCACGCTGTAATATAATGCCGTGGAATGAGCACGGCATTTCAGTGCTGGAAGCATGAACTTTYGCAGTGAGGGATGAAGAGTGAGGCTAGACCAGGAAAGAATAGACCCCATGGTCTGTTCACTGGCTCCAAGGAAAATTGCCATGGTTCAGGCAAACATGTTCCTTTTAGAGCGACCATCAAATGTGTGTGTTACCCTCACACAAATCTCTGCTATTTTTTTTCTGGAGAGAGTAAACTCAGTTGCTACCCTGTCTGAGGCTGAGGATGCTCATGGAAGCCTGTCTGAGGCTGCTCACGGAAGTCCTGTTGGCTTTTCAGGACTAAGTTCTGTAATACTGAGTACAAGTCACAGAACGGAAGTTTGTAAATTGTGGTCAAACAGGTTCATTAATATGGTTGTTCCAAAAAGAACTATCAGGAACCAGGCTTATACCCATACCCAAGAAAGCACAYCATAATCTCTTTAATCAATCCCAAGACAGGTAATAGCACAGAGAGAAAATTTAATGTGTTTTAATGAAAGGCCACAGTCATCCAAGGATGGTGCTATCAGTYGCCCACAATTCTGCCTGCCAATTGTGCACTGTGCTGAGGTAAAAACAAATCATGTGCCAAAGCCACTAACATATTTATCATGGAATCAGGTATAAAGGCAGATTTATGTGTAGCCAAAACGTTATTCCTTACAACACAATGCATTAGCTGTGCATAAACATGTTCAAGCGATTTGGACAGTGTGCGTCACGGTGGAAGAGACCACAGCACTACCCCAGGGTAAAATGATTCAGAGGCTGGTGTGAGTCTGAGCTTCACAGATGTAAACTGACTATTCATAATATAAAATTTATCATGGGAAAGCCAAAGGAAGGGGGAGCCAAAGTTGTTGTCATGTTCTGAAGTCCAAGTACAACCAAAGTTGTCATATTCTGAAATCCAAGCACATCTGTTCTGACCAGATGGGAGGAAGAAGGTAAATTTATTTATCTTTGTTTGGCATTGGAACATTGTAACTCTTATTCCATAGCAGACAACTTGTCCTGCTGAAGTTCTTGGAACCACACCAACATTCACCAATTCAACACTCACCAATTTGACTATGGAATATGTTATTAATATAACTAAAGAATCATGGTAATGTGCTCTGGAATTTTTTTGGTGATGGTTATTTGAATAAATAAAATTTAAATTCTATACATTGATGTGCTATCTGAGTAACTAAAAAGTAAAATTCTTCTAAAAATTAATTTTTGAGGGATCAAAAGCATGTATATTTTCTTGACTTAAAGCAGTGTATCTACTGTGAAATCATCTAAGATGYTTTTGACACAAAGTACATGAGAAGGTTTTAGAGACATCCATTAGCCAGATTGCCTTATTTCTAAGACAGTACATCTGTCATTTCTGAGGGAAAATCTTCTTAATCCAGCTCTAAATTGCCAAAATTATAATCCTTCTATGTGAATACTTTTGATTTCTATTTTTTATTTGGATGAACAATACATTTAGAATCCTAGCCAGGATCACAAGGAATAGCTAAACACTGCCTGTGCAAAAGTTTGTGTACTGTCTATAAAAAACACGTCCTGGGGATAATTGTCATCAGTTGTCTTAGACTGTAGGAGGAGGAGTGCRTATGTGTAAAGCTGTGGTAAATTATGTTTCATATTACATAGCTGACTGACTACTGTCTCTCAGTGAATCTAAATTAGACGGCAAAAATTAAAAATCAGGAATACTTTCTCAAATATCATGTGCAACTCCAAATGACTGCTCATGACTGATTCACTAGCAGTGATCAGGGAGAAATATTAATTTATTTTACACCCTTGGGTCTTCATCAAGGGCCAGATGCAAGATTGCTTGGATTCCATTAAGAAAAGTTCCTTCATCAGGTATTTTACTGCAGTTTGTTTCAGACGTCTTAAATTGTATATCACCCATCAACAGAAGTTTCAGCATCTCAACAAATGCTCTCAAGTTCAAGGACTTGCTTCTTTCTTTTCTATTGTCCTGGCAAAGAAACATTTTGATCTGACTCTGATCTCAAAACTGCTGACAGGAGCATGTCTATTTTCACAAGCACCAGGACAATATTTCTAGATGTTCTTCAAGAATGTTGGCAGTTCAGAGGCCAAWAACCTGGAACTGTACYGAAGTTGGTCACTAAGCAGCCAAGYTGTAATCAGGTCACTTAAGTCAGTTTTATGGGAARGATTTWAAAGAGAGTGATGATGTAGTATATYGTGGAAAAAGCTCAAATCCCAAACTTTGATGAGTCCTGATTGGTATATTGGCAATCCAGAGTATAAAAGTAATAACCTTTCTCCCTCTTCTTGGACAACTGCATGCCAGACTGTAATGTTTATTGATCACCATCCTCTATCACTTTCCACTGACCATTTATGTCCGTAGTTATGCATAGGGACTATTGATTGGGCAGTAATTACCCTCTAATGTAGGTCAGCTCAGGTCACCAGTACCAACTTGCCCTTCTTGATTTTTGTTAATTTAGTTTATTGGGATTTTGTTTTTCTCATTTTCAGTTTTGGAATTGATTTCCTTTTTTGTGCCTTTTTACATGCCATGCAATATTTAAGTTGTTTACAACCTGCGAAGAAACTTCAGCTATGTAAGTTCTTTCGGGAATATTTATTTCCGCTGTTACTATATGCTGGTCTTCAAGAATCCAATATACATTTTCTGTGTAAAATCTAAAGTGCAAAAAGAAAAGAAAGAAATTATTGTAAAAAATATGACAAACTCAAAAATACTGTTTTTATATTTGCTTCCCTTTGGGACAACTGACAGGCTGTATCTCAGATTACATCTCCTCTCATAAAAGAATACATAATGAATTCACCTTCTTGAGGAAGCTACTGAAGTGGGAGTAGGGTGGGATTGTATTTGAAGATGTGGGTCAGAATTTTAATTCTGGTCTCATAGTCACAAGAGCTGAGCCAGCACGGGGTGTGGGAGTATTAATTTACTACTGAAGTGTGGGTCCACAATGAATTATTGCACTTTGCAAGCAAATAATTAGAGATAAAATCATGAGATGGGGATATTATTTGTTACACTTGTCTGCTATGTCTGAAATTGAATCTTGAGTACTTCCAAGGAGAGGTCATATGTTCCAATTCACTTTCCAATGAACCAAACACACGAGGGACCTGATCATCACCAAGTTTGTCTTTGAGATGACACAGCCACAGAAGTTATGATAAGCAGTAATAGAGTTTATTCAACCATTGAATTGCAGCTAAAGTGGGTGACATACATCCCTGGGCTGAGGGGCYGCAGGAAGTGGGGGCTGGGAATCCTGCTTGTGCAATAAAGTTGGAGTTTTTAGGTTTTTTTTGGGGGGGAAGGAAGGTTGTTTGTTTCTTTGGTTTTTTTTTCAGTGCACCCTGGTGGCCAAGAAGGCCACTGGCACCCTGGCCTGGATCAGGAACAGCAATTCTGTTGTATCAGGAGGTCATTCTGCCCCTGTACTCAGCACTGCTGAGGGCACACCTCGARTGCTGTGTCCAGTTCTGGCCCCTCAGTTTGGGAAGGACATTGAGATGTTTGAGCACATCCAGAGGAGGCAACGAGGCTGGTGAGGGGCTTGGAACACAAACMCTGTGAGGAACCATTGAGGGAGCTCGGGGTGTTCAGCCTGGAGAAAAGGAGACCCAAAAGTGACCTTATCACTCTTTGCACCCTCCTGAAGGGTAGTTGTGGTCTGGTGGGGTTGGTCTCTTTTACCAGGCAACAACTGACAGAACCAGAGGACACAGTCTTAAGCTGCACCAAGGGAAGTTTAGGTCGAACATCAGGAAAAAATTCTTCACTGAAAGAGTGGCTAGCCAACAGAAACATCTGCCCAGGGAGGTCGTGGAGTCACCATCCCTGGAYGTGCTTTTCAAAGCATGTGGCACTCGGTGCCATGATTTAGTTGATGAGGACGTGCTGCATCATAGGTTGGACTTGGTCTCAAAAGGTCTTTATTTGCCTAGTTCATTCTGTGATTCTGTGACAATTTTGGAGGCAAGAAAGCTAATCAGATATTATTTTGCATTTTATAGACTTCGTTGTTAAAGTGAATTTTTGTGACCTCACATGCAAAGGACGTTTACATTCCATGGCACACAGATATCTGAAAGATAGCTAAAACTGCCTGAATTTTCCCAGACTAGGTTTTTTCTTCATCTGAAACAATAAAATTGAAAAAAATATTCTCTAGGTTGTCTTTTTTCTAACTCTGTGCTATGAACATGTTCACACATTCCTTAGAAAGTGGTTTCTAGTTGTCTCCTTCTCTAGGCAGTTCAGAACAGTATTATTGGTGGCTTAAAGAGTGACTAAGCTTTGGGACATGTTTGTGGGAACACTGAATCCTTCTCTGTGAATTAGGATCATTGTAGAAGATATCTGATTTACACATAGGAAAGAATTAAACACAGAATTTTATCAGTAAGGATATTTTAACCTAAAGTGCCACAAGTGAATGCAAACAAACATACAAAAAAAATTGGGTTTTTTTTGAAAATATATATATTGAAACATGTTTGTCTCTTGAGTCTTTGCTAAGTATAAAACAGGTTTCATAAAGTGTTTCATTCATTTCAGGCTGTCCAGGCATAAGAACTACTGGCYGTAATGCTTTGTCTTTGGAAGGCTGGAATTCCCCATGGCTGTTGTTCACACTGACCTTTACATTGGCTCMTTGTCCATACTTGACATGGGTCAGGCAAACAAAAACTGCTTTCCTCCTATCAGTCAAACTGAGTCCTTTCTAATTTGTCCTTTAAGGCCATGCCATGCCTTTTGTGAATCTTTTGGACATGACAAATAATATGAGAATGTTTTTCTTGAGGAAGGGCAAAGTGTCATACTCTTTTTTATAAAAACTGTGAAAATCCCTTCAAGTATTTACTCCTGCTACTGTGTACAAAAAGAAGTTTAAAGAAAAAAAGAAAAAATCAAGACGCATTAGAGATTCACCCAGGTCTCTAGGATAAATAGGTTATCCTAGTCTTAAGATTAACTTCTGCCTTTTGAGTTGCCTGTCTTAAGAAAGTTTTTCTGTGAAACAGCTATACATGAGGAGCCACTTCCCTGATCCCCTGGGAGGGTAGCTATAGAGTCAGACATGGACAGACAATTTTAGCTGGTAAAAAACAACACAACTCCTCTTTGAAGAGCACATTAACTTGAAATTTTGCCCACAGCTACATGTTTCCTGGACCAGAACTGATGCTAGTCTTGCTTTTGCAAAGAAAGAACAGAATTAGTGCATGACTCCTTTCATTAGCTATCTGAATATGCCTTGTCTGCTGTTACGTAACATCCTCCTGTGAAAACTAAATATGCCTGTGGGATATTTTGCAGAAAATAAAATGATTTCTGGTGCTAAATACATGGGCCAGAGGTAGCACATTGTTCAGTGTGGCGTGGTAAAATCAGGCTTTTTCATTCTGTCCAAGTCAGTTGCTATTATTTACATTTAGTTTTGGGACTTGATGAGCTCCAGTTACAGTGATTAACCCTCAAAACCAAACAAAACTAAACAAAACAAAAAGAAAGCAGAAAATTTTGAATATAGACTACAAAATATAGAAAGGGGACGTAAATTAATAAGCACATTGAGAAAGCTACTTAAGAAAAGGAAATATCTTCTATAAAATAAAACAGATTTTAATGCTCCGAAAATACCCTCCAGTTATTTTGAGTTATTTTGCTTAAAGATGTTGCCAGCTGATTTCCTGGTTGCAGAAATTTTTGAAAGGAGCTGAGTATGAGCCAATGTGGTTGAGGTCAGCAGATAGCAACTTCTCTTAGGATTAGGGCAGAGCTAGAAAGCAAAATCTGTCTCAGCTCTCTAAGTGGTTTTGAAACAAAATCAGATGGCCCATTCTTTGGGCCCTTGAAAAATGGATTTGCACTGCATTATTTTACAGCATCCTAAATTATCTTACAGTTCTGTCTTATCAGGAAAGCAATATTAAAACACCCAAATTGGAATTCATGCTACTACATTTAAGTAGGTTAAAAAAAAGTTTCTCAGCAAATCTTTTAAGATCCTTTCTGCAATCAATAGAGACAAACACTTTCAGAGAATAGCTCAACCATTCCAAAATTACAGATTCCAAATGTAGCAACAGATGGTGTACACGGCCCTGTTGTATCTAGCTCCTCTCCTAAGTGTAAAAGGAACCTGGAGAAGGAGTCAAGAATTGGTTCTGAATTTCCAGGTGGACAGACTTAAAAGATATCATTCAATTTGCAAGGTATTCTTAAAGCATGCACACCTATGACCCTGAACTTATTCAGACAGCCTTTCATAGAGCCTCTTGCTGCAGGTATGAAATGGAGTTTTGTTCCTTTCAGGGACGTTCTATCAGATTATCCTGGTCACACATCCAAAGATATAGATTTTGTTTAGTAAATATAGCAATACAGACTTAACTATAGGTTTCATATTGTTAAGYACTAAAGAGTGTGAAAAATCCCATGTGCCCAGAACTCAAGAACTGCCGTTGATTTACAAGCRCTTTTGAAAAAAAGAATCAGTGAGTCATAGAATGGTTTGGGTAGGAAGAGAGTTTAAAGGGTCACCTTCCCCTGTCCCAGGTTGTTACAAGCCTGGTCCAACSTCGCCTTGAAGACTCCCAGGGATGGGGCAGCCACAGCTGCTTTGGGCAAAGCAGGGCCTCAGCACCCTCAGAAAGGAGAATTTCTTTCTTATCATTTATACCTATTCCCTCTGAGTTTAAAGCCACTGCACCTTGCCCAAAATGAAGCACCAGACCCTATTTTGGGTTCTTCAAACTCTGTTGATCTGAAAGGTATATTGCATCTARCCTGGTCTCTCCCTAGTTGCATTTACTGATGGAATAAGGTCACCTAGAGAACTTTCACCTCATGGGCTCATTCAGCAATATTAAGTGAACTTTSTTTTATGTTCAGACAGTTTAGCAGTGATGCCTTTTATATGACTAATTTATGTCAAACATGTCAAGATTGTTTTTTCAGAAGCACTGCATCCAATATGGCATCAGTTACCAGTCATTCAATACACAGCTGCTTACCTAAACAAGCAAAGCATCAAATGTATATATTTACTTAGAAAAGATGCTAGATATGTTAGAAGTAAAAATATGGCAGAATTTCAATATACAAAGTAGATTTTCTTGAGAATTTATTGTAATTTCTTGTCTTTGAGAACCCTTTTTTAAAATTTTCTTATAGAGTGCAATAACAAGTAATTTCAATTTTTTTTGTCCTAGTCAGACAGGAAGAGGACAAAATCCAGTGAGAATTTTTAATGTATCAGGAAAAAAACATGTTCAGGCTTATAAGATAGCTGTCATATGGCATTGACAATGTTGTTGTCATTGCCATGGAGTACAGTGTTGTATCCAAATGAAAAGTTATGACTAAGATGCAATTTATTTCACTTGGACTGTGGCCATGGTTTTTGGCAATGGTTAATATCTGTAAGAATGTCAAAATAATCTAAATGCTTCAGCATTAAATGCTTCAGCAGTTCTAAAAAATTTCATCCAGCAAGACTGACTCCCAGCTGAGTTTTTCAAATAGTAGGTACTTATTTCTATGACTAGAAATATATATGCAAGCTTGAAGTTGTATGTTTGTTTTTTCTTTTAAATAAATGTTCATGTTAGKTTCTTAATCCATGTTGAGACCCTTCTCATCCACTAAGGAAGGATCATTTCTGCAACACCCTCAGAATGCGCACAGGAGACGAGAAGAAGGAAATTTATTCATTTTTAGCTCTTTTGAYGCCTTCATAGAATACTGAAGGACCTGACTGTCAGTGTAATCCCACATACCAAAACATGCAATAAAACCATGTTGTTGAAACAAGACCTGTGGAATATCAGTTTGGAGTGCACTGCCTTGGAGACATCCCCGGTGTTTGAAATTCCACATCATTCTCCAAGAGCATCTGSTCTCCTGTCTGCCTCTGTACTGAACACAGTTCAGGTAACTCCAGCACTGGCTTCAAATTACACTTTCCATTCTTCTCCCTTTAAGACACTGTATTCAATAAATATAATATTATAAGAAGATACCTCATTTGAAAATTGAATAAAATGTTTCTCTTCAGTGCGGCTTTGGCTGTTTTGAAGAGAATACATGAATGTAGATTATATATTTACTGATGTCATGACTCCTTGAGACTGGAAATATTTCAGATGCAAAAGGATTAAAATAGGACAGATTTCATCACGTGTTTGTGAGTTATGATAGGTGTTATTGATCCTATTTACCTGCCTTAGATTCAGTCTCTAAATTAGGAACTCAGTGTGCTGAAATTGGCAATTTTTCTGCTTAAAGAGAGTACCAAGTTAAAGGAAATCTTTTGGGGTAGAATTGCAGTTCCCTTTGAAGAAATTTCCATATCATAAAAAGCTTTTGCATTAATTTGCAATTGAAGCAAGAGTTACTACCAGATCCACAAACATAAAAGTAACTTTAAAATTTTCACATATTTTTCATTCATTCTTGGGAATTTTTTTCTCTATCTAATGAAAGGTCAGTCCTGGTTATTTTCTTACTTTGTTTTGGTTTTGGTCTTGGTTTTGGGTTTTTTTTCCTGAAATTATATAACTGCAGCCAAACTGCAGCCAATGTTGAAAAAACATTGCTTTTTAAATTCTGGAAATTATTTTACAGCAGGAGAGAGACTGGTCCTGGAATTTTTTGTCCCAATTCCTTATTTATGTTTGAAGCTACTGTATTTGTTCTATATATTTTTGGGGGAATTCAAGTGAAGAAAAGAGGCATTTAAAACTAATATCTATAGACTGAATATTTGAGAAAAAATACAGCAAAACTCAAAACACAGGCATAGTTTTGCAGTTTCAGTTCTAGGGATTTCAGCCTAGGTCTTTCAGCAAGACCATTTGAATAAAATGTTAACTGAGAAATTTGTTATGATCCTTGAATCCCAAAGTTTGATTAGAAATATAATTACCTCCCATAACTTCCCTTTCCTGGGAAAAATACCCAGGAAAAAGAAAAATTGGGATACAAAGAACCTGTGAGAAACACTGAAAATCCTTAGAAGTGAGGAGGAAAAAAAAAAAAAAGGCAAAATATTTTTCAGTTTTAAGTTKGGCTTAGCATTTGATGTAAAGGAAGTCCTGACTTTTAGTTTTGTTGGAGGAGACTGAATAAGGCTACATTTCCCATCATGGCATTCCCTAGAAATAATAGAAATTTCTTTTCAGCCTCTATTACATAAAGCAAGTAGAGCTTGCTTATTCCTTCCCCAGAGAGCAAAACGGCTCATATGAGGAACAGTCTGGAAATAAGATTGAAACAAACCTATATCTCCACTACTCAGTGTAAAGAACCTGAGTTGCTCAGTCTGTATGCAGGGTGGGTAAAACAATTTAATATTGTTGTAGATGACCAGCAAATTACAACCCCTTAAAGCAAGGAAGAAACAGGAAAGATGTTATGATTTAGATGTGTAATGATACTTCCAGAAGCTACTGCTGTCTAAATGCTACTCATACATCAACCCTTGCTCTGGGCTGTATGTGAAGTCAAAACAGGAAGACACTAAAAGCTGAATTCATGGGGAGAAATCCCAACCCCACTGAAATCAGTGAAAAGAGTCCCACTGTCTTAAACTGAACCCATCTTCCACACCTGGTATTTGCACAGTGTGATGAGAAGTTCTTGTTCCTAGTATTGAATGGGCTTAAAGTAGCACAGACAGCCTGCTGAAACAGCAATGTACCCTATTCATAAAAATTACAGCCCTGTGGTTACGTGATGCTCTTCAGGTTTTTGGTTTTCTTCTTTTTCTTGTGTAGTCTTCTGGCTTATTAAAAAATATTTAGAGCGGTGTTAGGATGAGGTCAGGCTCAGAAAGTAATTTCATGTGAATATCATTATTAAAATCCCACTCTTTTAAATGATTTTTTTCAGATTAATAATTCTGCTGAGATATAAAATTATCTGATTTATAACTATGCATTAGTGGAGCTGAAATGTCAGGTATTATCTCCCTATTTAATACTTTGATTGTTATATATTTTTATGCAGCTTCTAGAATATGTTCAAAAGGAAGAGAAATTGGAATTTTTCTAGGTATCATGTCAATTAGGTTGCCAGACCAGGGAGTAACACTCGGAGTTAAATTTTCTGTGATTAACATAATCTGAAATAAGATATCATAGTGTTAGTAATTGGCATTGTAAACAGTTTCATTGTTTAATGGAAATCCAGGAACAGGGCRCTTCAGAAATAATGTRCAGTACAGTTATATTGTTTCAGTAATATTCTTAGTCATTGTGGTGCACACTCTGGTAAGGAATAAACTGAAAACTGTGTATTGTCCATAAAAGAGCACAAAGATATTAATCTTACAGGTTGTACATTAGGTAAAAATCTTTTGTGGGTAAGAAAAATATCTTGACCGGACTCTGAGCAGTGAGAAAAAAGTCACTGGCAACTGTTTTTCATAAGTGATGAATTGCAGGGTTAGTAATTGCTGAAGTTGTAGGCTTCTTTATACAGAGTGTAAGCCAGAAACCTGTCTCTTACTACTAGAGATCTTTTTGCACTGAGAATAAGCAGACAAAAAGCTCTGCTGTGCTAGTTAATTCATAATTTACAAAATTTGGCAACTGACTTTATTGGAGACTGAATTTATCCTATTCTTGACACAATGCTTTATTTTAGATCTCATTTCCTTTGGTGAAAGTTTTCTCATTTAGTACCTGTCCTGTTTCTCTCTAAAATATAGTGCAATGGGAATGTAGACCTTGTGCAGAAAATGGATTAACTGCTGATCGGTTTCTATGTGCAAATTTATTAGAAAAGTAGAAGGTGATTCTGCAAACCATGGCTATTCTTTGCTGAAAACTTATTTTGTCCCATACCAACACCACTGGGGTTTCCATATCCAGTTCTAGATGAATAACACAAAGGTTTCTTTATCCTACAGTCTCTAATGGCTTGGGACATTTCCTGAGGGGAAACACCCCAAAAGATGATTTTTWAAAGTCTTCCCACCCCACACACACACAGTACAGTTACCTTTAAGTAAAAATTAAGTAAAAGAAGTAAAGTTACCTTAAGGAAAAAAATTTAATTTTTAAGAGAAAGCAAAACAAAAAGCACAACACAGGGGAATACCAAAACAAGCCTTAGTGCCTTTCTCTGGAAGAAAAGCACACCCATAGAGCTACTGCAGTTAGCAAAACCGACTGTGGAGCTAGCAGGGACTCTCACTTAGCTGAGAAACCAGCATCTGGCAATGATTGATATAAAAAGCCTAGCTCACACTTTACCTTGTGTCAGTTGCTTTTTTGGGTAAGCACATGATATTAGCACAGCTAGGAAAACATAAATCTCAACTTTAAATGTTATAAACCACCCTTACTCCCTGAGAATTTCTGGAGCCGAACTATGTAGAAGGTTTTTTGTAGTTGTTAAGGCCAAGGAATATATCCAAATTTACTCATAATTCAGGCCCCATTTCAAATCACAGAGCCGTCAGAGACAGGTTTGGTGTTCAGGTTCAACCTCAGACATTTAGTAGGAAATGTTCTGCCCATGTACAATTCATTTTACATCTTCCATAATAAAACTAGTAAAAAAATCTGTTCCAGTCACCCCCTCTGCTTGTTTCATAGGTATGGCTAGAGCTATTCCCATTCTTTTTATTTCACATCCATTTCATATTAATGTTCTGCTGGACTCCAAAATCACTGGAGGAATTTTTATGTTCTGGCATAGAACACCATTACTCTCTCTGCAGCAGGCCTGGGCTGACACATCTGAGCTCCCAAGTCTCAAAGCTGTGCCATGAAAAATTGTCTGGATGGTCAAAGCCAAGGGGTGGTGACAGGAATTTAATTCAGCTGGTGGCTGGTTACTGTGGCRTCACCCAAGGCTCAGTATTGGAGATGGTCCTGTTTGATGTCTTTGTCTAGGATTTGGACAAGAGCAGTGAGTGCACCCTCAGTCAGTTTGCATATGACACCAGGCTGGGTGGGAGTGTGGATCTGCTGGGGGCAGGARGGCTCTGCAGAGGGGTCTGGGCAGGCTGGATCCATGGCCTGAGGCCAATGGTGTGAGGGGCACCAAGGAGAAGAGCTGGGTGCTGCTTTGGGTCTCACCATTCCCTGCAGCTCCAGGCTGGGCAGAGGGGCTGGAAAGGGCCCTTTGGGAAAGGCCCTGGGGGTGCTGGTGCCAGGGGCTGGACACGAGCCCAGGGTGCCCAGGGGGGCAGGAGGCCAATGGCCCCTGGGCTGTCCCAGCCAGGCTGTGACACAGCCCCAGGGCAGGGCCTGTCCCTGTGCCGGCACTGCTGAGGCACCTCCAGTGCTGGGGACAGCTCTGGGCCCTGAGGACAAGAGAGACACTGAGGGGCTGCAGCGTGTCCAGGGCAGGGAACGGAGCTGGGAAGGGGCTGGAGCCCCAGGAGAGGCTGAGGGAGCTGGGAAGGGGCTGAGCCTGGAGCAAAGGAGGCTCAGGGGGGMCCTTGTGGCTCTGCACAGCTCCTGCCAGGAGGGGACAGCCGGGGGGTCGGGCTGTGCTCCAGGGAACAGGGACASGAGAAGGTGCAGAAGGATGAGGAGGGGTGGTTTAAAGGAGTGAGGAGGTTTAAAGGATGAGGAGGGGTGGTTTAATTTTTACATCAAAGGAAGTTTAGATTGGATCTGAGCAACCATTTCTCCACTCAAAGGGCTATCAATCATTGGAAGAGGCTGTCCAGAGCAGTTGTGGACTCTCCATACTTGGGGAGATCTGAAGATGTGTAGATGTGACTCTTAGGAACAGGTGCTGGTAGTGTACCTGGCAGTGATTAATTCAATAATCTTAGAGGTCTTTTTCAATCATAAGGAATTCATTTCTAYGAATTTGGTATAGAACTAAAAGTCTATTTTTTTTTCTTACTTCACCACAGTCTACCAAATATATTTTAATCATCTTTTGTATGTTTATAGTAACAATAAACCTCATATCTGAAGAAATTATTTAGACTTGGAAAAAATAAACAAAACAAAACAAAAACCCTCTAAAACTATAGCATCTTCATTCTCACACATAACACTTTTCAGGGTTTTAATAATTTTTGGGTTCCTAGGACTGGATCATTAGTAGCACTTCTGGAAAATTTACAGGACAACTGCTSTCCCCTAGGTTTTCAATGCAGCAAGAGTTATGTCATTTGGAAAAAGCACTTATACTTCTCAACTGAGATTTAAAAATCACTCCTAGGAAAATCAGAAGTGATATTAAATGGGTACTGATATTGCAATTGGACAACAGGCTCCTTTTAATCTTCTCTAAAAAGCAGATGAAACATAATTCCTCACATAAAGCTAATTCTGTGGTTTCCTGGTTCCTGTGGGCTGTACTAGCAGATGGTATCAGCAGCATTCCTTCAGCTTTGGCTAAGACTCAGCTTTTCATTTCAATTTGTCTCYTTTTAATTTCAACCATGGGCACTATATACAGTAGCTGCTTGAGTTAGTCAAATAATTATTGCAAAACACCATTTGTGGTGAAATTTAATGTCTRCCTACTGAACAAGAGCTTGCAGATAACATTTTTTTTTATTTCTTGGCCGCCAGAGTTAGAGAGAGTCCGACTGACCTTTTTTCATGAGGCACAAAGGCAGATCCATGGATAGGTCTTGGAGTGTCACAGGGCATTCTTCCCTTTTAACATTTTGGGTYTCTTTTGCTGTGTCACTTTTCAAATGTCTTTTCATTTCAATTTTGAGCCCAGCTGGCAGTACAAAGAACCTCAGATCCTCAGCAGAGCCTGGGACTGTGGTGGAATAATTTGGTGCTACATCTCCTCACTGGTAGAGATGGCTCTCCAAAAGGGAGAAGTCTCCATTTGACAACCTTGTCAAGTATGGTTAACAAAATTTTAGAAGGTAAGAAATTATTAGTAATTCAGATGAGAAAGTGTAACTGGTCTGGATAATGAGGCTGAATGGGCAGATACATGGGCAGAATTAAGACATCATGGAAAATATGGTATATAATTATATACAAAGTTGACATATGAGAAATTAGCATTATATTAATTTTTTACTTAAGAACATGCATGGTAAAATTCTTCATATTACATTCCTCAAATCAAACATAATTGATGAGACCATGGGAAAAGGGAGCAYAACCTTAGTGGAATACCTGAATATGAGCCATAGCAAAAGGATTAAACTTTGTATATTTTAATTAATTTTATTGATCTCTTGTTGAGATCTTTAAGCTTATTCTTCATTAACTGCGTCCACTCAATTTTTATTTTTACTGATGTGATTATAATCTGTGATAGTTATTTTAAAAATAATTTTACCTACAAATAATGACTGTTAACAAGTAACCAGGTCTCTTGTTTAAATAACAGAGACTTGTTTGCTGCAGGGAAAAAAAGTTCATTTTAAAATTAAAAAGAAAGTTCAAATTTCTCTTATTTTTACTACTTTTTTATCAGGACAGAAACAGTTTATTAGTAAAATTCTGCCTCTAGTCTTATGATAAACTAATGCCACACAAAACTCTTATCATGAGATTATGAAGAATATTTATTACCTCCATCATTTTAAATGTCATTAAAGTTCCCAGTGAGATTAAAATAACAGTGTTTTCCTTCCTGATTAAAGAGCATGAATTTAGTAATGTACAACTGTCTTTGTAAACATTTCCTAGGGTACCCTTAGTACCTTTTATACAGTAGAAGATTTGTRACTGGAAAAAAAAATCCTACAACTTTCTTTTACTGATTTTAAAACTCTTTGAAAGGTAACTCTGCCCTTGATGACATTCATCAAATATTTACCAAATGTGTCCTTCCACATCATCTTAGTATGTAACTGATGAAACATTTAAAAGCTGTCAACAGTGGCATATTTATGATTTGACTGCAAAATCATTACATTGCCTATAAATGTTGCCATGATGCACTAAACCTGTGAAGAAAAAACAAAAAAA
>JACDOX010000124.1:403199-413664 GCA_014549065.1 Cardinalis cardinalis | reverse complement strand
TTTTTTCCTTTTTTCTTTCTTTTTTTTTTTCTTTCTTTTCTCTCCTTTTTTATGAGAGAAACATATCCTCTCTTGCTTAATTTGACAATTGAATACACTAAACACAGAATTATAAAAATAATTTATAACTTTTTGGTGTTGGGGTTTTTTTTCATATCTACCTTACTTATATGGTAGCAGGTACTTCATAAGTACTTAAAACATTAAACAATTGTAAATTTACAAAATTATATGTTAATCTATTCTTGTAATACYCTGAAAGTTTTGCATTGCTTCATGGAAAACAAAAGACAAGAAAAATGTAATTTCTAGAGAATAGGACTAATCTATATGCCTCATTTATGAAAAACAAAGGGTGAAGACAGTTCTGGAGAGTGAACTCAAAAGTCATATGTAATAGAGGAAGGTCTCAGAACTGATTGAGATAAAGGGTGTCATTACTCACAGAATGCAAAGAGGGAATTGGATTACCTAAGAGAAAAGCAATAACAAATATATTCTTATTGAATAAACATTTTTTGTTCATCTCAGTATTTTCTCTGTCAGTGATAACAATGAAAAGAACAGGAAAGCCTATGCGACAGACCTTTGGAAATGTCAATGCCTTGTGTAYAGTTACTTAAGTGTTTTCTTCATCTCACTTTCTGTTTGATTCCTTGGGAAATCATTCTGTGTAAATTCTCAAGGGAAGTGTTTACCCTGGCCAGCACAGGGTGAAAAACTCAGTCAAATTGTGCAGCTGAACATTGCTGTTAAGTCTTCCTCAGTAATCACAGCCACGTGAAAGCCATGAAACAAACASACCTTAATTTCAGAGACAACATCTTTTGACATGTGCCTATCCCRTTTGGATTGAGGTCCCTGGGATTTTCTCTGGGATTTTTGCACATATGTTGCTGAAAAGCAGATTATTTTCTAGAACTTGTGCATTTGTGTAACTGCTCTGTTTAAGTCMCTGTTCATATCTGAGCCATGGTTTTCTTTTATACAAGCAAATTAAACTGGATCTGCCAAAGCCATACATCCCTGTATTCCCTGTAGAAATGAACCAAGATGCATGACACTTGCTAGTGCAGTAAATTAACAAAATTAATGGGAGATTTCCTCTTACCTTGTGAACCCAAAAATCCATCTCTTTGTTCACACTAGATTAGTTTTACTCTTTGCAAGTGGCCCATCCCTAATTTTACATTCTTCAAAGATAATGAATAATTCCAGACTGTAAATTTCCAGTACAGCACTTGAGCAGGAYGCTCTCTGGGATTTTGATTTCAAATCTACCCTGAGACTTGAAAAGTTATTTTCATCAAATATATACTAGTCTCTGATTCTGCACATATTTATCCTGTGTCTTCAGATTCATGACATATTTACTTTGTAAAAGCATCTCCATATAAATAAAACACAGAGCATGGGAATCATCATAGCACAGGAGGCTTGAATATTGTTGTCTCTGTGGAAAAATCATTGGCTTTTTTGTATCCAGATACAATTGGAGCACATTGTTTTCAGATGGAATAAAGAAAAAAAAAAATGAAGCTTTATCTTAGGCCAGTTATCCTTGCAGTGACCTACTACTTCAARTATATGGAATTGTTCTAAAGAGTATGAAGAGGTATAGAACGCGTTTCTTTCTCAACAGGTGACTAATTAAAATAATTTTTATTTTATTCATAGAGTCACAGTGTCACTGCTTAAGGCTTGTAGGGGCCTCTGATGAGGTCAAGATCATCAAGACCAATATCCACGTTAAAAGCAGATTCAGCTGCAGCAGGCTGCTTAGGGTTGTGTCCAGTTTTGGATGCTTCCAAAGACAGAGAATGCACAAATTTTATGGGTGAATTTTTCCACTMTCTGACCGCCCTCACAGTAAAGCAGCATAGAATGACTAGGGTTGAAAAAGATCTGCAACATCATCAAGTCCATTTCATCCTGTCCTTAACTAGAAGTTCTTCAGATTCAGATAAATAAATAATGTGCTCAGGTGCAKCCAAAAGTATAAGAAATCTAGTTTTTCAGCAGTCAGGTTTTTAGAGGGAGCAACTTTGATAACTTTTTTCTTTCATGACTCCAGGTAATGCTGTGATTTAAATTTGGTTTAGAATGATATTGCAAAGGTGATAGGATAAGAAATCCATATTAATTCCTTATGTAAAACCCATGCAAAATCTTAACTGTAAAAAACTGGTGGCAATTCAATCAAGTTTAGGTTCTATATTTGCTTTTGGTAATAAACATGTCAGAAAGAACTTGAAAGTTAGCAACAGTTCCAATATATGTGAAAACTATGAATGTGTGTGGCAGAAGCATAAATATGAGCAGATCAATAAAAATCTAACTTCAAAGGGGCAAGAAAGATATATTTGTGCTCTTTTATGGATGCAGAACAGCCTCACAATAAAAGTTCATCCCAGAAGATCAGTAGAATAAATTTAAAATCTGTATCACTTGGAAAAAGAATCTCCAGTAAAACTGCAAAGTGCATTTCTAGTAAACTTCTAGTCTAATATATTCTGATACAGGTCAAGATTCTCACATATATTATTTTAACTTTTTCCATTATTTAAATAGCCCCAGAAGCGCATTTGTGTTTCTTTTTTCTCAAATATTAAAAGATCTATTCCCTTTTTCCTAGGGCTGGATGTTGGATGAAGCATATTAAGTGCTAATTATAAAAGAAAAGTGAAGATTGGAACTATAAAACAAAGAAAGTCATATACCTGGTTTTCAACATGAATTTCTGAGTTGACATAAGGACATTAAAAATACATACAATAAAAATGGTGAATAAAACCCCCTAAGCTATCTTTAAAAAAAAAATCTATTTTCTTCTATCTTTTTATTTTCTTTTTTCTTTCTTTCTTCTTTCTTTAATTTTTTTCCTCTTTTTCCCTTTTGCCCTTCCCTTCCCTCACTTCCTTTCCTTTTCCCTCCCTTCCATGCTCCCCATCTACTTAATTAGATATATTCCAGCAATGTGAGCAAAGCACCCCGTTTTTAGATAAAATAATCTGAGAAATGCAAAGCCACTTATTTGCACCCAGATGAAGAAATTTGATTTGATATTTCAGGATACAACAATATGATAGTTGTTATTTTCATGAGCATTCATAAACATATAAATAGAAATGAACTTCAGCCTAGATTAGATAATTTCTTAAATAATTAAAATATTTTATGCAATTAAGAATGAAGTCACTGTGGCTTACCTGTACAAGGTAAGGGTCTTAAGCCTGGGTCCTTAAAAGAGAAATTCAGGTATAAGGTGAATTCATTGTTTTGTTTTTAACAAATACAGGCAGCCATAACTGATTATGCCATGTATTCTGGATCAAGGGTATTCTTAATATAGGGACCCTAGAAATTTAATCTAAGTAATCTATGTCTCAGAAGGCCTCTGTGGCTCAGTTCATGGTCAGCTCTACAATACAGAAATAACCTTGCATGCATAAAGCAGAAATATGGAAGTTTAAGTGAAAAATGTTAAATGACATCTTCTGAAAGACAGAGGAAAATGAAATAATGAAGCACATTAAAATTTAAGTACTTAAATACCAGGCTGAGGATCCAGAAATTGTAATTGTTTTTTCCTTCGTTATCTCAGTCTTTTWTATTCAATATATTAAATTATAGGTAATGAAACCTTCATAAACTCTTACTTTCTTACAGAGATATAGGTACATTTTTGCTGAGGTTTTTTTTTTCTCCTTTCTGCTGTACTGCAGTCTTGAAGACAATAGATAATATTTTTTTAGATCTCTGTTATCCTGCAGAGAAAAGAATCTGTATAATAGCATTACAGCCCAAAGTGGTCCCAAATCTGCAATAAGATTCTAATGTTGTTTTTGTGCTTTCAGGTCATAGAGCTTTTTTGTAGGGGTAAATTGTCAGGATCATCTTGTGCTTTGGGGAACTCAAGTTATCTTCAGTATGATTTGAAAATTACCACTAAACAAGGTAGAGGAAGCTAATTCTTGTACTCTGCTTGGATGCTGTGGAGGCAATCAACAGACACAAATCACCACCTCCAACATTTCAGCAAGACCCAAATTGCTTTCTGTTTAGTTACTTTTCCATTGTCTTGCTTTTCAGCTTCATTTTCTCTCCCTTCCTCCCTCGTCTTGAAAGTGCGTGTGTGTATGTAAGCACATTTGAAAAATTATATAATATTGCATATTTGCAATAAAGAGGTTGTAAAAGTTCTTAGAGGGAATTTAGTATTAGAGTATAATCAAACGACCTGTTTAAGACTACCAATATCTGAATGTTTTCCAGATACTCCAAATCAGATCCTAAATGCGCATTTTTATTGATGTGCTTCATGTTTCATTTGTTTAAGAATTTACTCATTTGAATGTGAATATGAATAAGTAAAATAGTTTTTTTTATTATTTAGGTACGAAAAAGTCTTGTAAAATTTGATTAAACATCCAGAATAAGGATCTCACTTTGACTTACTATATTTCTTCAAGACAAAAATAGGGGTGGACAGAATTCAAATCCATGTAATCTTGTGTGAAGCAAATTTTTTTTCTTTATTTTTGGGATTTTTTTGTTGTTTGGGGGTTTCTTTTTTTGGTGTTTGGTTATTTTTTTGGTTTGGTTTGGTTTGGTTTTGGGGTGTTTGTTTATTTGTTTGTTTGTTTTGATTTGTTTTCTTTCTATTTTTTTTCTGATGTGGAGGAAAAGCCCTTCCCAAGCACTGTGCAAACTCTAAGGGACATGTAAGTGCTAATGCACTGAGACGAGAGGCAGTTTCGTGGCACACAGAAGGATCTGGTGTAGCATCTGCCTATTGAAACCTTCAAAATCTTTAGACTGCACAGCCACCTCCTAACTCATCTCTGCATAGCTTTTCTTGGCTACCTAACACAAGCAGGTATATTAAACTCTATGATTTTAACATTGTTTTTGGCATTAGACTCATGCAGTTKTGTTTCCAAGTCTGGCTCCTCAGGACAATGGAGAGATGGAGCTCCTGGAGTGGGCCCAGAGGCTGCGGAGATGAGGGAGGGCCTGGAGCCTCTCCCTGCTGAGGAAAGGCTGAGGGAGCTGGGGCTGCTCAGCCCGGAGAGGAGCCCCAGCTGGAGGGAGCCCCATCCCTGTGTGTCCCTGTGTGCAGGGAGGGGCAGAGCAGGGCCCAGGCTCTGCTCTGGGGCCCAGCAATGGCACCAGAGCCACGGGCAGGGACTGAGCCCAGGAAATCCCCCCTGGCCATGAGGGAGAGCTTCTGTCCTGGGCAGTGACCGAGCACTGGRACAGATTGTGCAGAGAGGGGGTGGAGAATCCCTCACTGGGGATATTCCAGAACCATCTGGACACAGCCCTGTGCCCTGTGCTCTGGGATGGCCCTGCTGGAGCAGGGAGGTCAGATCAGAATGAATCTACTGTTGTTCCTTCCAATCCAAATGACTCTTTTTCTGTGAGCTTGAATTTGAGATTTAAGCTGGTATTTGTCCATCCATATCATTTTACTCCCAATAAGCAAAAGACCTTCTGCATCATGGTATTGCTGCAGCATATGTCTTCCTAGGAAAAATCATCAAGGTGCCATATTTTCACAACATATCATTTGTAAATTGCTTGACAGTTATTTCTCCCATTATTATTTATCATGCTTCACTCCTCATAAACTGGAAAAAAAAGGGTTTATTTTCTGGTTATCAGGGTCTTAGAAGAAGATGTCTCTTGATAAATGACAGGATATGAATCAGGGTATATTGCACATTGTGAAACATTTTGCCATAKTAAAAGTGCAACAAATAATAATTCTATCAGTTTTATTGGATATTGGTTGTTCAGTCTCATATGTTAAATGGATCTGGTGCAGCAACTATCAAATCTAGTATAGCTGTAAAGTGCACATTCCTAAGATTTCAGCACCTGTTTTCACAGTGAACGCAGGGATAAGACAAAAATACTTTAAGAAGGCAAAGGAAACAGCTGATAGTGCATACCAGGAGTGAGGAAAAGTGCCAGAGACTTAAAGTAAGGATGTGATTCATAATTGCAGATACCAGGCACAAAAACTTCCCTTGCGGAAACAAAGTCTATTGTAGCATCCATAKTTAATTCCACAAAAAGGTACTGCCTTTGCTTTTAACTAAATRAATTATCAATCATAATAACAACAGCAATAATAATAAATTAAAGCCATCATACTAGTACAAGGTCTGAGTGGAAGACTCTTGAGAACTTCTCAAAGATCTTGCATGGATTGATTAGTGAGTCTGCACATCACCATGCRCCATCCCAATGCCTGCAGCTCTCCTCTGTCTCCTCTCCCCCAAAAGAGCCCTGAGCAGCAATAAAGCAACAAAKTACAGTAAATTCACCCAAACACCTTCCATGAAAATCCAAGGCTTTCCATGGCACATAGAAACCATGATGCACAGGAAAACAACCCTCAATAGGATGTCCGTGGGAGATTTGAAGGAGTGCAAGGCTACAGGCTACTTCAGAAAGGTATTATAGAAAAAAGGACTTTTTTTTTGGAGTACAGGGGAATTTTATCTACATAAATCTAGGGTTAGAGAATAACCTCTGGTCTATTTTATACATTGAGATAGATTTAGATGGGATAAGTAATTTCTCAAACAAAAATCTCTAGCTGACAGACAGTCTGGATAGGACAAAAAATTATCAACACAGTTTGTTCCCTCTCTCAGGGGCTGCCTGAAGTAGTCAYGGGATGTAACTTTTGTGGCCACACATTAGCAATAAAATGTTGCCCATTCTTGTCATTTGAAAGATTTTGATAATGGGGATACTGCCCACTACAAGCAATTTCATGAAGTCCCCTGCACCAGCTCACCAAGCAGCTGGAGTTGGCAGATATTTTACAAAACAGTTATTATTGCTGGGGAAAAATGAATTCATTTTTTACTGAAAGCTGTTTTCCCACACGTCAGTGGTTGGGAAGGATTTGGCTAGGAGACTTAAGGAAGAAAATCTCCAGTATACACATCAGGAGCAACGTGCAYATAGCACATTATATAGAAAAATGAAGAAAAACTTCAGCTTAAAAATTGCGCTGTAATGCAGCCAATGTATTTATTGTCCTCTCCTGGTATCAGCTGGCTACTACTGCAGAGAAGATACTGGCCTTGGTGAAAAAGGATAGTCAATCACCACTGCTCCTTCTGTGCTTTCCTCATTTGTGCTCCAGAGAAATGCAGGRAATATGGCCAASACCAAAGGCAGCAGCTCAGAGAGCAAAATCAGACATGTGCACCAGAAAAACCCGAAGGGCCATATGCCAGCACAGCAACTGARATAAAGAGATCTTAATCTCAGGCAACACTGTTTATAGAACACAGTCACAAATTGACTTAAAGCAATATGGAAGCTGGTGGAGCGTTCCACAAGGAGTCAGGAGAACTTTTTTTAAGTTTTCTACCTTCATATAGACCTTTTTCTGTGAATTAAATGGACAGGTTTTTCTCTTTATGTCTTGTTCTTGCTCATCTTTCTTTTTTCTGGCCTCTRAAGACCAAGTTGTCCAGTCTCAAGGCTGTGTCTTGTTATGGAGTATGAAATCCTAACATTGGTACAGTCTCCAGACACCACAGCAGTAAGAGCTCTACCCATCTTCACATTGTGCTTTGATTTGGAATTGAGTTGTCCTTACTTCAGTTTACTCTGGAAAGTAGTACTGGAATAAGTGCTTTTTTGACCCATTGCAGAACAGTTTCTACATTACACTGTATTGAACTAGAATGGGTCAAAAAATAAAAATTCTTTTTTTCATTTCATAAAATATATATCATCATCCCAGGGATGAGGCCTGCAGGTCACATATTACCATGAGACACTTAAAAGAGCTCAGTCTGTTTGCCTTATTAAGCAGAAGCTTGGAGGGTGGCTTGCTTTCTGAGTTTAAATCCCCCAGGGGAAATAGAGATGTGGGCGAAGTCTTTGCTACATCCAGCACTGAAGCAAGCAGCAATGCCTGGAAGCTGAATTAAATTGCAGCTGAAGCCCATTCAAACTTGAGAAGAGGCTCAGCCTTTTCTGCTGTGCTTGACCACTGCAGCGTGACACCCCAGAAACTTCAAATCTTCCTCCTTCTTTTTAAAGTGCTGAGATGAAACTGRAGAAATGAAAGTGTAGAGCCTTTGTGTTACTCTGAAGGAGGTCTAGTTAGTTAATTGTACTTTAAAGCCTGAAAATATTATATATTACTATGTCCATATACAATGTGCATTTGAGACTCTGTTAATGAGCAAAACACTGAAGCAGAATTTAAATTTGTTGGCACCTCTATTTAATATTTGATTAGAGGAACCCATAGTAAATAAATAGGTTCAATCTGAGGCTTAATGAGTCCAAAAGAGAAAACTGTCTCAGTGGAAAGGGCTACTTACTGGGATCATTATTGTTATTGCTGTAAGCACAGTCATAGAGGTCAAAATTTACCACATTTTTCCTTGTGGGAGAGAGGCTTTGGCTTTAAGGGTGATTTCTGCAAGTCTTAGAAAGCAGATCTACAGACTGTTAAGAAACTTACTCTGACAGGCTATATAAAATGGACAATTCTGATTTTTTTTCAGCAAGAAAGCATCAGCTTAGTTTCTGTAAGCACAATGGTTGATAAAACACCTTTGATGACTGCTTTATCTGATAATCACAATTACTGGCAATGGGAAATTGAGTGTGACATGTTTATATGTAAGGACAACTAAGCAGAGCCAGATATGATCTGCATTACCTATAAAATACTTCTCTTTTTTTTTTCCCCTAGTGCTGCATGCACCAAATATCTAAAAAGGGGGGTGGGGAGAAATACCAGCCTGTAAAAACTAAAATTATTCTTAAAATAATTTAGCTTATTGCATCACAAAGACCACACAAAATAGAAAGAAAATATGGTAAAGGTTGAATATTTTCTGATAAAATATTTAAAATTGCYACTTAATATTTTCATAGTATTAATTTTTTCAACAATATGCATGACACCACACAGCCAAATAAATTCAACTGTCTTTTTGACCTTTCACTAGTTAGGTTTTCTGTGGGTGACTGATGGCTGTCATTGATTTTAAAGTGATTCTGATGATGTGTGTGTGTGATATGTGGTTTGATTTTCAAAACCACCTCTTGTTGGCCTTGCTCTTAAGTACTACAGGTCAATAACACAATTGTAGTGGGAGTAAAGTTAAGTTGCTGATGAGTAAATGAGGGTGAAAAAATCCATGCACAATAGATTTTGAGATTTTTTTTCAGGGAATACTTAGAAACCGTCTTCTATCTAGAATAGGCAGTTGAACCTGACCTTTGAAAATTAAGACCAGTCAGAGGTTCAGCAGTCTAACAAGTTGAGATACTCAAAATAGTAAATTTTGAAAGTACTGACCAAGGCATTGGAAAAAAATTTAAAAAACAATATAATACTCTGAAAATGCCTGTTAAATTTTGCTTCAGTAATGGGAAGGAATTGCAATTATATTCTCACAGAGCTGAACTCACCGTGCATGAATTTCAGGGAAGGTACATWATTCAGAAGCCATGGTATTCTGAAGAATGGCTAGGCTTGATAATTATTTTAGCAATATGCTACTTTCTAGCACAAAATAAAAGGAATTATGTTACTGAGACTATATTAGATAGTGTGATCAATCAGTAGATTTATGGATCTCTAGGCACCATGGGACAACACAGAGTAGCAAGGACTGCCAAGGAGGTTGCACTGCTTTGGTGATGGCTTTTAAATTCACCTTTCAAAAGATGTGACTTTATTTAGGCATCACAGAAGCACTGGAACTCACTGAACCATCCCAAGCATACACCAGCATAGTTTGTAAAAATGCCGTGGAAACATCCTCACGTAGAGCCTTGTACATTCCAGCCCTGACCTCATTATAGTTCCTGTATTCCCTCCAACAAAAACCATCCAGCTKTGCCAAATTCTGCCAGCTCAAGGTGGCTTCATTGCAGAGACCCAGATGAAATGCCAGGTTTATTCCTGGGGTGACCCAGGCCAAACAAGGTTTGAAAGAGAAGGAAATACTCCAATACCCCACTTAGTACGTGGAATGGTAGATAGGACATCCATCCCATGGGATAAAGATAAAGATGGGGATTCCATTAACTCTGCAGGTAAACAGGTGTGACATTGTACTGTGCTTCACTGTGGTGGTCACCACTGCAGCTGGAATGCTCAATTTAATACAGCTAATTTTTTTTTTAAAGGACCACTGTATAGATCAAAAATTATTTTATTTCCTTCTATCTAATGCTCATTATCCAAATATGCTTTGGATACTCATAATTACATTTGACAGGTATTATAAGACTATMATATGCAACAGGTTGATATAAAACTTAATTTGATATCTACAGAGTGCTCCAAACTTGAAAGGAGGTGTGCCATACCACATATTCTATGTGGTGCATGGAAGTGTCCTAGAACAAAAAAAACATGCTAGGAATTTTCTCACAACTTTTTGTCACTTCAAGGACAGTC
>JACDOX010000124.1:387684-403073 GCA_014549065.1 Cardinalis cardinalis | reverse complement strand
ATGTCTTAGAAAAAATGAAATATAGCCAAATACTGACCCAAATATGGATGATAGTGTCTCAAAAAGTGGAAAAATAATATACTTAAATAACTTAGCCATAATTGTTGGATTTATTTGTTGGGTTGCTCTGCCATTTTTTACTTCATTTATTGTATAATGGAATTCAGGSTAGTGTCATTAGAACGACATTATAACTGTGTTGCCAGAGGCAAACAAACATGGTAGAGATGTTTAAAGGAGATAAAGAAAATGCTAATATTTTAATAATGCTTAAAAAAAAAAGGCAGGACAGGAGCAGTGTTCACGGATTTTCTTTCTGTGTTAAAAGAGTGCTTCTCACATGTATGGAGTAGTCACAGCTTTAAACACATAGATTTTATTTCCRTGGGTTTTAGTGCTGGGGAATGTGACAGAGTTGTTTCTGACAGATTGCCCTGAGCGTATATCTGATCTTTCCAACTGCTGCCTCTACGGTTCACTGAGAGGAGATCAGAAGGCCTGGGGTTGGCAGGTGGCAATGCAGAGCACACAAACCACAGGGTTGTCTTTCACGGCTTTTTTCTTTTTTTTTAATCCCCAATCCATTTTTTTTTTCCTCCTCTCCCCCACCCTCGCCTTATCACTGACTTTCAACAGTTTGGCCTCTCCATCTCCCCATCTGCTCCATCCCCATCTCCAAAAAATGGCAAGCCTGTGCAGTTAATTCACAGAGAAGCCTGAAGGCGTTGGATTATTGGAATTAAAGCTGTGTTGCCGACCAGCCTGGGTCTTGAATCAGGCCCCCCATAGTGCTGGGAGCCAAATGGAGGGCTATTCTCAGAGTGGGGTGTCTGGAGCAAAACAGCTTTGTGGCTCCTYGCCAAGGAGCATTTAGTCTCTGTCAGCTCGGTATGTTCACGTGGAAAGCGATGCCATTAGACTATTTTCACTCAATGTAGCTGGGAAGTTATAATCACACATTAATAAAAATAGGGAGAATCATCCAGCATTTCATAAATCAGCTTTTTTTTCCACTATGTTCTGCACAACCGTAACAGATGGGTTAGTTGAGATGGGCCAACAGAAATGGGTGATTTACTGGCAAAAAAAATTATGACAGCTGGATTGCACACATATAAAAACCACACACAWTCTTAAATTTAAGTAACGTTTTAGAAGGAGAGGATTTGGTTCTGACCCCACTAGTTGGAACTGGATCTAGCCCTAAGGATATTAGGCATTACCCTTCAATTTGCTGATCTTTAACTTTTTCATTAATGACCTAGGCATAAAAATGCAGGAGGTTCTGACACAATTTGCTGATAACACAAAGTGGGAACATTTTCTATCTAGAAGAGACAGGATTATTGAAGAGGAAAAGCTGTGTGACCCAGAGGAGTGATAGAAGTGGAATTAAATGCAATTGTAAAAAGTGCAAGGCCATGTCTTTAAGGACTAATAACAAGGCTGTTTACTATAACACATCAGTTTGGAGGCAGGAGAGAAATCTTGGATATATCAGCCACATGCTGGGTGATTATAAACTACAAACATCATGAAATTCTGCATAAAATAAATGCCACTTCAGAAGAGGCATTTGGAGTGATTTGTTTATCAGGGACATGGAAGCACTGAAGGTATTATAAAATATACAAGTGAAAATCCAGTTAAGATTAAGTGCAGCTATTTATTGATGATGATGGCAAGTTCAAATTGGAACAGATGCAGAACATGTATATCAAGCTGGTCCTATCAAAGAAAATTACAGAAAGTTTAATTTCTTTAGTGTAGGTAAATGAAAGTAGAAGTGTGATAAAAGTACACTCATATGCTGATAAGAAGTGAAGGAACATAAAGAATTGTAAGAAAGAACCATCTAAAACAAAGGACAATGATGGAACAATATCTRGTGGCAGCGTACTGGCAGGGAACATATTCTGCCTAGAGGTTAGATGAGGATTTCTGACTGACTCATGACAGTACAAAAGCTCCAGAACACTTGCTCACTGAGAAATATATGGAGCACAAACCTCTTGTCTCCTCTCCTCCCCTCCCCTCCCCTCCCCTCCCCAGAATGTCACTGATATTCATCTCTCACTCTCCTGTTATCAGTGTATTTGACTTGCTGACCAGGTCAAAAATTCTGAACCAGCTCAGAAATTCTTTTTTGGACTGCACCTAAGACAGCTCAAAAAATCCTTACCCAAGACAAGAAAACCAGTACAACTGAGGGGCAGAGTTAAACATTTRTATTTTCTATGGATAAACTTTTTGATTTCACAGCACTGCATGGCTTACAAATGCAGAGAACATCAGCAACTGAAAAGGATGTGAGGCAACATCAGACACTTAATCCCTAGAAGACCAAAGAAATTGAAAACTGTTAAATCCTGTTGTTGATGAGCTGTAGTGTAATTTTCATTTAAGCTATTTACTCATCCCACAGATACATATTTTCTGCAGTATGCAGTGTGTCCCACCATCACATTATGGAGCCCAAAGTTTAGTGTATGTTCCAGAATAAAAATAGTATTGAAAGGTGGATATAGATCAAAATCATTCATTTTTCACCAGAGACATCAGAGAAAAAAACAACCATTGCCATAAATGTCAGATGTACATAGGAAAACAAGGGCAAATCAACCCTTTTACTGTGGGTAAAGCTCAGTGTCCAGAGCTGTATATGATGAAAAGGTGCAGTCATTCTGGATATAAAACATATTTTCTCTTGGATCATCTTACAYCATCTGTGCTCAAAGCTCTTTCCTTCTTTCACTGTGCCCCTTTTCCTACCTATTTTAATTTGTTATGGACAGGTATAATATCTGCTCAGAGATAGGTCACTGCTTGTTACCAGACTGTTTCTTTAAGGTCTGAGCTAAGGTGAAACAAAATTTGTTTTCCATTTTCTTCAGTAATTTTTCTTTATTTGTTCGTGTCCATATGCAAGGAGAGTTGAGTACTTCTACTCTGTTTTCTGTGCCTCAGGTTGTGAGGCTGTCTTCCTCATGCCATCAAGGCCTGCCTTCCTTGACAATATGCAATCTACCTTGGATTTGCACTCTTTTTGATTAAAAAAATCTATTAAGAAAAAAGRGTTTGAAGTACCTAATCAAGTTTTTAAAATGTGATATAGTTAGAAAAAAAAACCAAAAAACCAGAAAGGCATAAAGCAGAAATATAGCAGGCACAAAAACTCAGATTGTGGTCCAAAATCTTTAATTTGTACAAAATTTTGCTTKTATTTACTTACATTGGACAGAGGTATCCCTCATTATGCTCATCTTGACTCATCAGTTACRTTTTCATGTACATTCTTTGAGCATCCTGGAAAGAAGCTTCAGTGAGGGTGAAGAGAAGGATCTCAGCTGATGAGTGTAGACTCAGTTTACCTGYTAGAGCTAAATAAATTATGCTGGTTTTCAGTATCTTTTGCTTGCCTCCAGAAGAAATGGATGCTGTGTTTATGAAGCAAACCCCCCAAAACACCACACCCAGGCACATGAAGGATAAGAAAGTGCCTGAGAACATCTAAAACATGGATTTAAAAAAGGAAAATCTTGTCTGAGAACCAGAGTTCTGTGATGGTCTTCATGATCAGACAACTGACTCTGCAGATGAAATAAATGAATTATATTTGCCTTCAATCTAAGAGGGCTTTCAAATCAGTCTCTCACAGTGTTATTGTAAACAAAGAAGCGGATCTGAAGTACTGTGTTTAGGGGTTTACAGCACCAAAAATAATTTGACATAGTGAAGTGAGTTCAGCAGAAATCCCCAAGATGGTCTTGGGGTAGAGCTTAAAAGAGAAACAGAAAAGTCTGAGACATCTGAGCCTGTGGATTTGTTCAGCTTGATGAATTGAAAGGAAACTCATTCATCTTAGAATGAAGACAAAACCAATGGAGATAAGCAGTGAAATGAGGAGAAAAGAAAAAAAAAAACATTTGCAGAACAAGAAAATATGATTAATTAAGAGGGCTGATTTTGGGGGATTATTTGGGCTTTTTTTTCACAGGAGTGGTCAGCCAGTGAAACAAACCTCCAAAATGGCTGTGAGATTTCCTTCCTTAAAAAAAGGAAGCTCAAAACTTAGTTGAATATTACATGAGTGATCTGTCCCAGGTGAACCCGTTTTGAGCAAGAATTTTCATCAGGTGACCTACAGAGTTCTTTTCCATATGAAACTATTCTGTGATTCTGATTTCTGTACATCTTTCAGCAGAAAATATTTAATTACATCTTGAAAAAAATTTATCTGCCATAGCAACTATGTCTTCTTTCTGAAACAGGGTCAACATTTACTTTTTCACATCTTTTTCTGAAGGACATTATATCTGTCCTCCTACTAATATCCCGTTCACCACATAAAACAAAACTTTACCAGGCCGTTGTCATTTTCCAAACTGTTTAAAAACATTCATCTCATTTCTACAGGTAAAAAAATAATAGGGTGATAACATGTCCTGAATTGCTGGTGACAGTCAGTAACTGTCAAGCCTGGTGCTTTTAGCACCAGCAATTTTGTTCCCCCAGATCTACTCTTATTTATGCATTTAAGAAAATTAGAGAAAAAGAGCCATTGGGAAAAGTAAGCAAGCTTGTTGGAAAAAAAAAAAATCCCAAATCTGTCTTCGTCACTGTCACAAGTTTGCTGATGGCACCGAGCTGAGCAGTGAGGTCACACGCTGGAGGGAAGGGATGCCCCCCAGAGGGATCTGGACAGGCTGGAGAGGTGGAACCGTGTGAACTTCATGGAGTTCAACAGAGCCAAGTGCCACAGGTAATCCAACACAGAAATAAAAGCAGAGAATGGTTTGARAGCAGCCCTGGGGAGAAGGACCTGGGGGKGATGGTTGGTGAGAAGCTCGGTATGACCCAGCCACATGCACTGGCAGCCCAGAAAACCTAACTGTGTCCTGGGCTGCATCAAAAAAAGTGTGAGAGTCTTGGAGCAACCTGATCTAGTGGAAGGTGTCTTCCCCTTCTCGCCTAGGAGAGGATTGGAACAAGAAGTTTTTTTTCWGTCCCTTCCAACTCAGACCATTCTATAATGATTCTGTGATTTCCACTCCATAGCCTGAGCTGTGATGTTGCTCATTCAGGCATGGAAGTCAACCTGCACAGGTTCCASATTTACTTAGGAGACTCTGGGACTATCAGTGATTAAATACTGATACTATTTAATCAGCCAGATACTCCTGAGAAACTATATCTTTCTTACCCCACTCTTAATACTATTGTTTTAATGTATTATTTGAATATGCAACCTAATGTATTATTTTCATAGCATTATTTATCATATCTTCCATGTTATCTGTTTCCTGTCTTTCAACATTTTTTTCTAATTTTCACTTTTTTGTCTATGGAGGGATGTAGAAGAAGTAATTCACTTTGCTGGTTACAGCCCACAATTTTTTCCTTTACAAAAAATTCCAAAAACCCTTTAGAAAAGGGCATCCTGGCTTACAGCATCTACACATTCTGAAATGTTTTTCTTCACATTCTGAAAGGTGTTTTTCACCTTTTCAAAGCCATTTCCAGAACCTTTCCAGAGTGAAAGCTTGAAATGAATCAGTTGCATGAAGCATGGGAAATARGTAAATGCCAGAAACCATTTCTAATTTGCAGAGGAGCTAATGCTGAATGCCTCCCAGTGCTGAAGGGACTCTTTAGAATGGTGTTTTGTCAGAACACACATCGAGGTTTTGCTGTAAGGCCAACCTTTTCTGCCAGATTTAATGGAAACGTTCAACCTCATCCCAGCAGCATTTATGGTCTGTGTGTGTTCGTGTGTGCAGATGCATATTCACACGTGCTGCTGGGTGAACTGAGCTGCAGCTTTGCCAGTGGTGGGCTGAAAAGTCTATTGCTCTGGGTAAGAATATGAGTTTATCAGTTATTATCATGATTTGGGCTCACAGGGTGTATTAGCATAGCAGTTTTTATATATCAAGAGTATCTGCATAATTGGAAGGATACATCACAGATAGAAGAGGTTAAACAGATGCTTCTAGCAAGGAATTTCTTCCATTTTGTTTGTTAAGACTCTATTTTCTCATTCTACCCTCAAGCTAGCATAATAAAGATRTAATCTGTCTTCCTCCCTGCCACCATCCTTCCACCTTCACTCTTCTGCTTCTCTCTTTGCTWATTATATCCTTTCTTTCAGGCAATAAATAAAGAGAAAGATTCTTGGTTTAGCTTCAGAAAAAAAAAAATCTAGGAAAAAACTCTACTCATTAACCCTCAAGCATCACCATTGCTCAAGTTTCTATTAGTAAAGAATCCAACGCTTCTTGGGGATGTAAGCAAGAAATTCAGTGCTATATTGCACGAAGTTAAGATTCTGCCAGCTGTCAGCTGTCACTTTGGTTACTTTAGGGTTCTCAGTTTTATTACAAGTCAAAACCCACGGGCAGGAAGGAACCATGGCAGGGAAATCCAAAGAAAGTTCCCCCTGAGCAGGGACCTTGCCAACAGGATAGGTTAACCACAGATACATGAACAAGTTACARTGGACACCATCCAACTCCATGATCTTAACCTGCTGCAAAAGTGAGGTAATTTAAGCAAAGTTAGCAATAAGAGAGCTTGTTATGTCTAATTAGCTAAATATGTTCTTACAGCTCTTCCTACCCACCATTTAAGATTTTTGATTTTTCTCTCTCTGCACATTCATTTCTCCTTTTATCCCCTTTATGTGCAGTTCCCCAGTCTCAAGTTTTTATTATGCATTGTCYACATGGCAGATCTCATCACATGATGGAGTTTAATGCTCCTTATTCAGCTGTCACTCCTGGTTTGACATTCCTGTATCATGGGTCTCTCTTCAAATGTTCCCCTGACCACAAAAAACCACTCTTCTGTTCCATGAAGCTCTCCTTTCATCACACTGGAAAGGAGCTGAAAAAGAAAGKCTCCATAAAGCTCCCATAATTTTTTCAATCAATTCATAATCTGCAAAAGTGTAAAATTTTCCCTGAATTAGTATTGACATGGGGAAGATCAATGCCATTAGTTTAATAAAGATACTCTGCAATATTTCCTGTAATGAGATTGTTTGACAGACCTTCCTAATAAACTTCAAAATTACTAAGCCCTCAAAATTAATTACACATTCCAGGACAAACAAACACAATGATTCACCACTCCCATTTTCTGACAGCTCAACCCCATCTGATTGCAACCAGTAASTTTTTCTTTTAAAAGAAACTCAAGTAAATCTTCATCTCATTAGATTGATTAACATTTTTTTCTTTAAAAAGCAAYTCAAGTAAAATGTGGAAGAGTGAAACACTATTCTGTAAACTATGCATAAGACACTYTGATACCTCATATATTTTAGCATGTGCTTGCTTCAGTAAATGATTTCTTAAAAAAAATCTATGTCAGTCCAAATATTTATAAATCTATTATAAATTCTTCCTCTGCCTCCCTTCTGTCAAACACTTCAGCAGCCCGGACAGAATCCCTGAATCCCAGCAGACCACAACTGAGTGGAAATGCTGGGAGGAAGGAGAGTTTCTTGCAATTTTATTTTCACTGAAACTTAAGAAGGTGTTCCCTGTCTGCCTGCAATCTGGATCTGAGAGTGTGTTTAGATTTGAAAACTCTATACCAGAATATATGTGTSCAACAGTCAAAAGTGATGGGAAGCAGTGTGTGCTGTTAAGACAAACAAAACTCTTTACTGAGTATTTTTTGTGACCCTTTTATTCCAGTGTTGTAAACTCATATCCAGCTCAGACAAAAGGTTCAGAATTTAATTCCAGTAGTTTGTACATGTGTCTAAAAATGAAACATTTAGCTAAACACAAGCTTTGGCTACTTTGGTTCAAAAGATTTTTCTACTTCTGTGGATCGCTAATACTTTGGTTATGGGGTGGTTTTTTGTCTTTTTTCCTTAATTTAAAGTTCTTGTTTGCAGCCGTATATATAAACATGCACAAATAAATATACACCTYTTTCTGCCTCTTCCTTGATTTGCATTTAGGTGTCCAGATTCTTTTCTGGCTCACTTAAAATTTCTTGAATCACATTTCTCAGTCTTCAGCAGACTGAGGAAAATAGAACACTGAAAGCAGATCCCTGATCTTCCCTTCTTACTGACTCCTTCTTTATTGTCTCATCTTTTTATGTCAGTTGATGGCTTCCAGGACAAAATATTGCTGTTAGAGAGAAAGTTATATAATACCAGAGAGATTTGCAAAGGTTACCAGGAATTAAGTTTATTTACTCAGTCCCCAGTGTGCTTAGTGCTCGTGTCCTGATGAAGAACTGGAGCGGAAATTTAATGTCTAACACATAACTGAAAATACCTTGCAGAGTTTACAGATAGATAAAAGATATGGAGGCTGTCTCGACTGGACTGATAGTTAACTTGTGCTCACAAAGCAATAGAAACCACTGTTAAAATAAGAGTTGAATGCCACTATTTTTCTATTTGTCTAAAAAGAAGTCCAAAATGTACATTTGCACCTCCTTTTATATGTACTTTTTTTAAACAACCGTCTGCTGGTAGCAGATGATAATTGATTTCTKGTTGTTTAAAAAAATTGAAAAAAAATCCTTTCTTGTGAAAATAGCACTATAATTCCTAGATTTTTTCCCTTACTAAAACCAGCAGATTTCCATGTGAAACTGATGCAGAAGTGTCTTCTTWTTGCAACCATCTTATGGCCATCTATGTCTTCAGCTGAGCATTGCAATCAAAGAGCCTTTAAAGATGATGGACAATTTAGAAAATTGTCAGATCTCTGAAAAATGCTTTGAGCAATTGACCTGAACTTATTCATCTTGAAGACAGATGCTAAGGATTTAACACTTCCACATTCTCTTCAAATTAGACCCAGAGCTATTGCTGACTGATGCAGGATCATGTGGCTTTGAGTATCCAATTCAGTCAGATCCTGAGGCCATCTCTTTAGAAACACTTCCTGATGTAAAGATGCTTTAACCACTCATCAATCATGATTTTGACAAGATAAAGTCAAAAGGATACAGTCTGTAGTAGACAAGAATATCGTCAAAAGTTTAACCTGCAGACAGCATCCTGACTCTGCAGTGATTCTTGCATGAAATGTGATGTTGATTCAGTTATTTAGCATTGTATCTGTGAAATAATGAAACAACATTGTCATAAGTTGGAAACAATTGACCAAAACATGTGATTTGCTAGATTTGCAGCTAAGCAATTGCATGGAGGATGTTTATCTTTATTTCAAACTTTTGCCCAAAGCAGGAATGAAATTACCTGGAGGAGTAGCTCCTATTTCACAAGAATATTCTGGATCCAAAAGGTGTAAAAATAATAAAATTCCAAAGATAAGAGAAAGAATGGACATATACTAGTAATCTTCATCACAAAAGATGCTAAAAATAAGSAGAAATTATTCAAGTGTAAATGGAATCTAGAATTTTTTATGTATGAAAATGCATGAGAGWTATATTTAAATAAAATAGGTGGTGTTAGCTTGGAGTTTTCTTGTAAGAGTGTAGAAATTGCTAAAACAGAGAAAGTGTCATTCTAATCTAACAGGGGTCAGTAGTAAATTGTATAAGAACAATTGTTCAGTGATGCTTCATCAGATTTCTTTCAAAATCCCTTAATAATTTGCTGTTCCCTTGGATCAAATAGAAACATGTTTCTTCTGTGCTCAGAACAGATTTTAAGTAGTGTTTCTTGTCACACTTTTGGGACTAACCAGGTGAGAAGTACATCATCTAGAACAGATAATCTCTCTGGTTTTGTCTAAAACTTTATTTTTTGTCAAGTGTGCTGGTTTAGGGCAAATTTGGTAGAGGWTTCCCAAAGGAGGGCCTCTCCAGAAAACAAACCCACATGGCCGCTCCCCCCAACCRGTTCGGGAAGGATTCTTTGGAGAGAAGTGGAAAGAACCTGTTTRTTTAACAGGCACAGCACCCCCCAGCACACAAAATGAACAATACCRGATGACACCACTCTGAAAAAGATGAAAAATTCAGAAAGTCTCTSTYGGGGAGGGGTGGTCGCTCTGTTCTCAGTCCCTCCRGTGCTGGGGCAGCTGCTGCAGCCATAAAGTGTAAACTCTCGGGGTTCCCAGGTCCCAGTCCRGAGCAGGTTCAGGATGGTCAAAAAAAAGAGAGGAGAAACAGTCCAGGAAGCAATTTGGACTGTTTAGCTAAACTAGCTAGGAGCAGAATCAAAAGCAAGCAGGAGCAAAGCAAGCAAGAGCAAGCGAGAGAGGGAGCGAAAAGCAAAAGCAGCAAAAGCAAAAGCCACCGTCTCTGTGTCYCAGCCAGGCTGATAAGAAAACCAAAACAAAACTTACACTCTTCAGAGCCAGTCTTAAAGGTACAGAACATAATATCCAACATTAACAGAACACATGAATAGGGATACAAGCATCATAACGTCACCCTAGGACATCAAGACTATTAAATGGCTTTCCTTTAGAAAAATGACCAATTAATTTTACCATCCCCCACTCTCCACCCTTTATCCACTAAAAAAAATGCACAAAGATCATTACAGAAGAGCTGGACAATGCTATTCTTTTCTGTGTTGTTAAAGCTTCATTTTCCTTCCTGTCCATTCCTTCATCCCTAAAACAAAGCCCAGGTTACAGGAAGGGAAGGAATATCTGAGCCTTTGTAATGTGAATTTCTTCAGAGGCTGAGCAGCTGAGGATGAGTTGTGCTTTGCTGGGCCATGTGCTATTTCCATGGCACCCGGGCTCTTCACGGCACAAATTCACACAGTAAAACTTCATCTTCTCCTTGGCCCAGTCTTCTAATCCTGCATACATCCATGGCCATTCAAGGACCTCATTCTGGTTACATGCTTTAGTGTGAAGCCAGCAAAACAGCATTGCASAGTGACAAAGCCAAAATGAAAACTCTTGGAAGACACATCACTCTAGAGAGGGAGAAGGAGGAACAGAACTAATTGCAACATCTTCATGATAATAAGTAATTCTTCATGATAATAATTAACTTAGTCTAGAATGCTAGCAAAGCTGAGCTTGCAGAATTGCTTCCATGAGGTCAGAGTAAGTTTTCTCATGAAAGCTTTGATATGGAATTTTCCTTTAAAGTTTCTCTGCCAGGTTACTCATTAACTGTGCAGGCTCCTGAAAAGAGATTTGCTTACCCAGGGACTGAGGAGAAAAAGTAAGGTGCACTTGCTTGGTTTAATGAAAAATGCTGGTTTGTGACAGCAGAAATTAGTTGGGAACTCCAGGGGATTCATGGCCAAATCAAACGGTTAACTGCAGTGTTTGCATTTGGGAARGGAACCATGCATGAAGGTTAAAATGCCTATGTTTTCAGAAAAAAAAGTTTCAGCATTATACTTCTAAGCAGTAATTCAATTTAAAAGTTAAAATTCTSCAAGAAAGCAAAATGCTTGATTTTGAGGGAGATAGAAACAAGAGATTTTAATGACAAGGATTTCCATTTAACTTTTGAATTTTCTGTGCACATATTTGGACCTGAAACATAGTCATATTGAATGTCTGGCCACWAAAGGTCACGCTGGTTCCACACAAACTCTAGTCTTCAACATTTTTTTCAGACTAAATTGATTTTGAATTGATCTTGGTTTTCCCCCTTCTTTCAGAAACGTCATTGCTCAGTGGCGAGAATATGATAGGCAGTTTATAAGTGCAAAGATCTGAAGAAGGGTAAAATGCCTTGGAACACTTCTTTCATTTTCTTTTAAAAAGATATTTCATGACATGCATTATGCGAACAAATAACAACAGTGCTGCTTGTCTTAAGAAGACAGAAAGATTGATTTTTCTTGGGTTTTTATGTTTCTGCTCATGTTTTAAACCCCAGACACTGCTGTAATAGCCAAGTGTTTGAGCTTTGACCTGAACAATAGCATTTCACACTTGGAAAGATCCCTATTCCAGCCTGTAGGAAGTCTCTGCCACAATGCCTCTTGATACTTGTCCAAAGGAAAAAAATAATAACTGTCAAAACTGACGTAGRTATAATGGATCTGCTCTTTGGTTAGTGGTTTGCACCACATGTTTCTCAAGACACAATTCAAATATTTACTGTGAATGCCTTTGGCTGTAAGAAAGGCAGGTGGCAATATAGAGGCAGCCAGCTCAGCCTTTGCTGGACACAGTCCTATCCATTGAAATAAAGAGCTTTTCCCTGTTCCAGGCAACAAGCAGTAGTATGGGTGGAAAAGKCTCCAACTTGACCAGGGAAGGCTTGGATTGGATATTAGTAAAAATGTCTTCACTGAAAGGGTTGTCAGGCATTGGAACAGGCTTCCCAGGACAGTGGTGGACTCACTGTTCCTGTAGATGTTCAGAAGGCAGGGTAGAAGTGGCCCTTCAGATCATGGTTTAGTGGTGGGTTTCACACTGTTGCATTAACGAGTGAATTTGATATTAGAGATTTTTTTCAACCTAAATGACTTTGTGATTGCATTGATTAATGGGAAAACACAGTTTTCCTGTGTTCTGTTCAAGGCGTAAAATTGGTGGTCAGTGCTAGGATTAAAAAAAAATCACTGCTCATGTCAGTCAATGCCGATTCTTTCCCATTTTGTTGTCGAGCATGGCATTCTTTTTCTAGACTCATATGATTGATTTTCTCTTTTTCTTTCATCAAAGTTACTTATTAGAGACTGAGGACTTTTGATTTCCACAGCTCTTTCCTCTAATATGTTATGGGTTTACACCTGTACCAAAAGTTTATTGTATTTGTTCTGATATGCCAACGGAATGGGCTGTGATGGGGAGGGACCCAAACATGTGTGTGGACTCTTTCTGGTTGCCTGCCTATCTCTAAACTGATATCCAGGTGCTAATAAACAACTTGGCACCTGGTTCTTCTTTTCTGGGATGGGACTTATTGAGAAACAGAAAAAAAATCCACCAGACATGAAGGGGAAGGATGTCGATCTTTCTGGGACATTACTCAGAATTTTTCCTTCTCCAGTTCATGACTTTTCCTATTCCTTTTATTATTTACTGTTTACTGGTGCAAACAAGGATGCTCAATATGCTTCTGCCATCCTTATTCATTATTTTTCCTTACAACTCTCATAAATTATTGACTGTCAAAAATGCAAATCTTGATCAAAACCAGCAGAAATTCCTCTTATTTCCCTCAGTGGAATTTAGATGAGCACACTGTTGAGCAACATATGTACCCTTCTGTCTCTGATCTAGACCATGTGCCTTCAGAGAAAAAAAAATACCCACAGAACAAGGTTTTTGGATATAAAATTATCCAGAATTATATAACTGAGTTATATGATGTCAACCAGGGTAGAAGTCTGTAACAAAAATTTAGGCGAATGCTTGCAGTGCTTAGCACTCCACCTGCAGCTCCCAGATTTCTCCACAGCRATCTGGAGGTCCCAGTTATGTGGGGAAAACTACAAAAGCCATCTGAAATATACCATGCTGCTTCATGGATGCAGGGATGAAATGCACAAGTGGAAATGCATTGCTTCCCTGCCTGAAAACCCCCACTAACTCGCCCAGAGCCAAGATGTTGATTCTGATAGCAAAATCTCCATCAGTGAAATCGACTTTGGGATCCTTCTCATGCTGCCATGACCAAAGGAGGCAACAAAGCTGAACACAAAATAATCTGATCCTGATGGAGATTTTCCAGCACATGACAGTCCAAGGGCAGAGGAAAACTATTGATCTGTTTAATTTCTGTGCATTTTCCATCTCAGATACAAGTATTCAGGTATTTTTGTGTGCCCTGGGGGCCGGTGATTGCCAGTGCCTCCCCACCCACMCCCCAGCCCAGGTCGTTTTGTGCAAGAGCTGACCTTAGTGGGGAGCTGGCTGTCATAAAGATGGCAGCTCATCCATCACAGCTTCCACAGACTGTCAGCATTGCATTTAATCGCACTTGTAATTTTCCAGGGGAGGTTTGCAAAAGCCACAAACAGAATCCTAATGCAATATAATGAGGTTTGCAGCCGGTGCCTCCCCTCAGGAGGAAGCTGGGCTGTGTTCTAGCTGCCCTCAGCTATGCAGAGATGGGAAATTCCCAGTTCAGCCTACAGTCCCGTGTGCTGTTCACGTGCTGTTGGAACGAGTATATCTTGCCTAGACAAGATTCAGTTATGTGTTGTCACTGGCATATCTTCCTTCTCAACTCAAATGTGCTGTCAGAAATGGGCACTCAGAATCCTGCACTCTAGAAAAGAAGACTTTTTCAGCTGCTAACACATCATATCCATGAGGCTCCCTTTCATGGATTTGGGAGATCTTGCTCATTGGTTGTGCTGCAAGATTTGAGCCCTTCTGTAAATGCTGATCAAAACCCCATCCAGAMAATCACAGTTTTTAAAAGTTTGAACAATACTCAGGAAGCTTCTGTCAGCTCTGAAATCTTCATTTTTCATTATGTTCACTACACCTATCTTCGACCTTTATTCCCTTCCTGAGGTTTAGCAGCACAGAAATKAGCTAAGTTGGAATCAATATGAGCAGAATTATACTCTTGCAAACAATGCCAGATTCAATCAAGAGGGGTTACTCTAAGGATGAGATATAAAGCTCTGCTTCCCAGATATATATTCAATAGAATGACCTCTCTCCCTGACCTGTCTGTCTGTGCCATGCTGACAGATCATATCTTCCACTGATACAGACCCATGGAATCTGCAATTTGTCAACAAGTCCCTGGCCTGTGCAGATCTGGAATGGATTTCTACAATATAGTTTCTCTTCTGGCAATAAGACGGGAACAGGCTAAATCCCTGGAATTATGTGGGCCACAGTCACCTCATCAAGCTTTATCCCTTGTTTCTCATTCCGTAGGTGTCTAGCCTCTTGACCGAATGATGAACCAAAAGAAAAATGTGTATTTTTTTCTCTAGACATCTCTTTATATTTACAGATTCTTCAGCAAACATATTAGTTAAATTACTATAGTTATGTTCATTGGTGCTGGAAGCAGTAATGATAATTATTACAATGTCATATTTTAAAAAATTATGTTTTCAGCCTTGAAGCTGAAAAACATCAGCTAATCATCCTGAAATTGTTTGTGCCAGGTGTCCTCCTCCTGCTGAATTAGCTCTTAAAATTTCGCCAAAGCAGTTAATCAGTTCCTGAGGGCAAGACTTAAGAAAAATGCCATGATTTGAAATGAACTATCACCATTAATAACTTTAATACTCTCTCTGTAATTTGGCAGGCAACTGGAGTCCAAAACCAAACTTTTCTTGCTTTTTAAAGAAAGTCAGCTAAGTTTGGCCAAGTTGCTAACCTCCAGCCACAAAGATATGGGGAGAAAGTTTTTCTGCATGATTTAATTCTCCTGAGCATTATCHGTTTCTCACAGCTCTTAGCAGTTTTGTTTCATTGCAGAGCATAGAATGTCTTCCCTGCAGTTATTCTTCCTTGTAGGATGGAGAAAACATATTTTTAGTC